>JAIEZT010000198.1:3890539-3948039 GCA_019594935.1 Periophthalmus modestus
AAGTTTCAAACACGTAGACCTCTTTATCATCCACTGGTTTGAAGTGGTAGAAAGACGAGCCTCAAGAACGAGCAAAAAGCTGATGTTGACCACATAAAATAATACCAATCTCAGCCAAACGACTGACTTGATCGTGTGATAAACCGCCATAATTTCCAGTTATTGGCCGACTTATACTTTTAAAAAGCCGATATGTGTTGCAAAAAGAAGCATTAGCTGTTTCCTGTTAATTCGATGCACACCACTCACATACAACGAATCGAAAATATAATATTCAGGGGGGGGAACCAGCACGTATGTATCTAACATGAGCCAAACCCACTGCATTACATAATGAGAGGTGGTTACAACGCCGCTGCATTAGAGGCGCAGGAGAAGTGGAATCAAATGCAGAAAAAGCTAAGGATAAACCACAAGTAGTTTAGTGTTTAAGCTTAGGCCACATCTCACAGCGCCACAAACTTGGGAATTACCGAACTGGTCTTTTTGTGAACTGCAAGTACAATTCAAATATTTCAATTTTATGTCATTAGGAAAACATGAGTTACGTTCAGGAGCCCTGCCCCGGACTCCGCTCGGGGCAGGGAAACACGACTCAGCTGGAGGGAGCCGCACCAAACAGACCCGCTCCGAGGCGGCTTCGAGCGAGCCGTGCCAGTGGAAAAGAGGCTTATGTGGTTACTATGTGGTTATTTGTCAAAAAACTGTGACTCGTTCATAGAGTTACACGCACTTAAAAATACCATCAGCTGTCATGGATCATGTTTAGTTTAATAGTTTTCCGTGTTTTAGTTGGCCTTATTCCTGCACGTCATGTACTTTTTTTCATTTTATGCTGTGTTTCTGAGTTTTACTTCTTGCTCCGTGTTTCCTGGTGTATTTTAGCCTCACGTTTTCCCTTCTGTGACTTCATTTTTGTAATTCCTTGAGTTTTGAGTTTGTACTATTTGGCATTTTTCTTCCATGGTGACACTTTCTTGATTAAATTATTATTTAGCAGTTTTGCTTTTTGCGTCTTATTTTATCCTTTGTCGCCGTAGCATTTAAGCAACTCAGAAATATATAAAACATACATTGCGTATTTTGAATGGGAAAGGTCCTCACAAAATGCTTCAAATCAGGAAGGGATTGAATCATCAGACTGAAACTCATGAATTTCCGTGGGTGTGAGTAGTAGCAGATGTATTTGTACTAGTAAAACAGAAGTGGTAGGATAAAAAAAAAAAAACATCATAGAATCCTGTCTGGACTAAATATGTCTTAATTTTTGAGGTTTGGAGACAATGAGATGGTTTTATGAATAATATATTTCACTTTGGGCTCAAACCTTGATGGTGGGCCATGGAAGACCAGTTTAGCCCAGGAGACAACATCACAACGAGGGAGACGGCGAGACAGAGAGGCTGAGATCGAACATTATCAAGGACGAGTTTTTTAAAGGACATAATCTATATAACGATACAGTACATACACCAGGGCAGTACAGATACAAATTACTCAAGTAAAAGTAGGGCGACAGTGGCTCCAGCAACCCGAAGGTCGGAGGATCGAGTCCCGCTCGGACCAAGTCCTGCTCGGACCAAGTTCTGCCTTTGTGTCCTTAGGCAAGACACTTCACCCACCTTACCTTGTATGAAAGCAGTGTGTGCATGAATGATTGGTGGGGCCGATGGTGCAGATTAGCAGCCTCGCATCTGTCAGTCTGCCCCAGAGCAGCTATGGTTACAATAGTAGTTTACCATCACGAAATGTGGAAGTGGATGAATAATGACTATAGTGTAGGACAGTGGTGCCCAAACTCTTTTCACCGAGGGCCATCTCTTGAAAAATATTTGACACAGAGAGCCACAGACCAGTGTCAATACAGTAGATTATTCAGATGGTTCATTTAACATAGTTTAACTCATACTTTAAATAAGAATATTAATATTAGGTCTGTATGACAATGCAGTGATGTTATTCAGGTTATAGTGGTAGGATTGCTCACATTTGCCATAAAAAGTACTGATTATGATCAATTGGGCCAGTTCAACTAAAGGCCTGAGGGCCAATAATAAAAATTGGTCTGAGGGCCGGATTTGGCCCCTGGGCCATAGTTTGAACACCCCGGAGGTAGCGCTTTGAGAGGGTTTGACAAGCCTGTAAAGCATATTACAAGTGTAAGGCATTATTATTATTATAAAGTAAAAAATCTACTTAAGTAAAAGTATTAATGTACCAGTTTAAAAATGTACTTCAAGAGTTTGCTCAAATTATGAACGTGTTAAAAATAAACCATCAGTCTTTTCAGCAGGTCTCAAATAATAATAAAAAAAAAATACTTTCACTTTTCAGTCCTGCTCAAAAATGCAGTGTAGTAGAAAGTATAGATACCTTAAAAGTTTTCTCTTTAATTTACATACGCAGAGGTGGGCTGACTTCCCCAGGTAAAGAGTGACCTCGATTTACAAGGACAAAACAGACATGTACTTTGTAAAGACTCGAATCTGCAGCAAGAGCAAGAACAATAGTAACGTTTGGAAATTAAATGACAAGTAATTTAATCCCTTAATCCATATGGGAACAGTGGAGCTTAAACAGACAGAGGCAAACCTGAAATCATGTAAATGAGCCTGTAAAGAAGGATTAGATTTATGAAGCACTGCCCCTGTTATTCTCACCTGTGGCCCATTTGAAAGAGACTGACATAAAACATTAAAACTATATTCAAATGTGTAACAATGTGTATTTATTTATTTTACATGCTGGTAGTAATAGTAGTAGTAGTAGTAATAGAATAAGCTCTAAAGTAGTAGTGTTAGTAGTTTTGTAGATATTGTTTTAGCAAGACTGTACAAATAGTCGTATTCAAATGTGTAATAATGCATATTTATTCATTTTTACTTGCTGGTAGTAGTAGTAGTCGTCGGTGTAGTAGTAGTTATAAAAGTAGCAGTATTGTTAGTAGTTTTGTAGATATTGTTTTAGAAAGATTCCTGTACTGTATATGTAGTAGTATTCAGATGTGTAACAAGGCATATATATATATATTTTTTATATATATTTTTTATTACTTGTTATATATTTTTTTTTTTTTTTTTTTTTTACTTAACTTGTGGTAGTAGTAGTAGGAGAAAAAGTAGTAGAAGTAGTTGTAGTGTTAGTAGTTTTGTGGATATTGTTTTAGCAAGATTGATGTATACGTAGTAATATTCCGATGTGTAACAATGCATTTTTATTTAGTAGTAGCAGTAATAGTAGTAGTAGTAGTAGTAGTAGTAGTAGTAGTAGTGGTAGCTGTAGAAGTAGTGTTAGTAGTTTTGTGGATATTGTTTTAGCAGGATTGTTGTAGAAGTAGTAGTAACAGCAAGTTATTTCTCCCGAACCAAAACTTTTAATTTTAACTTGGCACCTCCAGTTATTTGATCCTGATCAGAGTCCTGCCTCGACAGTAAAAATCATTTCGTCTTTTTGTGGAGAGTGATTTTTCCGAGCGCCCTCCTCCCCCTGCCGGGAACAGGTGTGAACTTGTTGCTTTGGGCTGCGTCCCATTCCCACAGGCGTACACTTTATTTGGCCTGATAGACTGGAAAAGGCTGCGGGGGATTTCTGTACGGCTTTGTCCTTCACAGAAACACACCATCTCGGAAAATAGATAACGAAAAATCACAGTGGAAAGATAAAGCCGCTCTCAACGGCACATCTGTCTCTGTCAATTAGCCCCCAGTCTGTTTGGGAGGATTGCAGGGACCAAAACAAACTGCAGAGGTTATGTTGGGATAGATGGATGCCAAACAAGTTCTGCACACAAACTACTCATGTGCGCTAGTCCAATGAGGTTCATCTGGTTTTACGTTAATTTGTTTCAATAGATTCTTTTTCCGGACCAAGGTTTAGTTTGTTTTCCTACCTGACTGTTCGGATGCTCTTGACGATGTTTCTCCACCGGTAGAGGCAGGACGACGTCACCATCCGCAGTCCGAGGTCTTCAGGACAGTCTCCCAGGTGTGTGACAGTAAAAAAGCCCCTCGTCCCGGTTTATAGTCCTGTGGGTCCCCGGAGACGGCCCTTACTGTCGCACACCTGTCCTGAAGAGCTCGGACTGCAGGTGGCGCTGTCATCCTGCCTCCACCGCTCGAAAAACATCGCCAAAACCTCTGAAGAAGAGCACTGTACTAGTCTATTAATAAAAAAATACTCAAATGTACTTCTGACATTGACGCCAATTTGAGTAGTAGTAGCCTAGATATTTCGTTATTTGTTATCTTGTCAATACTAGAGATGTTACTAGGAGATGTTATAGCTTGAATGTTCTACAGTGTGGCATTAAACGTACCTGCGCATCCTGTGAGAGATCGGACATGTAACCTGCTCGGGTGGCACCACTTGTTTGCGTCCATGGAGACAAATAAGTCATTTTTTATGTATCTTAACTTTCAAATTAAATTCATATAAAAAGGGGATTAATTGTGTAACTTCACCCATAGCGTTCAGCTCCAGTCAAATGAAGCTCATCGAGGCTAGAGCGGTTATAGCGGCGAATTTGTAGCCGAGTTCCATATTTCGAATTCTGACCGTGAGTCATCATAGCAACCGAACAGCCAATCCGGAGCGAGGCTGTTGAAGGTAACGCCCCTTCCCAGGTTTGATTAAAAGCGTCGTTAAGCCCCCGCCCCCTGCTAATCCAGTGATGGGGCGCTTAGCAACGCTGTCAATCAAACCTGTTGCTAACGCTAGCAGGAGCGACATCGGGGAAAGAAGGCGCCTCATTTGTCTGTTTGTTATTAATGTTCATATCTTTACGGATGCAATAGTGAAATAAAAGTCATCAGGATCACGTGTAGAGCGGGTTAATACGAACAATTTAAGATCAAAATGATGAGTTACAGAGAGAGGGGCCACAGTTTTTCAATATAAAGTGAATTGGAGCCTGAGTTGACGGAGCCGGAAGCACGCGCATTCTCACTTCCTATTCGTAAAGCGTCCAAACCTCTATTGCCCTCAAATTTGCTTAGATGTAAAAAAATATGACTGTGTAACTCCGTATCTCTTGATAAACTGACATTTAAAGACAGTCATACATTTTAATTTACCTTGTTGCGGGCCACATTAAATGACGTGGCGGGCGACATTTGGCCCCCGGGCCTTGAGTTTGACACATGTGGTGTATACATTCATACTTGTGGAAGGGTCATGTGAGGGCGCTTGAGAACTGCCAAAAGTGCTCACAGAACGCCAACAGTTATAGTTCACATCGGTGCGTGGGCGTGCGGCGGTCCTGATATCTCGTAACAACCACACACACTCAAATATTCTCCCGGCAGTCCCAAAGCGTCACTCTGGAGTTGTGATGCGTGCTGGGAAAATTGCTTCTCCTTCTTTGCATTTCTTTCAGATAAAAGTGCGGAGCCGAGATGGAAGAGTATACTCCTCATGCACGATGCCGACTCAGAGCCTAAAGTGACATTTAGAAGTGTTTTTTTTTTCGCTCTTAAAACACTGAAATGTCAAAGATACAAGTCACAAACTCCAAAGTGCATATTCCAAGTGAGAGCCCAATTTGTTCCTTGAAAGAAGCAGGTCACTAAAGTTAGCATTTAGCATTTTAACGATACAAAACGACAGGTATGTGGGTCTGACACCTGTATCTGCAAACACTAGACTTTATTTTTGATTATATTCTTTTTCTGCTCAGTATGAGGGAAAGTACCAGCTATCGAATCATTTACAGTAGTATATAACCACACAGGCCTGTTCTTTCCATAAAAGTACTGTCAAATATTATTTTAGTTCAGGGACGATAGTGCTCCAACCGTGAGCCTTCAAATTTGTATTACTACTATTATTATTATTACTACTACTACTACTGTTACTACTGCTGCTACTGCTGCTACTACTACTACTACTACTACTACTACTACTATTTTACTACTACTACTGCTACTACTACTACTACCACCACCGCTGCTACTACTACTACTACTACCAACTACTACTACTACTGCTGCTACTACTACTACTGCTACTACTACTACTACTACTACTACTGCTATTACTACTTCTGCTACCACTACTACTACTACTACGACTACTACTACTACTACTACTACTACTACGACTACTACTACTACTACTACTGCTACTACTACTACTACTACTACTACTACTACTACTACTACTACTACTGCTGCTACTACTACTACTGCCACTACTACTACTACACTTACTACTACTACTACTGCTGCTACTTCTACTACTATTACTACCCTAACACCAATACTAATACTTACACAACTAAAACAACTACATTAACAACTGCCACTACTACAACTACTACATTATAACTACTACACTTGCTGCTACTACTACTAAAGAACTACTAATACTACAAACAACAACAACTACTACTACTACTACTACTACTACCTACTACTACAACTAAAATCACTTCTTAACCTAAGTCCCTAACTTCTGTAAAAATGCCCATGGCCACTGCTGTGTTTTATCAGCAGCAGCTACCGGTGGCTTTACTACACAACACTCGTATACTCTCATCACTCCCAGGCTTCAAGTAGTGACTCTGCTAGGCCCAAAGTCAGAAAAGACACATCGATACTCCTACGCGGGGAGAGAGAACCATCAGGTGTGACTAAGATGGACAGAACCTGACCTACTACTACTACTGACAGAGTGAGAGAAGGCCAGCTGGAGTGAGAGAGGACAGCGTAGTGAGATAACGCTTGTGGAGTACTAGAGGACCTGTACTACTAGACAGGACCACGTGGAATCAAAGAAGGACTGTGTACTGATAGTGAGAGAGGACCTCTGAGTGAGAGAGGACCTTGTGGAGTAATAGAGGACCTCGTGGATTAAGAGAACCTCTGGAGTGAAGAGGATCGTGTGGAATCAAAGAGGACAATGGAGTGAGAAAAGACATCGTGGAGTGAGAGAGGACCTTGTGGACTAAAGAGGGCCACACTGACAGAGGACCTCACAACAAGAGAGGACTACATGGAGTAACTAGAGGACTGTGTGGACTTAGACCTGTGTGGAGTGAGAGAAGACCTTTCTGTAAAAAGGGCCGCGTGGAGTGAGAGCCAGGACTTCGTGGAGTAAAAGAGGGCCACGTGGAGTGAGAGAGGGGCTCATGGAGTAAGAGAGGACCTCGTGGAGTGAGAAGAGGATCCTCGTGGAGTAAGAGAAGACCGTGTGGAGTGAGAGAGGACCCGTGGAGTAAGAGAGGACCTCGTGGAGTGAGAGAGGACTGTGTGGAGTAAGAGAGGACTGTGTGGGAGTGAGAGAGGACTGTGTGGAGTGAGAGAGGACTGTGTGCAGTGAGAGAGGACCTCGTGGAGTGAGAGAGGACCTCGTGGAGTAAGAGAAGACCGTGTGGAGTGAGAGAGGACCTCGTGGAGTAAGAGAGGACCTCGTGGAGTGAGAGAGGACCTTGTGGAGAGTGAGAGAGGACTGGTGGAGTGAGAGAGGACTGTGTGGAGTGAGAGAGGACCTCGTGGAGTAAGAGAGGACCGTGTGGAGTGAGAGAGGACTGTGTGGAGTGAGAGAAGACCATGTGGAGTCAAGACCTTGTGGAGTGAGAGAAGGCCGCGTGGAGTGAGAGAGGACAGCGTGGAGTGAGATAACGCTTTGTGGAGTGAGAGAGGACCTTGTGGAGTGAGACAGGACCACGTGGAATCAAAGAGGACTGTGTGGAGTGAGAGAGGACCTCGTGGAGTGAGAGAGGACCTTGTGGAGTAATAGAGGACCTCGTGGAGTAAGAGAGGACCTCGTGGAGTGAGAGAGGATCGTGTGGAATCAAAGAGGACTGCATGGAGTGAGAAAAGACATCGTGGAGTGAGAGAGGACCTTGTGGAGTAAAAGAGGGCCACGTGGAGTGAGAGAGGACCTCATGGAGTAAGAGAGGACCTCATGGAGTAAGAGAGGACTGTGTGGAGTGAGAGAGGACTGTGTGGAGTGAGAGAAGACCTTGTGGAGTAAGAAAGGGCCGCGTGGAGTGAGAGAGGACTTCGTGGAGGAGTGAGAGAGAGGACCTCATGGAGTAGAGAGGACCTCGTGGAGTGAGAGAGGACCTCGTGGAGTAAGAGAAGACCGTGTGGAGTGAGAGAGGACCTCGTGGAGTAAGAGAGGACCTCGTGGAGTGAGAGAGGACTGTGTGGAGTAAGAGAGGACTGTGTGGAGTGAGAGAGGACTGTGTGGAGTGAGAGAGGACTGTGTGGAGTGAGAGAGGACCTCGTGGAGTGAGAGAGGACCTCGTGGAGTAAGAGAAGACCGTGTGGAGTGAGAGAGGACCTCGTGGAGTAAGAGAGGACCTCGTGGAGTGAGAGAGGACCTTGTGGAGTGAGAGAGGACTGTGTGGAGTGAGAGAGGACTGTGTGGAGTGAGAGAGGACCTCGTGGAGTAAGAGAGGACCGTGTGGAGTGAGAGAGGACTGTGTGGAGTGAGAGAAGACCATGTGGAGTCAAGACCTTGTGGAGTGAGAGAGGGCCGCGTGGAGTGAGAGAGGACTTCGTGGAGTAAAAGAGGGCCACGGGGAGTGAGAGAGGACCTCGTGGAGTGAGAGAGGACTGTGTGGAGTGAGAGAGGACTGTGTGGAGTGAGAGAGGACCTCGTGGAGTAAGAGAGGACCTCGGGGAGTGAGAGAGGACCTCGTGGAGTAAGAGAAGACCATGTGTAGTGAGAGAGGACCTCGTGGAGTAAGAGAGGACCTCGTGGAGTGAGAGAGGACTGTGTGGAGTGAGAGAGGACTGTGTGGAGTGAGAGAGGACCTCGTGGAGTAAGAAAGGATCATGTGGAGTGAGAGAGGACTGTGTGGAGTCAGAGAAGACCAGGTGGACTCAAGACCTTGTGGAGTGAGAGAGGACCTCGTGGAGTGAACACTAATATTCCGACGCCAAAGGACAATCCTCACAGTCTGGGGTGTCGGGTGTGAGGACAGGGACAGGTGTGAGTGTGAGAATGTGACATGAGCCCGAGCTCCTGGTGTATGACACAGTGTAAAGTAAATACTACTGTGAAGTGTTTTCCATATAACAACTACACAAAGATGATATAACGTGAAGGTCATGGCGTCTCTGCTTCTTCTGTACAGTTTATTCTATTTTTGTAATATTGGTTATAGGTTTATAATAGGACTGCTATACTACTACTACTACTACTACTACTTCCAAAGTGGATAGCTGCAGTTTTTTTCTGAAATAAGCTCAATTTTCTATATTTTTTCCAACATATTATTTACGCTCTTGTATCTTTACCATATGCAGCTCCACATGGTTTAACAAGGGGGCGCTGCACTTCTATGGGGGAGTCATTGCTAACACATAACACATTTAGAGCACCATGTTACCATTTATTGATTTGGAAAGGCTATATTTGCTGAAAATATCTCTGTAACCCCCAAGTCATCCAAGGTCTGAACCATTGCAAAAAATGTAAAAATATAATCTGTCAACTGGACAAAAAGTTGTAGGAGTGAAGATGTTTTGCTGCTCATCCAAGATGCGTCTTCAGTTCTGGTCAGACGACTCAGGTCTGTGGAGATCACATACTGCCCCCTGTCTTTGAAAAACACTTATTATTCCTTTAATGGCATTTACACTCAGGGCATCTCTGGTATTAAAATGTCGACGGTAACACTGCTGGGTTTCTAAATTTGACCCATGTGACTCAAAGTACCACTGTACAATGAGGGTTCGTTCCTCGGTGCTGTATTTGCTCAGATTAATGTCGGAAGGGTCTTTCTAAACGCTCTGAAAAAATAAAAGAAAAATATTGAGAAACAAAAGAGTTATGAAGTTTTTTCAACTGTCAGTGACTTTTGGGCCACCCTGTACATATCTGAAGTGATGAGCCAACTACACAGAAACTACAAACACCTGTTGTTTCCAGTTTGTGTTTCTAGGCTTCTTCTGTTGTGCCCTGTCTGTGCCTGAGTCCTACTTCACTTTTTATGCTTCCCTTGCTCCCTGTGCTAAGTCACTCTCCCTCCAGAGCGCTATCACAACACAATTAGCGAACTGAACATGACTACAAGTTTACGAAGTTTTAGAGTATTGTTTTATGTGCTGCTCTGGTATATTTATGAGATTTGCAAAAAGCTTCACTAACAGGACCTTCAATGTCAGTCTCACCTACAATTCATACATTTTTCGCAACATATCTCCAAAAAACGTGCACTCTAATGTCGTTTAACGCATTTGTGCAGCGATTCTAGTTTACAGGTAAATCCTCTCTGCTCGCTCTGTCCCAGGTAAAACCAAGGTGAAATCTCTACGCCTCCCCACAATGCACTGCGGTTTGAATTTTATGTGGAAAAACAAGTGAAAAATCATCAGGTGGTGGTCTGAAAAGAGCGTGTTTTGTAAAGCTAGCGTTAGCCTTAGCGCAGTGGGAACCCAGCCGTGTCTTTCCAGTAATAGTGAAGGCTTTGTGCTTTGTTATGGAGGGGGGACGGCAAGCTGACTGAGCGCACAGGAGCATTGTGGGTAACTTTAAGACATTGCTAAAAATTGATGCTGCTCACAAAAACAACATATTACTAATACACTGCGCGCCATTTGTTTCTCTGTGTGACGTGATTTATTCAGGGTTAACTTTGCCGAGACTTGGATGTTTTGGTTAGACTTCAGGGTTTTACAGCAGCACAGCAGCTAATGTTTGGATGTTTTGGGATGGATTTGGACAGGTTCTCTGGGGCAAAAAAAAGTGCTTTTCCAAGTGACGTTTAAGTAGTCACGGTTCAAACGATAAATGTAATGGAAATGCTAAATAGGACAATATACAGGGCGGCCCAAAAGTCACTGACACGTTTAAATCTTCAGTAGCTTCGATAATTCTTAAGTTTTACTCACAAATTGTAGCAGTAGTTAAACTGAAACTTCTGAGATTTTTTGGCAGTATATACAGTTATATTGTTCACTTACACTTGAACTTATCACTACTTCAGAATCAGAATCAGAATCACTTTTATTGATCCCCGAAGGGAAATTCTCTTAGTTAACAGATGCCACAACCACAGGATAGAAATTTAAGAATAAGAATAAGAATAAAAAGTCATTTAAATAAGAATAAAAATTTGTGCAATAAGAATAAAGTGTCAACAGTGTTAAATAAATAAATAAATACTTAAACTAGGAAAAGTACAAATGACCCAATTTTTTTTTTTAAATTATGTTTTTAAGTGTCCACCATTTTCAGTTTCACACTGAATAACCCGATCCAACACACTTTACAGAACATTTAAAGCATTTCTGGGCTTATGTCTCTTATTTGATCCTGGATGTTACGTTTGAAGTGGTTTATTGTCTGAGGTTTATTCACAAACACCTTTTCTTTAAAATAGCCCCACAGGAAGAAATCAGGACTAGTCAGGTCTGTGGAGATCACATACTGCCCCCTGTCTTTGAAAAACACTTATTATTCCTTTAATGGCATTTACACTCGGGGCATCTCTGGTATTAAAATGTCGACGGTAACACCGCTGGGTTTGTGAATTTGACCCATGTGACTCAAAGTACCACTGTACAATGAGGGTTCGTTCCTCGGTGCTGTATTTGCTCAGATTAATGTCTGAAGAGTAGTTCTAAATGCTCTGAAAAAATAAAAGAAAAATATTTCAAAACAAAAGAGTTATGCATTTTTTTCAACTGTCAGTGACTTTTGGGCCACCCTGTATATATTCACCGTATAAGTTGCCCTCCTTGCTCCCCGTTTGATGATTTTGCTTGTCCACAGGGAAAACAGGCCCAAAAGAGAGGAGCAGATAACAGTATCAGGCCAATGCACCTAAATAAATTAAACTAACATTTAATTTGAGGGAAAGTCTGTGGGGACCTGTGCTGTTTTCAATACACTATTATCCAGTGTCAAAGTCAAGTCAAAGTCCTGTAAACTCATTACAGATAATTTTACACTGAGTGGGTTTCCAACTTTGGCATCTGCCTTTTCCAAACAAGATTTAAGACATAGGGTTAACTGTGAGTGCTTCTCAAGTGCTACTTTTATTGTGACCATATTTTATTTTATTTTTTTATTTCATTCATTATTAATCTAAACATCATGTGGACTTTTAGAACTTTTGCCAAGGGAAGTTATCCCCATCTCAGTAAATGTTAGTGATGAAATGGTGTTCTTTGAATGGTTCCTTAAGGTGAAAGTTTGAATGCAAATCTCATTTTAAAAAGATCCAAATCTTTTTTTTTTCTAATTTGTATGCATTTTTACGTTGATTAACCCTAAACCAGGGGTGTCCAAACTATGGCCCGGGGGCCAAATGCGGCCCTCAGACCAGTTTTTATTGGTCCTCAGTCCTCCTGCTGAACCGGCCCAACTGATCATAAGCAGAACTTTTAACAGCAAATAAACTATTTCTACCACTATATCCTCAAAACATCCCTCAATTAAAAAAAGTTTGGGCATCTCTGCGCTAAACCAACATCAGAATCAGCACAGACGCAGAGCAGGTAACACGAGTGAGAGCTTTTGGGCACAGAGAAAATATATTTGGCACTTTTAAAAGTATTAATATTGTCGTGCAGTGCAGTTTTATTTCAATTCTGCATCATTTCAAAACACAGTCCCAGTTCGAACCATTTTAAAAAAAACATTTCTTCTCTTCTTCTTGATTAGTTTGTTCTTCAGATTAGTTCAGATCGGCTGTTGTCACATAAATAAATTGAATCGGATCCAATAAAAAAGCTGAAAGTCCCGTCACTAGTAAAGACAGAGTGATTTAAGGTAAAAGCTTTAACCTTCACGTCACGTCGAAGTTTAAAACCTGTGCATTCAAATTTGCATCAGTTACGCAACACGTGCCTCGAGTTGATCTGCTAACAGCTCTAATCACATTAACATCCTGCGGCTTCACTTCACTACACTTCATTACTGATGTTAAAGTCGGTACAGAGTAAGAGTTAAGGACAAAAATAAACATTGCTTCCACACGTGAGACATCTGAGACGTCTGTCAGGTCTGTCACGCCAAACGAAGGCGTTAAAGTGCGACTAAACTGCTAAACTCCGCCCACAACCACGTTTCAAATAGAGATGCTAAACTGGGAAGTATCTGGAGGACGAAATAAAAAGAGTGTGGAGAAGGGGCGTGGTCTGGGGTAAAAGGGACAGTGTGATTGGTCTAACAGGTATCCACGTTTGAAACTGTACCTCTGCAGCTAGGTGTTGGGGGGCAGTCATGTGTGATGTCACCAGCTACTTCAAATTTTTGACAGTTTTTGGACCAGAAAGATGCTGATTTACCTCGTTTCCGCTAAAAAAATACCAAAAAAATGACTAGGAACAGTGGACGATACTATTAAAACACCATGTACACGGTTTAGCAGCAAGAAAAAGTTCATTTAGTGTTTAGTTTGTGTTGAAATCATTCTTGTAAATACAGTTTCCCTACAGACTCATTACAGTTTTAAAGTTTAATTACAAAGGCAGTTGATAAGATATATTAATTAGATGTGTTCTGTTGTTCTTAGTGGTTATAAAACTTTTTAATCACTTTGCGTTTTTTGTATTTCAGGCATCCTGTTGATTAAAGAGGCACTTTTGAATGAAGCCTAAACCTCAAGAGAAGGACAATGTGTTTTATGGTCTCCTGAGACAAAATCAGGGGGATACAGTGGTCCCTCGTTCAAAAAATAACCTGCAATAGGCGAATTCTGCGACGAACGTTCTTTTTACAATTATTCTATATGTTTCTTGGCTGTAAACCCCTCACCACACACTTTATACACTTTTCTCACACAGGCATTAACATTTTTCTCAACACATTTCTCTCGTCTAAACACTTTCAAACTTAAACTTAAAACCTTCGTAGGTGCTATTCGTACAGTAAAAGTTAGTTTCAGGAAAATTCATAATCATTTAGCAATTTAGTACATAATTTTATAATAGATACAGCATGATTCATGTGTTACTATTTCATGCTAAAGACAGACATTTTGTTTAAAAATAATCACTATATACTCCAGTTTTGGTTTACTTGTGTTTTTATTTTGAAAGCCCCAGGAAGTGGTCACAATTACGGTGCATTATGGGTAACAGCAGCAGAATTCAGTCAGATAAAAACGTCTTAAAATAGCGTTGACTGTTGATGTCCAGAATTGCTCATCTTGTGTTTAAAATCTTTTCTGCACCTACAAAAGCAAAATGGCTGTAAGTTTGTGTGTTTTTGGCGACTTAAATAAGTTTAGCTCTGTTGTAGATCATTTTAGCACGTTATTACCGGCATTAGACCGAGCCCATGATCTTGCTAGCTCAGGAGCACTATGTATTAGCATAGCAATACCCGTATTCATTTAATTAACGACCTAATTAGTGAAAACGTAGTGTATTTATGATGCTAATGTGCATTTATTTGTTTGTTTCTCCAGTTTCACTCAAGCTTTTCACACCACAATTGTTATGAGTTAACCCGTCTTGAAGATCGTATTAAAGGAGTAAGACGGTGAACATGGCAAGAAATCCAGTCCTGTCTTGATGTTCTTCGTGCGACTAACGGTGCCCACATAGAGGTGTAGTAAATGAGGTCAAAAACCATGGAAACCACTGAGTACAAAGAACTAGTCTGATGAAGATGTCTTATCAATTTCTCTGTAATACTTTTTTTTTTTTCATTGTGAAGAGACTCTGTACAACTGTAAGTAGACCTGCTTTGCTCTTTTTCTAGTAGACACATTATTAAACATGACAATTATTATTTAACATAACCACAATATACAAAAATGGCTTAATAAATGAGTCCATTAACTGCGTCGTTATAGCAGGTCGCTGTAATAAAGACCATATCGACGACCGCACGTATGGACAACTGCAGTACATGGTAGTGAGCTGCGTGTTTTTTTAAGATATGCAGATGAATTCAAAGCCGTCTTGGATAATCTATTTATAGGTGAATGTAAATATATGAAAGATAATTTAAAAACACGCTGACCTGTAGGTAATCCCCAAGTGACTGTCTATATACGGGAAATAAAATTAAACAAACGGAATTAGTAAGTGGTGTGAGGCATATTATACTGCATATGCTTAATGACGATGGTGACTATGGCAAGTAGTAGTGGTAGTAGTAGTAGTAGTACAGTAGTAGTAGAAGATGCAGGTGATATTGCTTACGAAATAGTCTTGAAAACACATGTTTTTATAGTGATTTTGTGTGTTTTGCATCTGGATAAAGATGGCTATGGCAAGTAGTAGTAGTAGTGGTATTAGTGCAGTAGTAGTAGTAGTAGTAGTAGTAGTAGTAGTAGTAGTATAGTAGTTACAGTAGTAGTAGAAGATGCCGGTGATATTGCTTATGAAATAATCTTGAAACACATGTTCTTTTGTGTTTTTCTTCTGGATAAAGATATAAAGATGGCTATGGCAAGTAGTAGTAGTAGTAGTTGTAGCAGTAGTAGCAGTTGTAGTAGTAGTAGTAGTAGTAGTAGTAGTAGTAGTAGTAGTTGTAGTAGTAGTAGTAGTACTGTAGTAGTAGAAGATGCAGATGGTATTGCTTATGAAATAATCTTGAAACACATGTTCTTATAGTGATTTTGTGTTTTCCATTTGGATAAAGATGGCTATGGCTAGTAGTAGTAGTAGTAGTAGTGGTAGTAATAGTAGTAGTAGTAGTAGTAGTACAGTAGTAGGAGAAGATGAGGTGATATTGCTTATAAAATAATCTTGAAACACAAGTTCTTACAGTGATTTTGTGTTTTCCATCTGGATGAAGATGGCTCTGGCAAGTAGTAATAGTAGTAGTAGTAGCAGTTGTAGTACAGTAGTAGTAGAAGATGCAGGTAATACTGCTTACAACATAGTCTTGAAACACATGTTCTTACAGTGATTTTGTGTTTTCCATCTGGATAAAGACAACAGTGCTTAATGCCTCCAGTGGACCAGAGGCTGTAAAGGGCGCAGAGGGTGCGGGGCGGGGGTGGGATGGGAGAGGGGGGGGAGGGGCAGTGGCGTCGGGGGGGGCTCCCGGCAGATCTGGGAAGGCGAGCCAAGTAAGCACTTTCACTCTCCATTTTTTCATCAGAGCGCTAAATTAGGCCAGGCCGCTCCCGACTTCCTGTGAGCGCCAGCATCTGCTTCCTCATTCCTGACACGTACCCCCCCTCCTTCCCTCCTTCCCTCCTCCTCTTCCTCACCCTCCCTCGCCCCCGCCTTCAACCCCTCACCGCTCCCAATACCCTTCTCAGCACCCGGGCTCTCTCTATCTGATTTATGAGTTGGTGGCGGCCGTCCATCACACCATGACGCAAGGGAAAACTGTGTGTTTTCTCCCTCAAATTCCTCGTCGCGGGGACGTTGCTGTCACCTGATTGGTCAGTTTCAGACGCCGACACGCCTACTTTTGCCCCGTGAAGATGGTCCCCAGGAGAGTGGCAATTGTCCAGGCTTAGAGGCTTTAGGGGGGGAGTCTAACATTTGAAGGGCAAAGTCTGAAGAAGGTATTTTTCTCCCCTTTTGATGGAGATGGTTGTATATGGGAGGGCATCAGGTGTATTATCGAATATTCATATACTATTATTATTTTTATTTTTTTTATTAAGCTTTATTTATACAGGGGGACCCAATGAGGCACTTTTAAAGTCAATGCCAAGTTAACCTTTCCCCTTTTGCTGTACTTTGTAGGATTATGTACACCAGACATGTCAAACTCAAGCCCATGGGCCAAATTTGACCCTTGATATAATAATAATTGGCCCGCAAGACCAGATCAAATATGTATTATGCTTTTGACACTCATTAGCATCTGCTCCTGTCGCCTCACTCAAATTTAATCCAGCTCTTCTGAAAAACATGCAGATGTTGTTGATTTTTTTTTTCAATAAATATTTAGTTTGGCCCACGACTTATTCCCAGTTTTTAATTTTGGCCCTAATTTTGGTGAATTTGAGTTTGACACCCCTGATGTACGATGTTAGCTTTGCTGCTGTTTTACCCAAGAAACAAAAAATAAATAAATAAGAAGAATTAACCCAATATATCACTAGGAGCGCTTGTCTTTGCTTTGTCAAAGAAAAAATGCTGCTAAAAATGTAACTCAAATTGTGATCAAATGTAATCCCAAATTTACCATTAGACGTGAAAAAAGTGAAATGGTGCAAAAACATGTCCTTGTGGGCCTCCCTTACACAATATAATGAATGTACTTATCCCATGGCTTTTGTCCCTGGAAGGTGGAAATCGTCCGGATGCACCTGTGGGGAATCATGGCATTTAAATGTAAAACAATGTCAGTCTGATCACAACCTGCACAGGAGCAGCGATAAACCAGAGCCACCTTAAATCCATCAGATCAAAGTGTTGAATAGAGGCGACAGCGCAGGAGACTTTATGGGCTGTAAAAGCAAATGACCAACATTAGTCAGTGAATACAAACCCGAGCTCAAAACGAAAGCTGAATTTATAGCTTTTTAGTAACACTTCTGTTATCTTGTGAGGTTCGGATAAAGATTTTGGACAGAATAAATCAATGCAAGACTTAACTTTTGCTAAAAATATCCCAGAAAATGACAAGTTTGACTTAAACTACAGAAATATTACATCAAGACGGCGAAGTTTTTAAATGTAGCAGGTTTGTTAGACGGTGAAAAGGGAAATCACATGGCTCCAGCATCATAGAAACTGTATTGTAAGAAAATAGGTAATAAAACTGAAATGTGTGTAATAAAATAACATAACTTAACATTATAACATACATTTTAAATAAGTAAGTAAGTTTGAAATAAGTATAACATAGTTTAGTAGTAGTAAATATCATGTAGTGTAAACATAGTAGTAGTATATAGTAGTAGTAGTAATTATCATGTAGTGTATATATAGTAGTGGTATATATAGTAGTAGTAAATATCATGTAGTCATGTAGGAGATTTAATTAATATATATATATATATATATATATATATATATATATATCTATATATATATATATATCTATATATATATATATATATATATATATAAGTAAATATTATGTAGTGTATATATATATAGTACTAGTATATATAGTAGTAGTAAATATTATGTAGTGTATACATAGTAGTGGTATATATAATAGTTGTAAATATCATGTAGTGCATATATAGTAGTGGTATATATAGTAGTAAATATCATGTAGTGTATATATAGTAGTAGTATATATAGTAGTAGTAAATATCATGTAGTGTATACATAGTAGTGTTATAGTATATAGTATAGTATATATAGTAGTAGTAAATATCATGTAGTGTATACATAGTAGTAGTATATGTGATAGTAGTACATTTAGTGGGCGTGTTTCCTGCCATGGCCGTAGCACGTACACATGTACCACATGTACCACATGTACACATGTACCACATGTACACATGTACCACATGTACCACATGTACCACATGTACACATGTACCACATGTACCACATGTACACATGTACCACATGTACACATGTACACATGTACCACATGTACACATGTACCACATGTACACATGTACCACATGTACCACATGTACCACATGTACCACATGTACCATGTACTGTCTTTCACCTAAACACTCATCACTCGTCCTGGAAGCTGCTAAATCCTCACTCCTCCTTTGTCCACCGCTGATTACAGTCTTGTCATGTTTGTGGTTTGATACAGTGGGGACCGCCATTCCACCAACAATGCAATTAACTAAATGAATGAGAACCACCTCAACAGGCAGGTCCCTCCCCCCAATACCCAACATGCATCTTGCTGACACCTGGGTAATAAGATAAGCAGGTAAAACGCGCGTTCAGTCTGAGTGCTAACAGCGCGGCACTCTTGGTGATGACTAAATGCTGGTGGAGGGAGTGGGAGAAGAGAGAGAGGGAAGACGGAGAGAAAGAAACAGAGAGAGGGACTTGGCAGCGGAGGCACGAGTCTTTTGCCAATGTCACCTGTCTGCGGCGCTGGGATTTGAGTGGGCAAACAATGCAAATTAGAGAGGAGACTAATGGTCGCGCAGACGTAATCCTTTATCGAAACAAGCACGCTAAGACATTTCAGTTGTGGTTTTGATAAATGCAGTGACGTTAGAGTATCTGATTTAGTAGAGCTACGGCCGGGTACACTTTGGGAGTAGTTGAAAGACCGATCTACTAGTTATGTAACTTTTCTTACCTGCTTACTTCATGGTGATGTTATCGACAGCGGTGGTGGAAGTACTCAATGTTGTACAAAGAACTACTCGAAACAACGTCATTTTTTTGCTGTTTTTATCTGTATATTTTTGTTTCCTCCCTCAGACTTTTCAGCAGGTCTCAGATAATAATAATTAAAAAAAACTTTTACTTTTCAGTCCAGTTCAAAAATTTGTAGAAAGTACAGACACCAGCTCTCAAGTAAAGTAAAAAGTATCTAGTGTAAAAGTGCAGCGACAGTAGCTCAGTTGGTAGAGTCTTTGTCCACTGATCTGAAGGTTGGCAGTTCAAATCCCGCCCCCGACATAAACATCATTGATAGAGCAGTTCCCACAGATGAATGCTGCCGTTGTGTCCTTGGGCAAGACACTTAACCCCCCTCATCCCCATTGTCTGTATGAAGTGGTCAGCGGGTTCTTGATGTAAAGTGCTTTGAAGGTGGTGCTATATGAAATGTGACCATTGATCATGAATATTTAAGTAGTAGTATACAGTACATAAGTATAAAGCACAGATTTCTAAAGTTTTTATATTTAGTACAGTACTTCACTACTTTTACTTTGTTATGTTCCACCCCTGGATATCGGTTTTTCGGTAATGTAAATGTATCTATCGTGTTTTTCTTCAATTCCCTTAAAAACATCTGATCTGTTACTTGGCCCGTTGGCGTCACCTGCTTGTCTCCGCTGATATTAAAGCAATATTGTGGAACATTCCAGGTAAAGCAATAACATCTTCAGGTTTTGGAAGGTTCCCTCAACCAGAAAAGCTACAAGATGCACATTTAAAACAACAATTTGTAACTTATAATGGGAAGTGGAGTATCTTGCTGAAGGACCCGATGGTACCACTTAAGGAAGCTGGAGTCGGATCATCGACCTTTGCTTTATGATTTGAGTTGTTAACCTCATGTTGTTTGCTTTGACTTTAAAGAAAGACACACATATAAAAATAGTAAGTACTAATATTGCTGCATTTGAAGGTTTTAAAGCTATCCACAAGAGAAACTGTTGTATAAGCTTGGACATATACAAGCCTCCTGATTGGTTTTCCAAGTTCTTCTGAGTTAAAACAAGGCATAAATCCTGATCCTTTAATGCCTGGTTTACAGTAGCTCTCTAATCTCACAGTGATACTTAGTGCACGCTGCAAAGGTCAAATTGTACTGGAAAGCTTGGCGTTTAATCCCAATGTAAAGTCGCTCTCCAGCCGACGCTCTGAAAAAAACACGCTTTAATATGATTGGATGGATGGGGTCACTGTATTGACTGGGGTAAACTCAAGAATTGATTTTTTAAAGGTCCCTCCAACAATGTCAACTGTAACATGTGTCCAGTAATTATATCATGAGTGTACTTAAAACCCATGGAATTATAGCGATTTGGCTGATTTTAACGCACGCCATGTCGTAAGGGCAGGTTGGAGGACCCAAAAGCAGAAACCAAAAACACAAAAGGGGAGCACATAGTACTGGGAGATGCAAAGATGGCTGGGTAAGAAACTGGGAACAGCAAAAAATCCAAATGTCCAGAGGTAAGTTTTTAAAAATAGTAATCTCAAAAGCCTCGAAGAGTATTTACCACTGAAGGTGTATAGACAAAACGGTAGCGAGTGGTGGTAGCGCCAGGTATATTAAAAGATTGGAAGATTTCATTGCACTAAAAGAGTTCATTCTAGATCGATGGTTCTTGATTGGTGGATAAGCTCATATTACTTAACCTTTTACTTCTTTTGATTGAGCCAGAAAGTTAAAGACGATATTAGGTTTTGTGGACAATATATAAACGTAATATTGCTCACTTTCTTATAATGGTGTAAAATGTTCTGTTTTCCATGCAGCAGTGGACATATATCACCCCCACAATCACATTGTTCGATTGTGCTTTAAATTTCGTATCTATAGAATGTTAACTCCCACTGCTCGAGTAATAGAAAACATCGGTGCAAGCTCACCTTCTTTAGACTCTGTGAGATTGTGAGATTTTTTATGAGACTGAGACTCTATGAGATTGTGAGACTCTATGAGATTGAGAGAAACTATGAGATTGAGAGACTCTATGAGACTGAGACTCTATGAGATTGTGAGACTCTGGGATTGTGAGACTCTATGAGATTGTGAGACTCTGGGATTGTGAGACTCTATGAGATTGTGAGACTCTGAGATTGTGAGACTCTATGAGATTGTGAGACTCTGAGATTGTGAGACTATGAGATTGTGAGACTCTATGAGATTGTGAGACTCTATGAGATTGTGAGACTATGAGATTGTGAGACTCTATGAGATTGTGAGACTCTATGAGATTGTGAGACTCTATGACATTGTGAGACTCTATGAGATTGTGAGATTCTGTTAGACTCAGTGAGACTGACTTTGTGAGACTCCGTTTGACCCTGGTACAATCTCACCGTGTACTGCCTTTAACCCGACTGTATCACTATAACTGACAATAAAGATCTACACCACGATCCCTGTGCCTCTGCCTGTTCTTCATGCAACAGAACAGAAACCGACCGTCTTTAGGTGAGACCCACAGAAGATGTGATGTCGTTCCTGTTGTCTACAAGGAGAAGAATGGTTTCAAATAAAAAGGTCAGAATGAGTCTATTAATACTGGTTGCCGTGACGACGCTCCAGGTCACCAAATAAATGCGAAGGTGAATACAAGTGTAAAACATGATGTCAATAAAATAGTTTTGAGTAGTAATTATTAGAAATATAATTTCATATAAAAGATATAATTATCTTTTATTATGGCTTATTTTAATGTGTTACTATTTTATTTTATTATATTTTCATTTTTAATACTTTGCCATCCTTATGTTCTTGCTGTCCTTGTACTGGCAAAGGCAACACTACAGTTTTCTCCATTGTTCGACAGCTGAAGGAGCTTTTTAGTTTTTTAGTTTTGTTTGCATTTTTCTGCACAAGTCCTTGAAATATTCTGTATATGAAGTGCATGCATGTGCTTGAATAAGATGGCACAATCACAGCGCTACACTAAATAACTGAATGTGTTTACGAGAGAGCGCGTCACCTTTTGACTCCCATTAACCTGCGATGAGGCGGGCACAGTTCACGCAGGAGACGACCAGCTAAAACCTGAGGCACAATATTCAGATGTATTGGTGCGTTTTTTCAAGTCCATTTGTTGTTCAATTAAAAATCCATTTAGTGCAAGTGTGTAATTATTTGCCATAGACTGTCGTGGCCTTGTTGCCCCGGTAATCGCAGTGGTTGACTTATGATCTTTGACCCTGGCCTAATCAAACTCGGGGTTCATATTTCAAGTGTCCCAAATCCTACAAAAAGTTGTTCTTTCAAATAGTTTATTTTTTCCCAAATTATTTTTAAAAAATCACTTGAATAATAATGATGATGATAATAATAATAATAATAATAATAATAATAATAATATAATAATAATAATAATAATAATAATAATAATAATAATAATAATAAATGTAGAATTCAAGTTGTATTTCAGAATGAGATTTTTTTTTTTATTTTTTTTTTTTTTAAGCCCTCCTCAATTTGCCCTATCCATTGAAACTTCTGTGTCCATAATTCAAAACTCAGAAATTCCAAATGTTCCAAAAAGTACATTATTATATCAAGTTTATCTCTCTCACACTTTTCCCCAAATTATTCAAAGCATCACTTTACAAAAACCACGCGAGACCTCGAGTTATATTTGAAAATGGAGTAAAGTTTGGCACTTCGTCACTAGAGAACATTGTCACCGAAATATAGTCCTAAAATAAATACAAGCAACCTGAAAAAATAACGCTTGTGTTCCCTTTTTTTCCCAAAGCTATTTCACCCAAGATATGTAACCATTCCTCCACATAGCTCAGGGTATAACGCCAGAAAAGAACAATCGGGGAAAAGTAATTAAGGTTGTGGGGTGGCTAAGGCATAGGCGGACCTGCGAGGGACCCCGACTCGATAAATCAGCGCCGGCTAGCTAGCTTGTCAGTCTCTGGGCTCTTTTTATTGGTCACCGAGGATCAGCTAGCATTAGTCACTAGAGTCCGAGCCCTGTGCCGATTGGTTGCTTGACTGACTCCGTGTGTGTGTGTGTGTGTGTGTGTTGCGAGTGTCTGGAAGGATTTCATCAATAAGGCATGGATGGAGGCCACAGGCGGAGACAGGGAAATGGTGTCGGAGGAAACCAGAGGAGGAGGAAGAGGGGGAGGAAAGAGGGTCTATGGGGGAAATACATTCACAAGGACATCACACGTGGAGGACCAGACTTGTACTGGTCATGAGGGTTGTGCTAATGATCAAACTAGCTAGCTGAATGTCATCGGGATCTGTGACCGAGAGGTGCACAGAAGAAATGCAGCAAATGTCAAAGCTATTGTCATCAGCAGGGAATTAATTAGTTTGACTGTCAATCTGCAGCTAAGAACAACTGAACTGGCACAGATGCTGCTTTGATTGTGCTAGTCCCAGACCTGTATAAATAAATATGATATAGCTAATGGAAAAAACATTCATGTGTACATAGGCCTACATATGTACAATACAACAGACAACAATATGTTTTCAGGGCCGATTTTTATCATAGAGACGTTATCTTTGTACTAATACAGACTTTTGTAATTTTTCTGTCCTAGAATAAGATTTGAACTTTAGACGGTTGAGTAAATAACTAATTATGGATCCAAACTTATTACTGAGAGTTTAATTTTGCGATGTATTTATTGCAACTCATGTTTTTAACCATATCGTCCATTTAAACAGGGCTGTCCAAACTACGGCCCAGGGGCCAAATCCGGCCCTCAGAGCAATTTTTGTCGGCCCTCGTGCCTCCTCCTAAACTTTCCCAATTGATCAGGAAGTATTTTTTGCTACAAACTGAAGAGATTCTGCCTAACCTGAATGACACCACCTAAAAATAATCTTACAAGTCTTATTAAAGGTAAAATGTTTCTGTCAAACCTGTGTTAAATGCACCATTTCACTCCCTGTATCGACACTGGTCTGTGGCCCTCCACTTCAAATATGTTTCAGTATGCGGCCCTCGGGGAAAAAACGTTTGGACACCCCTGATTTAGAAGTTTGTTTTTTTTTAACCATATCGTCCATTTAGAAGTTGTTGTTTTTTTAACCATATCGTCCATTTAGAAGTTTTTTTTTTTTTAACCATATTATCCATTTAGAAGGTTTTTTTTTTAACCATATCGTCCATTTAGAAGGTTTTTTAGTTTAGTTTTTTTTTCATTTTTTTTTTAACCATATTGTCCATTTAGAAGTTTGTTTTTTTTTTAACCATATTATCCATTTAGAAGTGTTTTGTTTTTTTTAACCATATTGTCCATTTAGAAGTTTTTGTTTTTTTTTTAACCATATTGTCCATTTAGAAGTGTTTTTTTTTTTTTTAACCATATTGTCCATTTAGAAGTTTTTTTTTAACCATATTGTCCATTTAGAAGGTTTTGTTTTTTTTGTTTTTTACCATATTGTCCATTTAGAATTTTTTTTTTTTTTTTTTTTTTAACCATATTGTCCATTTAGAAGTTTTTTTTAACCATATTGTCAATTTAGAAGTTTTTCTTTTAACCATATTGTTCATTTAGAAGTGTTTTTTTAACCATATCTTCCATTTAGAAGTTTTTGGGGGGCTCATTCTACTTCAGAGTTTTTGTGTCAGTGGCAAAAATTAGTTTCAGTATTATCGTTGTTACTTCAGCGATATATTGAACTTCAACATGGATTATCATGACAGGCCAAATGATCAAAGTACCAATAATCTTTCAGTCCACAAATTCAACGGTTCACTTCTACCGGGGTTACATTGTCCAGTGCTGCAGGATTACAAATAAAAAGTGCTAGTCAGTTCGGGGCTGTTGTGTTGGCGTCGGAGGTACAAGAGCCAGGTGAAGGTCGGTACGTGGTCATGTCTGGCTGGATACAGTGTTGGATTTTGTTCTCATTTCTCCTTGTTAGCTTTTGATTGTTGTTGTTGTAGTTTTATTTATAATGTGGTTGGGGTTTAGTAGTGCAATAGCGGGTTAGTGCAATGCTAGCCTGTTTCAGGGTTAGCGCAAGACACTTTAGACCCTGTAGACTCCTAGCACAGTGCACTTTAAACATCTAAAACTCATCGTACTTTAATCCAGTTACGCTTAGACGCTTTATACGACTGCACTTTTGCACAGCACTAGCACAGTCCAGTCTAATACAGGATTTAACTTGTTATTTTAGTTTGATTAACGTTTGTCTCTGCATAATTCATTTTGGTTTTGTCGTTCAGTTAAATTCTATATTTCAGTACTAATTTGTGTTGTGTTGTGCTGTACATTGATTTAATTTTTGTGTAGCCTCAACAGTCAACTCAGCCTTTTAACATAAACTTTGCACATTACCACCATATGCAGCCTTTGGCCTTTGTTTCGCCAGACTTTCACTATGTAACTTTTCCATCACCTGCTTGTCTCTACAAACGTTATTCAAATGCACCTGCTTTGGATTTAGTCAAGTACAGTCGTTTTATTGCAAAATTACACTCAAAAAACACACATTCTCACTGCGATCGGGCTCGCCTTTCCACAGATCTGACCCGTAACTCAGGTTTTACGCCATCCTCGACTTGTCTCCAAGGTGACGTATAAGTTTAACATCGTCCAGGCAAAGCAGTCTTAAAGCTAATGGCAGGATCTTCATCGGTGTTTTGCTCAAAGATACAACGGCAGTATGCTATTCCCCAGGACCTCGTTTACCGTCAATATTGTATTATTACTTTTTACGGGTTTTTTTTCATTATTAGGCAGCGTAATTTGTCAGGAAATTGGAAAAGTGTGTTCAGAAGAAGCATATACCAAGGTCTTTCCAAACTTGCTTATTTCATTTGTTTTGTTTCAGCATATTTCCTGCTACCGACAAGATAATAAATGTGGTATTGCTAAGAGTCTTGCAGTTTGATGACAGCTGAAGGTTGGGAGTCTGGCTTGTCTATAGTAAAGTTTGGAAAGCCCGGTAATTGTAGATAAAAAGTTATTTACCTGTGCAAAGAGTGCATTTCGTTGGAGTGTTCGGCCGTTATTTTTGGAGGCTTGTTCCGAGGCTTGTTCGGAGTGTGCCGCGTTCAGTAATTCCTTGTCACTTTTTACTATTTGGCTTTTTGATGCGGTATCAAAGAGTTTCCGCAGAATGCTAATGCGAAGGCCTGAAGTATGGATGTTGTCAGTTTGCAGGGAACATCACGCTCGCTCGCATATCAAAGAACTGCAGTGTATTTTAGTCAGGTGAGAGATACCGAAAAACATGACTTTTTTTTTTTTATACAACGATGATAACAAAGGTATTTAAAAGCAAACTGAATACCAATATCTTTAAACAGCATTTCTTTTGCAGTATGATGTATGGTCAGATTTTTATATAGCGCTTTTCCACCTTCAAGGCTCTCAAAGCACTTTACATCAAGGAACCGCTCACCCTTTCACGCGCACATTCATACACCTCACCACCCTACATAACTAATCACCACAATAACTATAATTTATTTAAAATCTGTTTCTGAAACTGTATAAACCACTAAGTTATAATAATAGTTCGCACCACAGACTGTATAAAGAAGTGGACTAAGTGAGTGTGACGTCACTGATGGCGTTTGGCTCCAGTCAAATGAAGCTCATCGAGGCTAGAGCGGTTATAGCGGCGAATTTGGAGACGAGTTCTATGTTTGGAACTCTAACTTCGCGTATCGTAGCAACCAAAGAGCCAATCCAGAGTGAGGCTGTTGAAGGTAACGTCCTTTCCGCCCCTTTCCTGTTATTAATGTTCATATTTTGAGTTGTAGACACAATAGCGAAATTAAAACACCAGGATCATGTAGAGTTAATACGAACATTTAAAGACCGAAATGATGAGTCTGACAGCAGCAGTTACAGAGAGAGGAGCGACGTTTTTTCAATAGAAAATGAATTGGAGCCAGAGTCGATGGGGCCAGAAGTGCGAGCATGATCTCTTCCTATCTGGAACATGGTGGTTAGCACATTAGCTATGTCCATTGATATATAGAGTCTATGGTTAGCATGTAGCTGATTAACCACCGTGACGCCTTTGAACTCTTAATATTAGAATTTTTTTTTTTTTTTTTTTTAGAAAATTCTGTGAGGAAAAATGAGCCAGCGGTCACTGTTGAGCGCCATTCCAGATTTTTTTTTTTTTTTTTTTTTTTGTGTGTGTCTGTTATTATATTGAACAACTTTTGACCAAACATATTTCACTATGACTTTCACAACTGCAAACAACTGAACCAAAGCCCCTTCTCCTGCACTGTTATGTCTTATTACCTCTCCGATGTGACTAAATAGAGTCCTCACAGCTCGCCGACCAGGTGTCACGTTAGGCCCATCCAGCCGACACAACAAAAGACGACAGACACTTTAATCGCTCGCACTCCAACTTGCTTCTGCCTCCTTAGAATCAGGTTAACAGAAAGTTGCAGAGATATTGTTTCAGATTTCAAAGTCTATCAAACTTAAACGTAGCAAACAGCGGGGCGCGGCGTGCTGGGCTGAGAGTGGAGGGCTTTGTCTTAGAGAATATGGCGTTCAAAGCCATCTCACATATGCACAGAGGAGATGGGCCGCCTGTCTGCTCCAGTCGGTGACATGGGGCTTCAAAGTGCAAACTCCCAAACTTGTGCAGAAGTCTACTGGACGCTGGAGTTCTTTGTGGAGGCGTTATCAAAGGCTCGCGCAAGCACCACAGGGAGCAGATTCACCCCCGCTAATTTGCAAATGAGTAGACGGATTGCAACTTTTTACACCAAGATTTCTACAGATAGATTTGGAGTTTTAAAACATATCGCAGAGAATATTGACTGTGGGCCTGACACCGTGAATACTACATGGACTTATCGTTCAACACATGACAGATGGAACGATGTTATTTGGGGGTCAGTTTTTATCGTGGGTACTTTTCCCCATGTTAAATGGACTTATGATCATGAGTTTTGGGTAATGACCAAAAGAACTAGATTGTGGATACAAGCAGCAGAAATGAGTTTCCTCTGCAGGGTGGCTGGGCGCTCCCTTAGAGATTAGGTGAGGAGCTCAGAGTAGCTCCACATTGAGAGGAGCTGCTGAGGTGGCTTGGGCATCTATTCAGGATGCCTCCTGGATGCCTACCTGGGAAGATGTTCATGTCCCACCAGGAGGAGGCCCCAGAGAAGATCCAGGACACGCTGGCTGGACTATGTCTCTCATCTGGCATGGGAACACCTTGGGGTTCCACCGGAGGCACTGGAGGAAGTGTCTGGGATGAGGGAAAGTCTGGGAGTAACTGCTTAGACTTCCACCCCCATGACCCAGCCTCGGATAAGTGGAAGAAAATGAATGGATTGTCGTTTATCGTCTATACCAGTGGTCCCCAACCTTTTTTTCACTAACAGAGTAATTTCACTAATTACTTTTCCCAGCGTCCCAACGCCGTTACCGTTACTGACAGTAAAATGTGGCACATTACTATTACTTCAGTTCACTCTGCTCTTCATTAGAGAAGTCTCTCATTTAAAGGAGCTGCTGTTGTGTTTCTTTGGTGAAAGAGGCTCGGGGTGAGAGGCTTGTATGAGATGAGCGAGGCGGGCGCAGATAATCTCGTGAGAGCGAGGCCGACGCAGGCCGTGTCTCAATTAACCAAAGTCCCTTAAATGCGCCGCTCGAACGGAGCATTTAAGTCGGGTGGTGCTTCGACCTGCACTTCGAACAGTTAATGGAACAGTGCATTTAGCGAATTGGGACACGGCCGCAATTTTTGAACGAGGAGAGCGCAGCAGCTCCACCGACTGCGGCGCCTGCATGGACTACAAACGCTTAATGCATGATGGGAAATGATGTCCTGTCACACGTGCATTGACAGCTGATTGGGTCCGAGTTGAGTTTTGATCAGAAACATGACGCCCTGACGCACGACTGCCTCCTCCTCCAACTTAACTACTGCTCTATATTTGACATGGACATATGTTTAAATGTGACTAAAGTGTCCAGGCTGGTGTCACATGAATCACTTTAAACAAATACAATATAATTACACTAACAGAGTAATTTCACTAATTACTTTTCCCAGCGTCCCAACGCCGTTACCGTTACTGACAGTAAAATGTGGCACATTACTATTACTTCAGTTCACTCTGCTCTTCATTAGAGAAGTCTCTCATTTAAAGGAGCTGCTGTTGTGTTTCTTTGGTGAAAGAGGCTCGGGGTGAGAGGCTTGTATGAGATGAGCGAGGCGGACGCAGATAATCTCGTTTTCACAAAAGTGAAATAAATGTTAAAGGTTCAGATCTGTTGTGTTTTTATTGTTTGAACAAAGTAAGTAACGGCATAGTTACTTTGCCTAGTAACTAGTTACTTCTCCCAAAGAGAGAAGTAACTAGTTACTAGAGAAGTAACTAGTTACTAGGGAGTTACTTTGGGAGAAGTAACTTGTAACTGTAACTAATTACATTTTTGAAGTAAGATTCCCAACACTGCACATCAGTTCCACCGTCTTTTTCCAGGTATCACTCCAGACTCACGTCGCTTCCACACTGAACTAAAGCTCAGAGGAGCTTTCAAAAGATTCAGATACGCCACAAATACATTTATAAAGTGTTATTTTCATGAACATTTCAAACATTTCAGAATATGGAGTCAATGTCAAGAAACCTTAATATTTCACACAGAGCTGTTTTTCCTTTAGCTTCGGAATGTTTGTGCTAAGACTCACAAGGTCTCCTCCTCTCTCCTCTCTCCTCTCTCCTCTCTCCTCTCTCCCCTTTGCCCTGACGCTCTGACTGTCGTGCGGCGGACTCACATCTAGCACAGATATAATAAACTCGTCGTTAAATCAAATGGATTTATGTTACAATTTCCTATCAGGATTTTCATTATATACATTTGGACGAGCTTCTTAACGTGTCATGAGGAGCGGGCAGAAGTCACTTCGGAGAAAATGCGGTCGCTGATAAATGATTCACTTTTTTGTGCGGCCCGGTAGCAAATGCATCACGAACCGGTACTGGTCCCCGGCCCGGTGGTTGGGGACCACTGGTCTATACTGCATTTACTTCACAAATATATCGCATTTTAAGATTTGTTATCAGACAGACCTAGCTGACTGCACTGATGTGTTACTATAGTATAAAATGTATTATAAAATATACATTCATTTATTTCTGGTGAAGAGTTCGCCCCTTGTTTGGCTCCATTTAGAAGTTTTTGCTTTGTCTCACATCAGCTCTATGTTCCACAGTTGAAACCTTTCTATCTCCATGGAAACAAACATGTATTCTTTCTGTGAACAAACATCCAGACCACGTCAGTACATTCCATCTCCTCTATAGAAAAATCTGCCCTTTTCCAACATCGTAAACACTGACAGCATTTATATTTATCTTACAAATGCAGATAGTGCCATATCGTACTTTTGCGTTGTTCTTGACACACTTTGAGCACCCATGGGCTCTCGACTGGTTTGGGCTTTTTGCATTGGCAGATGCGTAAAGCAAATCTATTAATTTTGGAATTGATGATGATGATTTATATATTTTTTATTTTTTTGCTTAATATTTTTTTCAATAATTTGCACAATTTACATATTGTATAAAGAATTGGACTGAGTGAGTTTGACGTCACCCATAGCGTTCGGCTCCAGTCAAATGAAGCCCATCGACCCTAGCAGTAATAGCGGCGAATTTGGAGCTCCATATTTGTAATTTCGACCATGAGTATCATAGCAACGAAAGAGACAATCTGGAGTAAACTGCTCAAGGTAACGCCCGTTAAATCAAACCTGTTGCTAACACTAACGGGAGCGAGAGGGGCCACAGTTTTCTAATGTAAAGTGAATTGGAGCCAGAGTCGTTGGAGCCGAAAGTGGGCCCATGATCACTTCCCATTTGGAACGCGGCAGCTAGCAGGTTAGCTATGTCCATTTATATATACAATCCTATCCCACCTATCCTACAGTCCTTGCCTGTCCCGTTATTGTACAGGAAACAACTTTACAGTAACACATTCATGAGCAAAACACAAATCGTTAGCAACAGACAATAGTACAGTTCTCAATTTTACATCGTTAAACTCATTGACAATTTCCAGTTTGGATTGTTGTATTTATATTTTACATGTGTGTTGGAAAATACTGTTCTTTTTCATTTTTTTATCACTTAATTTATTACCCTCCATGCACCCTTAATATCATTTATATATTCCTGCCTTTTTTTTATTCTTTTCTCATTGTATTTATTGTTTTACTTTAATAATTTTTTTTTTCCAGACTAATTTTGTGTCCGTAAATCAAGATATGAACATTAATAACAGACAAATCAGACGCCTTCTTTCTTTGAGGTCGCTCCGGCTAGCGTTGGCAACAGGTTTGATTGACAGCGTTGCTAAGCGCCCGCTCCCTGTTAAACCAGTGGGACGTCACCTTCGACAGTCTCGCTCCTGATTGGCTCTCTGGTTGCTATGACGCTTGTGGTCTGAAGTCCTGATATGGGACTCCAAATTAGCCGTTATATCCGCTAGCGTCGATGAGCTTCATTTGACCGCAGCCGAACGCTATGGTTGACGTCACACTCACTGAGTCCACTATAGTCTATGTTTTGGCCTTAAAATTAACGGTTAGGGGTAAAAATAAAGATTAAACATTGTATTCGCAGACTTGTGTGCGCTCATTCGTTTTACCAGACGTAGTAATGCATCACTAGCGACTTCGAAATGAACAGTAAAGGAAAGTGTTTGAGTCTGAAGTCAATTTTGCCAATTACAGTCACGCTACTTGAAAACTCCGGTGAAAGTACCCTACTATTAAAACTAAATTGACTGAGCATATAGTTGCTAAGGTAACCAAATCCAAACCTGTACCAGTGCATTAACATAAACCACCCGCACACCGCAGTGGGGGGGCATTGCATTAGCGTGGCGCAGGGGAGCCAGAGCAGCTGCTAAATCCAGCCTGGATCCAGTCAGGGCTCTGTCGTCACCACAGCTTTCACATGTGAGTCACTGAAAAGAGCGGGAACACGGTGTCCACTCCACCTTTCTCACACCGCTCATCGGCCTCTGCATTTGCATCACAGATCTGGGGGGGAGAATGCTCAGGTTTTAGCCTCCGTAATGTGCTCTTTGCATATTCTGCGATCGTGAGGTTGTTAGATGCGTCACACTGTGCACAGGTGTCAGTGCAGAGTTGTAATTAAAGTAGGAGACAAACTGAACTTAAGCATGAGCGTGGTTACTTATACTTATATTCTATTCATTTATGACTTGAGTAAAGGAAAAGAGCAGTAATTTGAACAAAAGATATGCAAATAAAAGTGAAAAGGTTAAGTATTTGGGTCATAGACTGTACAGTGGTCCCTCGTTTATTGTAGGTGAAATCTGCAAAGTATCAGCTTTATTTTTTACAATTATTATACATGTTTTAAGGCGGTAAAACCCCTCACCACACACTTTTATACACTTTTCTCACACAGGCATTAACATTTTTCTCACATTTCTCTCTTGTTTAAACTCTCTCAGTTCAAACCTTTGTATATTATATTCCTCTTCCTTGATGATGCTTTAAATGTGTTGTTCTCGTGTCTCTGCTCCAGCTGTATCCACAGAGGCGCCTCTCCGTCCACAGAAACACTTTTGAGTCCAAAGTGTTTCTGAAATTTGTCTTTGCAGAACGTTTCATCGACATTGTGGGTTTTTGCAAACATACAGCACTTCAGAGTCACACTGCGATCCAACATTTATGTAAATATGTCTGACACATTCTGTACTGTACAGGAGACACGGAGGAGACTGATGGACAATGGTCTACAGTCCCTCAGCCAATCAGGACGCAGAACACAATGGTCTACAGTCCCTCAGCCAATCAGGACGCAGAACACAATGGTCTACAGTCCCTCAGCCAATCAGGACGCAGAACACAATGGTCTACAGTCCCTCAGCCAATCAGGACGCAGAACACAATGGTCTACAGTCCCTCAGCCAATCAGGACGCAGAACACAATGGTCTACAGTCCCTCAGCCAATCAGGACGCAGAACACAATGGTCTACAGTCCCTCAGCCAATCAGGACGCAGAACACAATGGTCTACAGTCCCTCAGCCAATCAGGACGCAGAACACAATGGTCTACAGTCCCTCAGCCAATCAGGACGCAGAACACAATGGTCTACAGTCCCTCAGCCAATCAGGACGCAGAACACACATGGTCTACAGTCCCTCAGCCAATCAGGACGCAGAGAACACATGGTCTACAGTCCCTCAGCCAATCAGGGACGCAGAACACACAGTCTGTCCCTCAGCCAATCAGGACGCAGTCCCAGTCAGCCAATCAGGATTCAGAAACACAATGGTCTACAGTCCCTCAGCCAATCAGGACGCAGAACACAATGGTCTACAGTCCCTCAGCCAATCAGGACGCAGAACACAATGGTCTACAGTCCCTCAGCCAATCAGGACGCAGAACACAATGCACATTCATATGCTGTAAAGAAAGCATTCAAAACTGCACAAAAAAAAAAAATCTGTGACAAAGAGACTGCGAAAGGTGAACCGCAATATAGCGAGGGACAGCTGTATATATAAATGGATATAGCTAACCTGCTAACCACCGTGTTCCAAATAGTACCTGATCATGGGCGTGCTTCTTTCTCCGTTGACTCTGGCTCCAATTCACTTTACATTGAAAAACTGTCACCTCTCCGTTATACATAGACTAAACATGAATTGCACAGATTATAACCATGATACCAGACTGTATAAAGAAGTGGACTAAGTGAGTGTAACGTCACCCATAGAGTTCAACTCCAGTCAAATGAAACTCATCGAGGCTAGAGCAGGTATAGCGGTAAATTTGGAGCCAAGTTCCATATTTGGACCATGAGTATCATAGCAACGAAAGAGCCACTCCAGAGCGAGGGCGTAACGGGCACTTAGCAACACTGTCAATCTGTCATGATCCACGCCATGTTTTGCCTGTCTCCTGCCTCGTGTGTCTCCTCTCCCCCTCCCTCACCTGTCACTCCGGAGCTGGGCGGAGCGCTGCTCCTCCCACGCGCACCTGCACCTCGTCTACGCTGATGTGCCACCAGCTGTGGAGGATAAATGGGACTTGGCCCATTCATTCGGTGCAAGTCCGTCCGTGTGAAAACGTAGCTATTCTGCTCTCTCTTGGATTCTGCTTGCCGTTTTCGTGAATGCTGAACTACTCCTGTGTTTTCCTCCAGACCTCTGCTCCCGGATCCTCCGCATGCCTGCATCTCCCGTCCAGCTCCCGTCTCGTCTTCCCGGTAACCTGTTTGTCTTATCCACGCACTCAATTGTACTCAGCTCACGGCTCCTGCACTCTCACCTGCTCTCCGCTGTCGGCTCTTCGTCTTCGCTCTCACCTGTGCCTCGTTCCTGGGTCCTCGTCCTGCTGTCCGGTCTTACCTGCTCCATGTCCTGGTTCCTCGTTCCTGTTGTCCGGTCTTACCTGCCTCGTGTCCTGGTTCCTCGTTCCTGCTGTCCGGTCTTACCTGCCTCGTGTCCTGGTTCCTCGTTCCTGCTGTCCGGTCTTACATGCTCGCGTCCCGGCTCCTCGTTCCTGCTCTCCGGTGTTACCTGGTCCCGACTCCTGGCTCCTCGCCCGCTCCCCCTGTTACCCCACTCTCTGTACTTGTGTTCGTGCTTCATATTCACTGTGTAAATAAACACTGTTTAAACTGCTCCCGGCCTGCACTTTTGGTCCGTCTACACCACATTACGACAGAACGGACTTGCCATCATGGACCAAGCGGCCGCTGGTGCAGAACAGACAATTCAACAAGCCTTCTCGCACCAAGGAGTGATGCTGGGAAGGCATGATCAAACAATTCAGACTCTTGTCGAGCAAAACCAAACGCTCTCCCAACAGATGGTTCAACTTAGCAATCAGGTCGCCACTCTGCTAGCCCCCCGCTCCGCCGGCTCCCGTCGTCCCCCGCCTCCTCCGCGGGAGTCCCTACCACCGGCCCACCCGGAGTCGAGAGGCACGGATCCGGAACCATATTCAGGTCAGCCCGGCCTCTGCCGGGGCTTTATTTTTCAGTGCAAATCCATGTTCCAGCAGCGCCCCGGCCACTTCTCCTCTGACGCAGCCAGAATCCGGTATGTCTGTGGGTTACTAAGGGGACGAGCTTTGCAGTGGGCCGAGGCGAGATTCTCTAAGACTGTATTAGAATCTGTGAACTATGAACACTTCTTAAGTGAATTTGAACTCGTGTTTAACCACCCACACTATCAGGCGGACGCCACCCTCGCGGCTGCTCTCTCTCTCCCAGGGCACCCGGACCGTGTCGGACTACACGGTCGAGTTTTGGACGCTTGCCGCCGAGGTGGACTGGACCGAGAGCGCTCTGAAGGCCGTCTTCCGTAACGGGCTCAACGGCGCCCTGAAGGACGAGCTAGCCTCCCGTGACGAGCCCCCAGACCTGCGCTCTCTGATCACCCTCACCGGGAGGGTCGACCAACGCCTACAGACACGACGCCGAGAGAGACGCCGCTCACCGCCCCCGGCTTGAGGGGCACCCGCTCACCGGCCCGGACCGAGCCCCGCTCACCAGCGCCCCCCAGGGAGGAACCGATGCAGCTCGGACGGGCCCACCTCACCGAGGAGGAGCGCCTTCGCCGCCACCGCGCTGGGGAGTGTCTCTACTGTGGTACCAAAGGCCACTTCATCGCCGCATGCCCTGTCCGGCCAAAAGGGCAGGCCCGCCAGTAGCCCTGGGAGTACTAGCGGGTCGGCACGCCATCCCAGGAGAAAAGAACCAACTCCGGCTCCACGCCACCCTCCGTTTTCGGTCCGAAACCCTCTCTGTTTTGGCATTAGTAGACTCAGGGGCCGAAAAAGACTTCATGGACCGCGCCCTGGCCGAGCAGTGGGGCATTCGCATGGACCCTCTGGACCACCCACTCTCGGCCACGGCCCTTAATGGACTACGATTAGCGCGAGTGACTCACGTTACCGAACCCATATCCCTGGTTTTGTCCGGTAATCACCACGAGACCCGACGCTTCCACTTAATCGAGTCCCCCTCTTCGTCGCTGGTGCTGGGCTACCCCTGGCTCCCGGACCCACAACCCGAACATCGATTGGTCTCAGGGGGAGGGTGTCCGGGTGGAGTCCAGCCTGTCACGCTCAGTGCCTGCAGTCCGCGCTGTCCCCCCGCTAACGCGACTGGCCAACCGCCCCGGGACACCCCCGACCTCTCCTCCGTTCCTGACGAATACCACGACTTTAGCGAAGTTTTTAGTAAAGATCGAGCGCTCTCGCTACCCCCGCATCGTCCTTATGATTGCGCCATCGACCTCCTGCCCGGGGCCCCCCTGCCGTCCAGTCGTCTCTACAATCTGTCCCGTCCCGAACAAGAAGCCATGGAGAACTATATTCGAGACTCTCTGAACTCAGGTATCATCCGCCCGTCCACCTCCCCGGTCGGCGCCGGTTTCTTTTTTGTTACTAAGAAGGACAAAACCCTACGCCCCTGCATAGACTATCGGGGTCTTAATAACATTACTGTTAAAAATAAGTATCCGTTACCGCTACCGCTCCTCGACTCCGCGTTCACCCCACTTCACGGCGCCACGGTGTTTTCTAAACTCGACCTGCGCAACGCCTACCATCTGGTCCGCATTAGGGAGGGGGACGAGTGGAAAACCGCGTTCAAAACACCTCTAGGCCATTTTGAATATCTCGTAATGCCCTTCGGTCTCACTAACGCCCCCGCAGTCTTCCAAGCTCTCATTAACGACGTTCTCCGAGATTTTTTGAACTGTTTCGTGTTTGTTTACCTAGATGATATTTTGATATTTTCTCAGTCTATACAGGAACACCGCCAACACGTCCGCCTCGTCCTCCAGCGCCTCCTAGAAAACCGACTCTATGTAAAAGCCGAAAAATGCGAGTTCCACTCCGACGAAGTTAGCTTTTTGGGGTTTATTATCGGTAAAGGACAAATCAAGGCCGATCCCGAAAAAAATTAAGGCCGTTACCGACTGGCCAGCCCCGACTAACCCGCAAACAACTGCAACGCTTTATCGGGTTTGCTAACTTTTACCGTCGGTTCATACGCGATTTTAGCCGCGTTATAGCCCCACTGACCCGACTAACCTCCCCTTCTTCCCAGTTCTCCTGGTCTCCGGCAGCGGACGCCGCCTTCACTCAGCTCAAGGCCCTCTTCACGTCAGCCCCCATCCTTCACCAACCCGACCCCTCTCGTCAGTTCGTGGTCGAGGTGGACGCCTCGGACTCTGGTGTGGGAGCGGTCCTCTCCCAGCGTTTCGACCCCCACAATCGGCTCTGCCCGTGCGCCTTCTTCTCCCGGCGTCTGACCCCCGCTGAACAGAATTACGACGTCGGTGACCGGGAGCTACTCGCGGTCAAGCTCGCCCTGGAGGAGTGGCGTCACTGGCTGGAGGGGGCCGAACAGCCATTCCTGGTCTGGACGGACCATAAAAACTTGGCCTACATCCAGTCCGCCAAACGCCTCAACCCCCGCCAGGCCCGCTGGTCCTTATTCTTCAGCCGCTTCCACTTCACCCTCACCACCTACCGTCCAGGCTCCCGCAACGTCAAGCCCGACGCCCTCTCCCGTCAGTTCACCCAGCACGAGAGCACCAGTGACCCCGGCTCCATCCTCCCGTCCTCGTGTCTTGTCGCCGCCGTCCACTGGGAAATTGAGGACCTGGTCCCGCAACGCTCAGGCCACGTCTCCCGACCCAGGTAACGGTCCACCAGGTGTCACCTTTGTCCCAGACTCTGTCCGTTCCCAGGTGCTGCAGTGGATCCACGGCTCTAAGTTTGCCTGCCACCCGGGAGCCAGCCGCACCCTGTCCCTGCTCAGAAGGCACTTCTGGTGGCCTACCATGGACCGTGACACCCGGGAGTTCGTGGCCGCCTGCCAGGTATGCGCACGATCCAAATCCTCACACACACACCCCGTCTGGTCTCCTGTTGCCGCTGCCCGTCCCCAAGCGACCCTGGTCCCACATCGCCGTGGATTTCGTCACCGGACTCCCTCCTTCTCACGGAAATACGGTCATCCTGACGGTCGTCGATCGATTCTCCAAGGCGGCACATTTCATCGCGCTACCTAAGTTACCCACGGCCAAGGAAACCGCTGATCACCTCACCTCCCATGTAGTCCGGCTTCACGGTATCCCCACTGACATTGTCTCCGATCGTGGCACCCAGTTCACGTCCCAAGTGTGGTGGGGCCTTTTGTGAGGGGCTGGGTGCCACGGTCAGTCTCACCTCTGGTTTTCACCCACAGTCTAATGGACAAACGGAGCGGGCCAACCAGGACCTCGAGTCCGCCCTACGCTGTGTGACCTCCGCGAACCCCTCGGCCTGGAGCACTTTCCTTCCCTGGGTCGAATACTCTCACAACCCTTGTGAGTTCCTCCACGGGCCTCTCCCCGTTCCAGATATCTCTGGGCTACCAGCCCCCTCTTTTCCCAGCAGAGGAGGCAGAGTTGGCCGTACCCTCCGTCCAGCACCACCTGAGTCGCTGCCGCCGCGCGTCTGGGCCAAAGACACGGGCTGCGCTCCTCCAGGCGGGTCAACGAATTATTAAGGCCGCGGCCGACCGCCACCGGACCCCCCGCGCCAACTACCAGCTCGGTCAGCAGGTATGGCTATCTGCCAAAACCATCCCCCTCAAGACGGACTCTCGAAAACTCTCGCCCCGGTACTTGGGACCCTTCGAAATAACGAAGATCATCAATCCAACCGCCGTGCAGCTACGCCTCCCCCCGACGCTCCGCATCCACCCGACATTTCATGTGTCACAGATCAAGCCCGTGCAGAACAGCAACCTTTGCCCTCCGGCCGAGCCCCCTCCACCCGCCCGAGTCGTGGATGGTCACCCGGCCTTCACCCGTCAGGCGTCTGATCGACGTTCGGCGACGGGGCCGGGGCCTCCAGTACTTAGTGGACTGGGAAGGTTACGGTCCGGAGGAGCGCTCCTGGGTACCGAGGGCTCGCATCTTGGACCCGACCTCGTCCGCGAGTTCCACCGGGCCCATCCAGACAAGCCGGGTGGTCCACCAGGAGGTGGCCCTTAGGGGGGGGTACTGTCATGATCCACGCCATGTGTTTGCCTGTCTCCTGCCTCGTGGGTCTCCTCTCCCCCTCCCTCACCTGTCACTCCGGAGCTGGGCGGAGCGCTGCTCCTCCCACGCGCACCTGCACCTCGTCTACGCTGATGTGCCACCAGCTGTGGAGGATAAATGGGACTTGGCCCATTCATTCGGTGCAAGTCCGTCCGTGTGAAAACGTAGCTATTCTGCTCTCTCTTGGATTCTGCTTGCCGTTTTCGTGAATGCTGAACTACTCCTGTGTTTTCCTCCAGACCTCTGCTCCCGGATCCTCCGCATGCCTGCATCTCCCGTCCAGCTCCCGTCTCGTCTTCCCGGTAACCTGTTTGTCTTATCCACGCACTCAATTGTACTCAGCTCACGGCTCCTGCACTCTCACCTGCTCTTCGCTGTCGGCTCTTCGTCTTCGCTCTCACCTGTGCCTCGTTCCTGGGTCCTCGTCCTGCTGTCCGGTCTTACCTGCTCCATGTCCTGGTTCCTCGTTCCTGTTGTCCGGTCTTACCTGCCTCGTGTCCTGGTTCCTCGTTCCTGCTGTCCGGTCTTACATGCTCCGCGTCCCGGCTCCTCGTTCCTGCTCTCCGGTGTTACCTGGTCCCGACTCCTGGCCCCTCGTCCCGCTCCCTGTTACCCTGAGACTCTGTACTTGTGTTCGTGCTTCATATTCACTGTTGTAAATAAACACTGTTTAAACTGCTCCCGGCCTGCACTTTTGGTCCGTCTACACCACATTACGACACAATCAAACTTGTTGCTAATGTTAGTGTGAGCAACCCCAAGCCTGATTTGTCTGTTATTAATGTTCATATCTTGATTTACGGACACAAAAATAAAAAAAACAAATCATGTAGAGCGGGTTAATACGAACATTTTAAGTCCAAAATGACGAGTCTGACAGCAGCAGTTACAGAGAGAGGGGCGATAGTTTTTCAATAGAAAGTGAACTGACGCCAAAGCAGATGGAGCCGGAAGCGCGCCAGTGATCACTTCCTATTTGGAGCGTGGCAGCTAGAAGGTTAGCTATGTCCATTTATATATACTTAAGGTGGAAAAAGTTTGACGATAAGGTGCAAAAAAAACGTCCAAATCAGTTGCTCATAGCGGAAAGAGTTTCCAGAAAGAGTTGGCGTCAGGTGAAATTAATATTCTAGTGTCAATCTCTTCAATCTCTTCAAAAAGTTATTCAGTTCGACCTTATTAAATGTAAGTGAGTAAAGCTGCAATTTTAATCAAGTCATTGGAGCTGTTACGAGAACCTTTTTTGTTGAATACGTTTTAGCTGAGAAATTGATTTGATCTGAACACAACTGATATGCAGGGTAATCACTCACTAAAAGATGGCTCTATCAATATGAGGTGCTGTCTTTTTCTTTGATCTATCTCTGGCGCTGGCTATTTCTAAACTCTCCCTTAAAACATATTGGATTTTGAACTGCAAATCCATCGTTTCCCCGTGTTGTTGAGTTTTAAATCAAGGCCGACCTACAGTTGCCTGATAAATATTAGCGTTGTGTTTTGGCCATGTGCTCGGTCACAGAGGGTAATGTATAGCTTCTCTCTGGTTTTGCTGCTCTGTGGGAGGCTTTTGAACACAGATGCTCCAGCAGAGTCTTTATGTCCATGTTTTGTGTTCTTTTTTTTTTTCTCCTCTGACCTCATCAAGGACACCTGCCAGCGGTCGCTCCTGTCAGCAGGGGCTCCTCACGCACACATGCTCTCTGGACAATTGTCCCGGCGCAGACAAGACTTTCACTGTCTATTTGAAGTTCTGCTGTGCGGTTTTGTCAGGTTATACTTTGAATTCATGTTGTCACGGTACTATCATTTCAAAGTTGCTCATTTTTAGACGGTATTGTTTTATACCATGTGGTTTTATAGTCACTGACACTTTTAAATCTTCAGTAGCTCCTATAATTTTTAAGTTATACTCACCAAATTGTAGCAGTAGATAAACTGAACCTTCTGAAATTTTTGGAATATAAACGATTATAATTGTTCAATTACACTTGAACTTATCACTACTTAAAAAATGATGTTTTTTAAGTGTCCATTTTGGGTTTCACTATGAACAGTCCGATCCAACACACTTTACATAACATTTAAACCATTTCTGGGCTTATGGCTCTTATTTGATCCTCGATATTATGTTTTAAGTCGTTTATTGTCTGAGGTTTATTCACAAACCCCTTAAGATAGCCCCACAAAAAAGAAATCAGGACTAGTCAGGTCTGTGGAGATCACATACTGCCCCCTGTCTGTGAAAAACACTTATTATTCCTTTAATGGCAACACCACACTCTCCCCATCCCCACTTATCCGCAACCTCGGTGTGCTCCTCGATCCCGCTCTTTCATTTGAACCCCACGTCAAGCACATAACCCGGACTGCATTCTTCCACCTCAAAAACATAGCCCGTCTCCGTCCATCACTCACCTTCTCTGCCGCTGAAACCCTCATCCAGGCATTCATCACATCCAGAATCGACTACTGCAATAGCATCCTCTACGGTACATCCAGTACATCCAGAACTCTTCCGCCCGGCTCCTCACCCACACCCGCTCACGTGAACACATCACCCCTGTCCTCCACAAGCTCCACTGGCTCCTCGTCCCTCAGCGCATCCACTTCAAAATCCTTCTGATCACATTCAAAGCAACTCCACAACCTGGCCCCTCCTTACCTCACGGACTTGCTCCACCACCACACTCCATCTCGCTCCCTCCGCTCCTCCAGCTCCAACCTCCTGTCCCTGCCCTGTAGGACCAAGCTCCGAACCTGGGGGGGCAGAGCCTTCTCCATCGCTGCCCCCACCCTCTGGAACTCACTGCCCAAACCCCTCCGTGACTGCTCTGACCTCCCCACCTTCAAAAAAGAACTCAAAAGTCACCTGTTCAAAATTGCTTTTAATGTTTGATTTTAGTTGTAAATTTTGTCGATATTTTATTCTTGTATTGTGAAGCATCTTTGAGTATCGTAAAAAGCGCTATATAAATAAAATGTATTATTATTATTATTATTATTATTATTACACTTGGGGCATCTCTGATATTAAAATGTCAATGGTAACACCACTGGGTTTCTGAATTTGACCCATGTGACTCAAAGTACCACTGTACAATGAGGGTTCGTTCCTCTGTGCTATGTTTGCTCATATTAATGTCGGAAGCGTCGTTCTAAATGCTCTGAAAAAATAAAATTAAAATATTTAGAAACAAAAGAGTTATGAAGGTTTTTCAACTGTCAGTGACTTTTGGGCCACCCTGTTCTAGCTGTGATAAAACTCAAAATCATCAAAATCTAAAGCTGTTCAGGCAAGGTCTAATTTTATCTACTTATGTGATTTTTTTTTTTTTTTTTTTAGCATTAATACTTGCACAAATGAGTATCTAGTTTCCCTAACCCTAGTATGAACACAAAGCATGCGTCAGGTAGGGCTAACAATTCTCTTTTCGGTTCAATTATCCCCCCGTCTTCACTAAAAAATGTTCTTTAAACCACAGAAAATGGGCCAAACTGAAAAGACTCTATTCAGTGATCATATTTAACCCATTGTCTGTTGGGGAAATCCTTTATGAATGAAATTAAACAAACTAATGCAATGCAACATGCAGCCCAAGCATTTAATTTGACATCACTGATTCCAAAGCAGTCAGCACCGTGAGCAGCTTTTCATTCTCAATGCAATTTCCAATGGAAGAAAGTGAGGAAATACAAAGCCATTTTCTTCCAAACAAATTGATTTGAATTCGGTTAATCGATTTTTTTGCCCAGCTGTAGTGTCAGGTGTTTATTAAAGGAGACATGTTGTGCAAAATTGAGTAAGCTCCTCATCCTATCTCAGTCACAGAGGAGGAGCTTAGAGTAGATCCGCTGCTCCTCCACGTCGAGAGGAGCAGCTGAGGAGGCTGAAGGATCTGTGCCCGATGCCTCTTCAGGAGAGATGTCCATGTGCCACCAGGAGGAGGCCCTGGGAAGATTCAGGACACGGTGGAGGAACTAAGTCTCTTGGCTGGCCTGGGAGCGCAATGGGGTCCTAATGGAGGAGCTGGAGGAAGTGTCTGAGGTGAGAGACGTCTGGGAGTCCCTGCTTAGACTGCTGCGTCCGACTTTCACAAGCTTTTCACCATATTACATGTAGCTTGTTGTATTTTGATAGATTCGTGCATGTTTGAGTGACCTGTAGTGTCCTATATTTCAACCTTGAGTGTTTCTATTTTCACCTTATTACAGAAATCCATACAGTTATATCGTCATTCAGTTATTTTACTACTACTAATACTGTAATCTTGCTAAATGTAGATGTACAAGCTATAATCATTATGTTTTTCAAAACTCAAATGCTTAATAGATTGAAACTGTAAGCGCAAGGTCAAATCAGTCATCTGGAAAGCTACATTACCCTCAAAAATACCATTTTTATAAAGTAGAATAATAGCCTGTTAAGAGTTTAATCTGTAATGGAAGCGGAGACAAATGTGTGCAGTTGCCATGACGATACATATTGACAACAGCGAACAAAAGAGACATTGTGGCGAGCGCGGAGACAAAACTACTGCGCCTCAATTAACTGTGTGCAAGCTGTGAAGTGCTGACCCTTTTCCTCTCTGTCCACTGCCACGCACAATATGGCGTCTGTCTGAGCAGCAAACACAACACAAGCTGCTCAAATTGAACCAGAGAGAATAGACACAAGATACGAGCAAAATCTGAAGTGGTTTGGGCGGTGAGGTTTTCTGGTAAGATTTAGAAGTGGGAAAGTTTGAGATGCCTTAAACAAAACAACTCTGGATGGTAGAAGGGTGGAGATAGCATTAAGATAAAAGAGTAGACCATCATTCTCTTACTAATGGTAAGCGGGGATGGGGTGGGTTAAATGTCTTGCCCGAGGACACAACGACAGCGTTCATCTGTGGCAGCTGGGATCGCACCGCCAACCTGTGGGTCAGTAGATCTGATCGCTCGACTGAAGTTATGGACTGGGAACTGGCACAACTGAGGCATAAGTTGAGACAATTCACTATGTAACTTTTCAGAAGAGTGAAGAGTACACCATATGTTTGCCTCCATGATCTTACTGCTTTGCCTGGAAAATTCCACAGTATGGCTTTAAGTTATTGGTTTCATGTATTCATCTATGGGTGTTTTAATTGGTAAAAATACCTGTGTAAAGCCTTAACCCTGGAGAACCCAAGAAACCTTTTCTTCTTTAAAAAATATGGAAAATTATGAACATTGCATTAAATTACTGCTATAAGAACTGAAACTGAAACACTGAAAATGGATATTTTCAGAGAACTGAAATATCCACTTTTTCGATTTTAACCCTGTGTTCCCAAATTTAGGATCGGGGTCAAATTTGACCCATTGGGCTCTCTAATTTATCCAAAAAGAATATAAAACATATTTCTAGACATTCTGCAAGCTATTACTAAAAAGATTAATTAAAAAACCCACAATTTTACTACCTGCTGATTTGCTGAGAAGACGATTTTGTTTGGGTAGTTTTCCAGCTCAACGGGTTGGCCATCTTGTCACTACCACTCTGTCTCATTTTAGTTCAATATTCATCCACCAGGTGTCTCTATGCAGGGGCCAGAAGTGGCACTCTGGGCTTTTTTAATTTTTTGAACTGAAATTTGACTTTTTTTGTTTGTTTGTTCATTTCGGGTTTTCAGTAATTAACTGCGGCCAAACTTGACCCAGTGGGTTCTCCAGGGTTAAAGTGAGTGGAGCTGCCACTCTCCACAGATGTGACCTGTAACTAGATAGATAAGTTAATTTTATTCACACTGTAGATTCTGTCAATGTCCAGAAGTCAGAGGAAACCTATGAAAACTTGAATTATGTGTTAAAATGTTAAACATACCACTCTGCTACTGTATATATGTACAGTATAAATGGACTGTTAGCTGACGCCTTACTGATAGTGATGATGAGTGCACTTCCAGTTCTGTATCACTTTACATTGAAAAACTGTGGCTCCTTTCTCTGTAACTGCTGCAGTGAGTCTTGTTATTTTAGTCTTAAAATGTTCGTATTAACCTGCTCTACATGATCCTGGTGTTTTTATTTCGCTAGCACTCTGCTAAACCAGCCGTGCGGACAGGAAGGGGCGTTACCTTCAACAGCCTCACTCTGGATTGGCTCTTTGGTTGCTATGATACTCGTGGTGGGTATTCCAAATCTCGATGAGCTTCATTTTACTGGAGCCGAACTCTATGGGTGACGTCACACTCACGTAACCCACTTCTTTACTCAGTTTATGGATGATTCTGAAAAAAAACAGCCAGTTTAAAGCATATGCAAAAGGCCCTAGACTCCAACAATCACCACTTTGATGTTCCCAGATACAGAAAATCAATTGTGAGTGAATAACGCTCTGATCGGCTCCTCACCGTTATCTGAAAATGTCAAAAAGTCACATGATGTAAGCAAGCGAAATGCCATATAAGCTCGATGAGTGTTATCTCTGGTCTGATCCGCACTGTACGGATGACCTACTTTTTGGTGATAGCGCTGCTCTCGCTCGCACATTTTTAATCTGCTGGATTAAAAGCGCATTTGAATAATTACATAGCTGGCCACGCAGGTTAAACAAGGCATTAGTTTTCTCAATTAGGGCTATACATTGTCATTCAGGCAGCGTACTAATCCATGCGACACTTATAACACATACAGGGACATACGAATGGCCTAATGCGCTCATCAACATGCAAAGGCTTGTATATAGTCTTTTTACAGACTGGATTTACGTCACATAAAGAGATCCATTAACTCACAACTAAAGAAATATGTCTGTAGAGTTGTGTACCTGAGATATATAATGTACAAAATGAAAAAAAGAGGTTAGGCGTCTATCCATCTATCCATACTACAGTTTACCTTAAGAATTATACAATTTAGAAGAACTTTGATAGAAACTAGCTGCAGGAGTCATAGCAGTAACAGCAGTATAGTAACTGTAGTAGAAGTAGTAGGAGTGACAGTGGTATAGTATTACCTTTTATAACAGGTGCAATTAAAAATGTTATTGATTGTATTTAAATGTGTCACTCTATGGGTCTTTATGTTTAAATGTGTCACTCTATGGGTCTTTATGTTTAAATGTGTCACTCTATGGGTCTTTATGTTTAAATGTGTCACTCTATGGGTCTTTATATTTAAATGTGTCACTCTATGGGTCTTTATGTTTAAATGTGTCACTCTATGGTCCTTTATGTTTAAATGTGTCACTCTATGGTCCTTTATGTTTAAATGTGTCACTCTATGGGTCCTTTATGTTTAAATGTGTCACTCTATGGGTCCTTTATGTTTAAATGTGTCACTCTATGGGTCTTTATGTTTAAATGTGTCACTCTATGGTCCTTTATGTTTAAATGTGTCACTCTATGGGTCTTTATGTTTAAATGTGTCACTCTATGGGTCTTTATGTTTAAATGTGTCACTCTATGGGTCTTTATATTTAAATGTGTCACTCTATGGGTCTTTATGTTTAAATGTGTCACTCTATGGTCCTTTATGTTTAAATGTGTCACTCTATGGTCCTTTATGTTTAAATGTGTCACTCTATGGGTCCTTTATGTTTAAATGTGTCACTCAATGGGTCTTTATGCTTAAATGTGTCACTCTATGGGTCTTTATGTTTAAATGTGTCACTCTATGGGTCTTTATATTTAAATGTGTCACTCTATGGGTCTTTATGTTTAAATGTGTCCTCTATGGCCATATTGTGGAGGTAGCAGTAGTAGTAGCAGTAGTAGTAGCATTAGCAGTAGTCAAAAGGAACTATATGAACAGTGTACACATGAGGTGCTCCAGTTTTGATGGGACTAATCTTTATACCGATTAGCTAGTCTTGGTATAAACCCAAGACTAAACCGAACCTAGACCAGAACTATCCTAGGACCAAACCAAATTTACATTAGCGTTCTATTAAACTAGACCTAAACCATGAACAAACAAGTATGAATGCACTCACAGTAACCCATCGTACCCCCAGTGTGATCTGCAGTTGATTTTTCTCATTTCCCTTGTGTTCTTTCTCTCTGGCGTATACTCGCTCATCCCATGGGAGCCACAGGTGTCTTCAGTGATGTCTATGAAATACGCTGTCTGCAAATAAAGGTCTCAAGCTCCCCTTTTGACCCCCTCCCATCCCTCCCCTCTTCCACCCTCACCTAATCCCGTCGCTGTTCATGTTTCCGCCTCATCTTCCATTTCCTGGGGCTATTGTCCTATATCCCTGGCGCTAAACCTATACGCCTCTCACGATGCTACATTTTGAAGCACGATATATATTGCTACAGATAAGGTTAATATCGAAACCTTTATGCCACTCACAGACTGTATTTATGAACAGATATAAATGGAGATAGCTAGCCGCCACGTTCCAAGTAGGAAGTGCTCATGCCTGGATCGACTCCAGTTCACTTTACATTGAAAAATTGCCGTCTGCTGCAGTGAGTCTCGTCATTTTGGCCTTAAAATGTTCATATTAACCCGCCCTACATGATCCTGGTGTTTTTAATTTTGCTAATGAGTCCCTAAATCAAGATATGAACATTAATCACAGACAAATCTGGTGCCTTCTGTCACCGAGATCAGTCCTGCTACTGTTAGCAACAGGTTTGATTGACAGCCTTACTAAGCGGCTGCTCCTTGTTAAACTAGTGGTGCGAGTGGGAAGAGGGTTTACCTTCAACAGCCTCACTCTGGATTGTCTCTTCGGTTGCAATGAAATTCGCGGTCGGAATTTCAAATATGAAACTTGAGTCCAAATTTGCCCCTATAGCTACTAGCCTCGATGAGCTTCAACACTATGGGTGACGTCACACTCCCTTAGTCCACTTCTTTATACAGTAAATACAGTATCAGTAAAAGGCAACAAATAAAGAGCAGAATGAACTAATAATGACTTTTGTTAATTGTGGAAGTTACTTTTTCAACTTTTATATACAGGTTCACCTTGCTGTTTTGCGGATTTTTTTTTTTTTTGTGTGGAATTTTACATGCTTTTTTTTTTTTTGTTCATTGTGTTCTGCGTCCTGATTGGCTGAGGGACTGTAGACCATTGTGTTCTGCGTCCTGATTGGCTGAGGGACTGTAGACCATTGTCCATCAGTCTCCTCCGTGTCTCCTGAACAGTACAGAATGTGTCAGACAAATTTACATAAATGTTGGATCGCAGTGTGACTCTTAAGTGCTGTATTTTTGCAAGTTTTCTCCTCCGCAAAACCCACAATGTCGATGAAACGTTCTGCATCGACAAAGGCACCGACGAAGGTTTGAACTTTGAGAGTGTTTAAACAAGAGAAATGTGAGAAAATGTTAATGTCTGTGTGAGAAAAGTGTATAAAGTGTGTGGTGAGGGGTTTTACAGCTTTAAAACACATATAATTGTACAAAATAAAGCTGACTACTTCGCAAATTTCACCTATCAGGGGTTATTTTTAGAACATAACCCCCACGATAAACGAGGGACCACTGTACAGAACAAAGTCGATATAGTAATTATCGTGTAGCTAAACCTCATTCATTTTTAAACCTTCTTCCCAGCTTCTGTTTTTAAGGTATTTCGAGTCTCTAAGAACTTAACTAGTATATAAGTTACTCTTTCAGACCATCCAAGGCCAACTCACAATATAACATAATTCAGGAGGAGCGGCATGGCAGCTCTAAAATATTGAGTTCCCCCACTTGCGGACAGCTCCTATGAAGATTCCCGTGCATATATAGTGCCTTATCCCAGTGTACCAGATGTTCTACTGTCACTTTAGGGCCACACCACATGCTGCTGATGTCTCACATACCTCTGCATGTGCTATTAAGATCGAAGAGTTCACAACGCAGCGAATAGGAACCATCTTATCTCCGAGCTCCTCCATTTTTAAGCATGTTTAAACATTACTGAGGCGAGAAGTATAGGGGCTTGCTCATTCTGGGAGATCATTATAAGGTCAGGCTAAGCTAAGCGGCCAATGGCAAAGCTATACCTGCTTATTTATTCAACAGAGAGAGATATATACATATAAATGGAGCTTTATATTGGATGAAACGCATACATTTTATTTATGGTTTTGAAAGGATAGAAAAGATTGGCAAGATAATGAGGCCTTGAAGGAAGAATAGATTAAAGCTTGACATATTATTTAAGTTAATGCAATTGTGCTATGGAATAGTAATGCTGTATATGAAACGTAACTGTCTCTATAAAATAAAATGTCTATATGAACACAAACTCATCTTAGCGCTAGTCCAGTATGATGGATTAATAAGCTCCAAGCCTATTAAAGGAGAGGGTTGCTTCGTGGAGGGCATCTGACAGAAAATATGAAGATAAAATGAATAAAAATGCACTATTCTTATATTATCAATTGAACAAAGCATTTATAACACTTTAAAGCAGACGTATTCTGCAAAGTCGACTTTTCAGAGCACCGCTTCTCATTTACCCTAAGTTGTTTTTGGGGTGATTCGTGCATGTTTGAGCAATCTTCGCTTATTTTCAAAAAGCCATTTTGTCGATCAATCCCCGTTTTCACCGGTTGGACGACTGTTTTCTGTACTTACTTTATTCTGCGGTTCAATTTTTGGAATCAGTGATACACATAGGACTCGCTGCATCATGAAGTCATTTTGGAATAATTAAAAAAATATATATATATATATTTTAAAATCCACTATTTGCTAGCATGACCTGCAGCTATCCAACTCTTGACGTTTACAGTGAATTCAGCTCCTATTGGGCACCACAGTTTTCTAATGCGGAAGTCAGCGGATTTGTTTCTTTGATTACATCAGTTGAGATCAGAGGTGCCCAAACTTTAAAAACATATTTGAAGCGGAGGGCCACAGACCGGTCATCATTGCAGTGCGGTGCTTTACACACAGCTTTGACAGACCCGCTGTGTGTTAATAAGGTTCAGCAGGAGACCTGAGGGCCAATAAAAACTTGTCTGAGAGCCGCATTTGGCCCCCGGGCCATAGTTTGGACACCCCTGTTTTAGATGAATACTGCGATTTAAAATGAGCAAATTATGACATACATCACACAGCAGGTCTTCTTTAAATGCATTTTGATTATTTCAACATTTAAAACTCTATTTTCATCTATCATATAACCTGATCTGTACACCAATCTAAATCCATGCATCACGTTAGCAAAACATGCTAGCTACGACATTGCACCTCGGAATTTTCATATTTTCCCAAAAATCAATTTGTCCAGTTCTGTCACTGTCACAAAATAGAGCCTCCCAAACTGTTTTCACCCTGTGGGGAAGTGATGGGTCCAAACTGCATTCACACCAAGGGCAGGTGTGTAATAGACTCCGGCATTAGGTAGAGGTGTCACTTTTAGAATAGGGTCCTTCAAGGTGCAGTGGACATGTTCAAGGACTCCGAAGCATCGCCCGAGTTTGTCACTATCGTCATGGCGTCACACAAACTTATTTTTATACCTTAAAAACACCTCAGTTATTTCTGATATAAAGTACTTTGAACCAAGGAGGTTTTATATATTTTTTTTTACATTTTCCTTCTTATTTTATTATTATTATTATTATTATTATTATTATTTATATTATTATTATTATTATTATTATTATTATTATTATATATTTTTAATTAATCTATTTATTTATGTATTTATTTTATTAGAGAATAAAGTGAATCCATCAAATTTCTTGGTGTTTTTACTTTATTCCATACAGGTTGGTACTAAGCTGAGGCAACTAAATGTTTTCTTCTTTAAAAGTAGCAGCTGTCACAAAACCAGACCGCCGTGCGCTGTCTGCCTCTAATTGTAAATCATTTTATTGATAGCAGACCTGCCTAATGCATCGATATGTTGCTCTTTGGGATGAGAGCGGTTTGGTTGTGTGAATGCGTCACTTCTCTGCCTGAAAAGCTATTCTAAATCGGTGCAGTAAAAAAAAAAAGAAGAAGAATAGTTGTCAAAGGGTTGTGACAGCTAGAAACAAGTGAGAGCTGAAGTTAAAAGTTTAAACACTTCCACCTTTCGCTGTTTGAAAAGCAGCCACTTTTCAGTATGTAAGGAAACACAAGGCCTACTGTACGGAAACACGCCAAAACGAGCAAAACAACGGCAGTCTCGTCCCTAGAGCCAGTCTCCAAAACAGACCAGTGACTGACCACCGGGAACTTCACACCAGCTTGTCGGCATAGTAACCGAGTGTCACTTACAAAAGCAGATGCTCTGAGGTACATTCTGTGTAAGTGTAAAACATAAATACCAACCAAGGGCAGACTTTTGTTGTGTCCAAAACATGAACAACTGACCTAGTTTATTTTTTTAAAGTTTGTAGCGGTCCAAAGTTATACCTCATTTTATAAACGTAGTTCATGCATTATAATTATTTACCCTGATGAGTTAATAAGTGCTTTTCGCAACTTTCAGAGACCAAAGTGGAATTTTGACATCACACCACTGCTAACAGCAACTAACATGCTAACAGCTGTACTTTCCACTTCCCAAACGATAAAAGGCTTTATAACATCACCCATAACGCTCAGCTCCAGTCAAATGAAGCTCATAAAGGTTATAGGCGTCAATTTGGAGTCAAGTTCCATATTTGGAATTCCGATGACGAGTATCATGGCAACCAACGAGCCAATCCAGAGCGAGACTGTTGAAGGTAACAGCACTTACTGCCTGCACTGCTGGTTTAGCAGGGAGCAGGGCTTAGCAACGCTGTCAATTAAACCTCTGGGAAAGAAAGTGCCTGATTGGTCTGTTATTAATGTTCATATTTCGGCGATAGAAAGTGAATAGAAGCCAGTCGATGGAGCCGGAAACGTGCCCATGGTCGCTTCCTATTTGGAACGTGGCGGCTAGCAGGTTAGCTATGTCCATTTATATATACAGTCTATGCGGGCAGCACACAGCGGCCTCATTTTGACCCTAACAGCTGCTTTTACATATATCTGTACTAAAGCAAATCAAACTTTGCTTAACTGCATGGACAAAAATTGGGTTGAATTGCATTATTTTAAGTTATAACCTTTACCCCTTCACTAAAAAATCCTCAAGTCTAAGATCAGATGTGGTGACTACTTGCGAGATCAGACCAACGCCTTGTCAGAAGTTTATCTTAGTGGATTTAGATAGAGTTGTTTCCTTGATAAAACATGTCGTGCTTAGTCCTAGCGTCTTCCAACTATAACAAAATGAACAGAATTGAACCTAACAACCTACCAATTAGAAATCCCGGTATCTCCATTCTCCAAAAGGATTTACCGCCGCAATCATTCTTTCACTCTGGGGAATTATCTTCGGCGAACACGGCGATTTTGCTGGGCTCTATTGATCTACTGTATGTCGTCTTCTGGAACGTGGACCCATCCTGACAGCGTGCCACGCAGACACAATCATGCATTATAGATGAGCTATCCCCCCTTGATGGCTTCCAATTATTTATGAATACCGTCTCGTGCCGCGTGTGTCATATCTTAAAACATTCATTGGATAACGCGAATGGTGTAAGCCGCGTAAGCAGGGGAAGGTATTTGTTTAAGTAAATTGTGCGGAAATGGAACAATGCCCTTGGTTGTAAAGACCGTGTTTGTAGGACAAGAAGATAGCAAGAAAAGACGTGTAAATTGTTTGCGGAGGATTGATGCAATGAACCGTTGGCGCTCTAAGTTGAATAATGGGGCTTTGTTACGATAGGGGCTCGTATCAAGCGTTTCGTGAGGACTCGCATGTGTAAAAATACAAGCCATACGCCGAGAACGATTTGAAGAACGACGGAATCCAGTGGTACAATCTTTCGACTACATAAGTCTTGATCAAGCTACAACTCCAGACCTTAGTTTCGTTCATTTGTTAGTATCTTTCTGTTCTGTTTAGCGTACGATTGAGTCTGTCCCGACTTCAACATGGAATTCTCGATGTGTGAGCCCTGGTTGCTGCTTGGACGACTGTTTTCCCGCCTGGCCGATCCCGTGGTTCACCTTCAGCCACCTTCTCTACCTGAGGAGAACCACCACACCTGAGCCGTGTCCCAATTCGCCAAATTCACACTTTGTCGGGTGCGTTGAAGGACTCTTGCGTAACTTCTCGGGCCTGTCCCATTCCATGCACCCAATGACTTCGCACAAATATTTTCTTAAAGTTATGTCATACTAGCTACAATTAGAAAAACTCCCCTTGAACGTCATATTTGCCTTTTGATATTAAGATTAATTCCTTACTTTATTCAATCTAAACAGAAATAAACGGCTGTTACGACGACACCTTGACTGTTCTTCTCTGAAATAATAAAGAAAAATATACCTGTAATTATCTCGGTGTTCATTTTGCACTTTTACCTTTAGACCTTTCATGAGTCCACAGCGGTACGGCTCATTAGTCGGCGGCCGTCACAGTTGCTAGGCGACGTAACGTAAGCCGTGTACCATAAGATCACAGACGGCGGTTGAAGTACTCTCCGTGGTGTAGGTCTGTCCCGTTTTGGCACAGTGGCGGGTACACGGGGGAGTACCCATCGTCGGCCGGGTACTTTGAACAGTACTTCGAACTGTGTAGTTGTCGAACTGGGACACGGCCATTTTGTCTGTGTTGTTAGTCACTTTTTTGTTTCTATGTCCAACTTTGTGTGTTTGCGACGCTTAGTTTAGTTTTGTTTTTGTGTCTCTTGTTATTTTCTCACTTGATTCTGTTTGTAGGTTTGTGTAACTCGTGTTTGTTTTGTGGTTTGGTGTTGTATTGTGTTATGTGGCCCTTATTTTGTCACTTTTTAGACCTACATGACTAGTTTTTTCAAGACGCTAAACCTTTTACTTTTCTTTTCTTGTTTGTTTGCTTTTTTTTTTTTAATTTAGGTTATTTTGCTGATACATTTGCTTGAATATTTTAAACCATTTCTATATTTTACCATTTTTCCATCTGGCCTTTGTTACCTCGCTGACCTTAGCCGAGCTGGGTCGTAACATAGCCTAGCAACAAGCTCCCGGAGACAATTAGACTCCAACAACTTGTATATTTGGAAAAAAAAATCACTTTTTTTTTTTAAGATACTTTACTCTTACTTCTATGTAGCTGTGTTAAAACTGAAGAAGCTACTTTTATATAGCGCTTTTTCCACTTTCAAGGCGCTAAAATGAAGTCGTTTAAGTCAAGTCGTTCGCACAGACACTGGGGGCAAGGTGGGTTAAGTGTCTTGCCCAAGGAAACAACAACAGTGTGTGATATAATCTATAATCTATCTATAATCTATTTTTCTACAGCACGCAGGGGTGTAGAGGCATGCTAGCTGGCCCTGTGCAATCTAGACCTGGTGTTTTATTTTTATCGAGATGTAGTTCAGCTGAAACTGGTGACACTTTTTTTTTTTTTTTTTGTATTGTATGCATCTATATATTCTTTAAATCTGAAAATTCATTTCGGCATCTACCCTGATCCATAATCCAAATGTATAAGGTGAACATAATCTATCCTGGTGCTGCTTATTCCCGTCTACGACCAACAAGTCAATAGAAAACACACATTTGGCAGCTTCCCAAAGATTTACTATTCACCAGGCTCCGTGTGAGCAACTGTGAAAATGACAAGACAACACGACGCGTCCACGCCAAAACTCTCTCTCTCCCACCCTCCTCCTCTCTCTGTTCTTTGTCATTCACCCCTCCTCTCACTCTCTCTCTCTCTGTCTTTCTCTCGTTCCTTTCCTCACACACTCTTTCTCTCCTACCTCTCTCCTTGTCTGTCTGTTTCTTTTTCTCTTTTTCTCCCCCCTCGCTTACTCCTAATCTTACTCCTCTTTCTCTCTCTCTCACTGTTCCTCCCTCTCTCTTTTCACCCTCCCTCTTACTCTGCTTTCCCTCTCTCTCTCCAACCTCTCTCCTCTGCCTCCTCTTTGTCATTCATCCCCTTCCCTCTCTCTCTCTCTCTCTCTCTCTCTCTCCTTTCCTCACATACTCTGTCTCTTCTTTCCTCTCTCTCCATCTGTCTGTTTCTGTTTTGATATCTCTCTCTCCCTTCCTCTCTCCCTCTCACTGTTCCCCTGTTTTTTCTTCCTTCCTCGCTCTAAGTCTTACTCCTCTTTCTCTCTCTTTCTCTCTTGCTCTTTCTCTCTCTCTTCAACGCTCCTCTGTCTCCTCTTTGTCATTCACCTCCTCTCTCTCTCTCTCTCCTTTCCTCTCCCCATCTACCTGTCTCACCGTCTCTCTCTCTCTCATGGTTCCCCTCTTTTTTCTCCCTCCATCTTACTTTTTCACTCTCCATCTTACTCCTCTTCTTTTTTCTCCCTCCTTCCTCCCTCTCTCCCACTGTTCCCCTCTTTCTTTTCTCCCTCCCTCAGAAAAGAGGAAAAGAGATTTAGAAAATATTACTCCTCTTTCCCTCTCTCCTTTCCTCTCCCCATCTATCTGTCTCTCCCTCTCTTTTATTACTCTGCTTTTTTTCTCCCTCCGTCACTCTCCATCTTACTCGTCTTTCTCTTCCTCCCTCCCTCATGCTTTATCTCTCTTTGCCTTCCCTCACTCCCTTCTATCCATCTTTCCCACTGCACCTCTCTCTTTCCTATGTCCCTTCTTTCTCCTGCCCTCTCTCTGTCCTCTCCTTTTCTTTTTTGTCTTCTCTCTTTATTTATCGTCTCCCGCTCGTGCTCTGTCTATCTTTCACTCTTCGCTCTCCCGCTCTCTCTATCTCTCCCATCCTCCATCTGTTTATGTCACTCTCACTTCTCTCTGTCTCTCTTATTTATCTTTCTTCCCGTCCTGACTCTCCATCTTCCTCCTCTCTTTCTCAGTGTCTCCCTCTCTCGAGCTTTCTCTCTTTCCCTTCCCTCCTCCCCTTTCTATCTGTCCTTTCCACAATTCTGTTCTCCCTTTCTCCCTCTTTCTCTCTCTTATCTATCTCCCTCCCTCCTTCTCTCTCTCTCTTCCCTATTTCTGTCCTCACTCCCTCTCTTTTCTCCTTTTTAATCTGTTTTATCAGTCTTCCTCCCTCCCTTTTTCTATATTCGTTTCTCTCCTCCATCTGTCTGTTTATATGCCGCTCTCTCTTCTTCCCATTTCTCTCTTTCTATCACTTATCCCTTCTTCCCTGTTCTCTATCTCTATCCGTCAGTCCCTCTTTTCTTTCCTTTTGGCAAATTTCTCTCCTCCATATGTTTATATGTCACTCTCACGTCTCTCTCTCTCTTATCTTCCCTTTCTCTCTCTCCATCTTCCTCCTCTCTTTCTCAGTGTCTCCCTCGCTCTTTTTCCTTTCCCTCCTTCCCCTTCTATCTGTCGTTCCCCTTTCTGTTTTTTGTATATCTAGCACCTCTCTATTTTATCTCTTCTCCCCTCTCTCTCTCTCTCTATCTCTGTCCCCCACTCCCTCTCTTCTCTCCTTTTTTTGGTCTGTTTTATCAATCTTTTTGGCTATCTATGCTCTATCCATTCCTCCTCTCATTACCTCTCTCTCTCTCTCCTACATCTGTCGGTTTATATGTGACTTTATACTTTCTGCTCCCTGTCTCTCTTTCTCTCTTATCCATCTTTCTCCTTCTCTCCTTCCCTCTCTTCTCTCCATTTTGGTCCATTTTATCTGCCTACCTCCTCTCTTTTTTCTATCTCCCGCTCTCCTTCTCTCTTTTCTTTTTGGTCTATTTTATCTACCTTTTTGACTGTGTGCTCTATCCACCCCCTCTCTCTCTATGCCACTCTCTCTTCTCCACGTCTCTCTCTCTTTCTTCTTCTTCTTCTCTTCTCTCCTTTTTGGTTCATTCTATCCACCTTTTTGACTGTGTGCCGTATCCATCCTTCTCTCTATGCTTCCCTCTCTCTCCTTACTCTCACTTCTCATCCTCTCTCTCTCTTTCTCTCTCCTTTCTATCTTCCTCCCGCTTTCTCTCTCCTTCTCTCTCTCTTGCCTTCTTTTTTTTTGCTCCATTTTATCTACCTTTTTGACCACTTTTGCTCTATCCCTCCCTCCTCTCTCTCTGCCCCTCTCTCTCCTCCATCTGTCTTTTCTATCTCCCTCCCTTCCCCCTCCTTCCTCCTTCTCTCTCTTTTTCCTTTTTGCTCTATTTTATCTACCTTTTTGACTACGTGTGCTCCATCCATCCCTCCCTCCTCTCTCTGTGTCCCTCTCTTTCTCCTCCATCTGTCTGTTTATGTCATGCTCTTATGTCTTTTCTTTCCTTCTTTCTCTCTCTTTCTTTTTTGTGCTATTTTATCTACCTTTTTGTCTATGTGTGCTCTATCCAACCCTCCTTTTTCTCTCTAAGTTCCTCTGTCTCTCCTC
>JAIEZT010000198.1:3953039-3985440 GCA_019594935.1 Periophthalmus modestus
GACTTTAAAGACTATATAGACTAGGATGTAATTAAAGAGGGGGTATGCTGCAAAGATTTTTTTTATTTTATTTTTTTTTTATCTTTCTACCCTTTCTTTCATGTTATAACGTTACGCCTCATCCAAACGTTACCCCTTCACCAATGATGTTAAAGTCGAGAGCGGGATTCGAACCAACAACCTTCGGATCACTTTATCTACTGCCGCCCTGTTGTTACCCTAATCAAAAACATGTCTGAAGAGGTTTAGATGTTCAGATGTTAGAGCGATCACTCCCGGCCCCTATTCGAACCCTCCTTATGGTACGGTTATGTACAAGGCTCCGCCCACAAGCTTACATCACTCTCACACGACAATTCTCCACAAATTTTACAGAAAACATGATACAAAACTGTACACAACAACTTGACAAACCCGACGTGATGTGCAGTAGTTTCATTAATGGGATGCAGCTGATTGTGGTGGGATAGCGCTCTGCAGGGGGGAGCGACTTAGCACGGAAAGCAAAGGGAGGGGCAACTCGGAGTGTCAGAAATGAAAGTGAAACTTAATAAAACATATTAGTACATTGTTTTGGGCGAATATAGTATTTTCAAAACAGTAAAAGGTGATCTAAATATGTTATGTGTTACAGTTAATACTCCATAGACGTAAAATACTGCGTCTTTAAATCGCTAACATGATACTACATCGATTTTCTCTTAAAAATGACTACTACCACCACCACTACTGCTTTATTTATGCGTTCATTCCTTCATTTATCTCCAAACCAGGGATGTCCAAAATTTTTTCACTGAGGGAAACTTTTTTTCACCGATACTGAAACATATTTGAAGCGGAGGGCCACAAACTAGCATCAAGACACAGACATTGTACCGTTAATAAGACTTGTAATACTATTTTTAGAATGCAATGTGATGTTATTCAGGTTATAGAGGTAGAATCTCTTCAGTTTGTACTAAAAAATACTTCCTGATCAATTGGGACAGTTTAGGAGGAAGCATGAGGGCCAACAAAAATTGGTCCGAGGGCCAGATTTAGCCCCTGGGCCGTAGTTTGGACAGCCCTGCTCTAAACCGTGAGTTGTATCCATAGACTGTATATGTAAATGGACGTAGCTAACCTGCTAGCGGCGTTCCAAATAGGAAGTGATCGTGGGCGCACATGTGGCTCCATCATCTCTGGCTCCAATTCACTTTCTATTGAAAAGCTGTGGCCCCTCTCTCTGTAACTGCTGCTGTCGGGCTCGTCATTTTGGTCTTAAAAGTAACAGACTCAGACTCAAATCAGGCGCCTCCTATTCTGCTCGGCAACAGGTTTGATTGACAGCGTTGCTAAGCGCCTGCTCCCTGATAAACCAGTGGTGTGAGCGTGAAGGGGCGTTACCTTCAACAGCCTCGCATCAGATTGGCTCTTCGGTTGCTATGATAACCGTGGTCGGAATTCCTAATATTGAACTCGGCTCTAAATTCGCCGCTTTAACCGCTCTAGCCTCGATGGGTGTCGTTACACTCTCTCAGTCCTCTTCTTTACACAGTCTGCGGTTGTATCATACTTCCGCCATTATTATTTTTCACTCCACACATCCGTCATATCTTTAAAATACGCCGACGGCAAAACGTGACGCAAACGACTCCCCCATTCTTGAAACGCCACCCCTACAGTGTATCCTCACGCCGTCCGCAAACATATGGCCGGGAAAACTGCCCCAGGTGATGTTTTGATTGGCTGTTGTGAAAAACATATTATCCAAGAAAAATCACCCCCGCTGTTTGCCGATTATTTGGAAAATGTTAATCAAAATGAGATGTAAGGACGCCCGGACCCAGAGGCCTGCGCGCAAGATTAGTCCTGTTCACAAAACCATTTCCTGTATTTATTTTATTTATTCGCAATTTTAGATAACGATAAAAAAAAAAAAACTGCAGCTGCTTCGACAATGAATTCTACTTCAAATATGGCTGATGTGCTAACTGCAACAATATGCAACATTATTACTGTAAAACAAATACTAATACTACTACTGTATTGTACTGTAAAGCACCTACCACTGCTTCAAAACACAATTACACTACACAGATACTACCCACTCAACTACACATACAACCAGCACAAGATTTACACTTTCACAACTACTTCTACTATTACTACTACTATTACTACTACTACAATTATTTCCACCACCACCATTACTACTGCTACTATTGCTACTACTATTACTACTACTACTATTACTACTACTACTACTACTACTACTACTACTACTACTTATACTACCACTACCACTTCTACTATTACGACTACCTCTATTTTTACTATTACTAGTACCACTATCACCACCTCTACTACTACTACTACTACTACGATTACTACTATTACTAATATTACTGCTATTACTACTTCTACTACTACTACTACTACTACTACTACTACTGCTAGTACTACTACTACTACTATTACTAGTATTACTACTACTACTACTAGTGGTACTATCACTACTACTACTACGATTATTACTATTACTAATACTTCTTCTACTACTACTACTACTCCCTCCACTAATACCGCTATATCCACTACTATTACTACTACTTCTACTACTGCTACCACTAATACTAGTACTACTCCTACTATTACTACTAATAGTGCTACTAACACTACTACTACTACAATTACTAATACTTCTACTACTACTAGTGCTACAATCACTACTACTACTACTACTACTACTACTACTACTACTACTATTACTTCTACTACTACTACCACTTCTACTAATACTACTATTACTATTATTACTACTTGTGCTAGTGCTACTATACTACTGGTACTATGATTACTACTATTACTGCTACTACTACTCCCACCACTACCTCCACTACTACTTCAACTACTACTACTACTCCCCCCACTAATACCGCTATATCCACTACTATTACTACTACTTCTACTACTGCTACCACTACTACTAGTACTACTCCTACTATTTACTACTAAGAGTGCTACTAAACACTACTACTACAATTACTAATACTTCTACTACTACTAGTGCTACAGTCACTACTACTACTACTACTACTATTACTACTACAATTAATTCTACTACTACCACTACTACTAATACTACTATTACTATTATTACTATTAGTGCTAGTGCTACTATACTACTGGTACTATGATTACTACTATTACTGCTACTACTACTCCCACCACTACCTCCACTACTACTACTACTACTACTACTACTACTACTACTACTAGTATTATGTTACGGAGGTTGTAGCTTGAACAAAGTAACGACACGAGTTTGTGAATGAAGCTAAACCGACTGATTCATTTTCTCAGGATAAACTCTCACGTCGTGTTGTTTCTATCGATTGGTCTCATTTACCACGATCACCACAGTCCATGTATCCAGAGAAAGTCAGATTAGAAGTAGTAGTAGAAGTAAGGAGATAATCAAGTCCATAACAAAGTATTTAAACCCAGAGGAACACACACATATATAACTCTGTCTTTACATCAAGTTCATGTTCCACGAGCTCAAATCAAGACTGAACTTACTGCACTGAAGTCAAATTTCAGGTATCTGTACTTTACTTAAGTACATTTTAAAGAGGATACTTTTTACTTTTGTTCATTACATTTGAGAGAAAGTATCTTATCTGTACTACATTTTTGACCAGGACTGAAAAGAGAAAGTATGTCTTATTTTTGTCTTTGACCTCCTGAAAAGGCCGAGGGTTTATTTTTAACATGTTCTTGAGCAAAACTAACAAATATAAAAAAAAAAAAAGAAAAAAAAAATAAAAAAAAAAAAAAAAAAATTTTCTAAAAAAATAAAAAAAAAAAACAGAATACTTCTAAAAAAATACACTGAATAAAAAATAAAAACAGGGAAAAAAAAAAAAAAAAAAAAAAAAAAAATCAGTTGAACAAATTTCAGCATATTACTAATACTTCTACTCCTACTACTCCTCACACCACTGCCACCACTACTCCCATAACTACAACAACCATTACTATTACTACTACAACTATTACTACTATTGCTACTACTTCTACTACATCAAAATTACAACATTTGAAGCCTCATTATTTCTCAAACTCTGCGCAAAATACTTTCACTTTTTACCCTTTAAGTACATTTTAAACAGGTACTTCAATAATTTTACTTAAGAAGTTTTTTTTCAAGTAATATTTTTATTAGAGCCTTTTTTTTTTTTTTTTTTTTGTACTTTTACTTAAGTAACAGCCTTAAGTACTTCTAACAACTCAACTCTCTTCCAAGATGGGGCAGTGCAGAAAGTCATTTAAGATTTCAAATAACAAAACAGGGGAGCACTTCCTGTATTACCTCATGACATCACAAGGTGGAACAGAGTATTTTCAGTTTGAGAGAAGAACTCTACATATGCAGTACTATGTCTCTATACTGCAGGTAAAGTGGATAGCAGCATGTTTAATGTTGATTCATAGGATGTAGTAGTGAGCTAGAACATGTGAATGGGAATGGAGGAAGTGTCTGGGGTGGGGGAAGTCTGGGAGTCCCCGGTTGCGACCCCCGACCCTGGATAAGCAGAAGAAAATGGATGGGAATCTAACTCCGACACGACTTTTACTCCAGCAGTTTGAAAAGATAAGATGGTAGACGGTTTGTCCACTGATCTGAAGGTCGGTGGTTCGAATCCCGCTCTCGACATCGTTGGTTGACAGTGGTGGATGAAGTACTCAATCAATCTCGTTACCGAAGTAAAAGTACAGATGCAGAGGCAAAATCTTACTCAAGTAAAAGTATCACATAAAAAAGTCTTCCTTAACTTTTCTAATGCAATTTGTGTATTTATTTAGCCGAAGCTTGAACTCGAAAACTTTAGTCAGGACGTTTCCGCGAACATGGTGAAAAAAAACCCCTCAAACATCTGAAAAGTACTTTTTACTTTTCATTCCTGCTCCAAAATGTAGTGATAGAAAGTACAGATACTGCTCTCAAATGTAGTGAGTAAGTAAAAGTAAAAAGTATCTACTGAAGTAATTATAGTCGTTATTAACCACTTTTCGTTGCAAGTTTGGGTCTGGCCACTAAGTTATAGCCATTGCGAGATTGGGACGGTGCCTTTGCGTAGATCCATATATCGTCTTCCTCCACATTCAAACTCAATTATGAAATTATGAAACAGGCGAATGGATAAATGTTTGTTCCCGATTGCTCTGTTTTGTGCCGCTTCTTTCAACTCCCATTCAGACAGAAGATGGAGACCTGAAAGGGACAAAATTTGGCGTTCGGCGGGGAAGATGCGCCCAATTTTTGACAAACGTGTGTGAATTTGGCGGGCGTTCAGAGCGCTCGGAGAGGATAATTATCTTGTTGCGCGCCTGTTTCGATCGCTCCCATCGCAATCACCGTTTGTGTTCTGAATTTGGTCAATTCAAACGCGGCGCCTGGTGTTCACCGCTCAGGCGCGCTGCTGCGAGTTCACTCCATCAAGAGACGGCCTCGCTAGAGAAGAAAAATCAGTTAAACAGTAATTAAATTATAGCGAGCGGCAACGGCGAAAGGGCTGCAAAGAAAATAATAAACACGGCGTCTGGCTGTAACAATGGGAGCGCACAAACGAGGCAATCCAACGCCGTGTACCGGGCATTAGCGCTTTATTGGTACAGAGATATTGGAAGTTTAGGGCAGAGGAGTTGACTCGAACTTGAACCTTTCTGCGCTTCCTTTTAAATTAAAATAAATAAGTAAAATAAACTGAAGAAAAAGTGTAGAAATGGAGGAGTAATTGGTCAAGTACCCCAAAATTACGTCACTAGCGTTCTACAGTTCTGGTCAGATTTTTGCTGGACACTGCCTAATATCTATCTAAAATTAGGAGCATATTGCATATTGCATATTGTTTCAACTCTTAATGGCCGTTTTTCACACCTATCGGTATCCTAGCTTGCTCTATTGTTCTCTTCGTTTCCTTTGTTTGCTTTGGGTCTGAGGATGAAGTTATTGATGGTGGAAAGATGATGTTTAAGGCCTCCATTCCTGTTCAAGGAAGGATTGTTTTTCCTAACAAAATTGCTTCTTTAACTCCTCTCAAAACACCAAAGAGCCCGATATAATACAGTTAGCTCCTCCCTTCCCTCCTCCCTGCAGTGATCTGATGAAAACTGGAGAACGAGCAGCCAAACATCTTCATTCCTGCAACTTTTTGTTCAGCTGACAGGTTTTCATTTTGGCTTTTACTAAACTTTACTTTTACTATTTACACAGACGTCACTAGCATAGACTGTATATATAAATGGACGTAGCTAACCTGCTAGCACCATGTTCCAAATAGGAAGTGAATTTGATGTTTCTTTTGATCATAACTAAATCATTTACATGTATCTTTTCACAAAGATAATGAGTTTGTTTTGGACTGTCACATCCTTCAGTAAAAAGGTTACACAGTTCGAGAGTACGCGGACATACAAATGTTTTTTCTAACCAACCTATTAATGTGTGTTGTGTGTGTAATGGGTTTAATGTTTGACTATTTACATTATTGTTCCACCTTTTTCTGGTCGAGAACCATGGCCTCGACCAGAAAAAGGTGGAAATGGTCGTCATGAGGACAAGATCGCGGATACAAGCGGCCGAAATTCGCCTTTAGAGACAGGGTGAGGAGCTCAGTCACACGGGAGGAGCTCGGAGTAGAGCCGCTGCTCCCATGTCGAGAGGAGCAGCTGAGATGGTCTAGGCATCTGCTCGGGATGTCCCGGGGAAGACCCAGGACACGCTGGAGGGACTATGTCTCTTCGTTGGCCTGGAACGCCTTAGGGTCCCACCGGAGGAGTTGGAGGACCTGTCTGGGGTGAGGGAAGTCTGGGAGTCCCTGCTTAGACTGCTGCCCCGGATAAACGGAAGAAAATGGATGGATGGACAAAGTATTTCCAAAAGTTCCTTCTGATTGTATTGTCCTTATTCGGCCCATTTTTGCGTCCAAATGTTTCCAAACCAAGCTTTTTTTTTTATGGTGCCACTTCTGGTTAAGCGGGAATCCTGTTTATTTCAATAGAGAATTTGAGAAACAAAATCCTACACTAAGAATTTAAATACTTCAGTTGAAACTTTAAGGTAATTTAGGCTGTTTTATTACACGAACACTGTCAAATTAAAATGTTTGTGTTTTTAGTCCTAAGATTTGAATGAGATTTATCATAATATCTTCGGCTCATGGTGTGACTATTTGACCACTAGAGCGTAATCTTATTAATCGATCCGTGTGCGTGATATGCATTAGCGTTAGCGGCGTGTCTTCGTGGCCTAGACCTGTTCCATTTCCGCGATGGTCACTGAGGTCCATGCAGGCTACACGGATCTAGCGCTTTGTCGGCCGGGTCCTTCGAAGGATGCGGCCTTTGGTAACCATGGAGATACCTTCGCTTCGTCAAGGATGTTCAACCGGCTTGGCGAGTTTTGGCATTAAACTTATCGATCTTGGGTGATTTTTGTTGCTTAAAAAAAGACAAAAGTAAGCCAAAGCCGTCATATCTCCATGGAGACAAGCAGGTATCCAACACTCCACTGGAAAATGTTCCTTGTCTGTTCCTTGTCCATTTTTGAAGCAGTATATTTGTGACAAGATGATATTTACATTTGAGTTGGAGATAATTGCACTCAAGCTCGCATGCATTTTCCAATCCAATTATAGAGTTGAGTTTTGCCAGAGTTTCTTGTTTACCATCTCAGGTGGATACACAATTATTAGCCCTGCTGATCGTCAGATATTGCATTCTTGGAAATAAATGTGCGAATAAATTAACACAGCGGTTTCTCAAATAATTGGAGATTTAACTCACAACTGCGGGGTGAATTCTAAAAGCATCCAGCTAGAAAGTAACCGAGTGTATTTTAACGAGTTATTTAAAGGCTGTTTCTCTTTTACCCTCTTGAAGTTGTGGATTGTGCATGTTTGAGCAACTTTTTATCACGAATTCATCACGACGCCATGAAAAAAACCCCAAAAAACATCCTCTGCTTGCTAGCGTGATCTGCAGCTATCCATTGCGGATGTCGAAGGTGACGTTTACTGCAAAATTATGTTCAAAACCTGCTATATAAAGTAATTGCATTAAGTAGTAGTAGTAGCAGTAGTAGTATCGGTAGTGGCAAGCTTAGGTTAACTTGCTCTATCCACAAATTCTCTGTTTTGTATGTTAACAAATATTATCGGGTGATGTTAATTATATTTATGAGTACTACTATCCAGTTAACTCAACTTTTTACTGCAATTTTTGAGTTCTTCTGCGTTTGGCACGTCCTAACCGTGTTGATTTGAAATTGGTTTTGGTTCAAGCCCAACCTGCCTCCCCGCTCCGCTTCTCCTGATGTTGTTCCCAAACACACTGGTGGAAACTGTTCCTTTCCCCGTCCGCTTTAGTGGACAAGGTAAACACTGCGTATGCTAGCTCTCCATTCAGCTGTGTGAGGGCTTCAGAGCTGCAGAGCCAAAAGTGCAGCCGAATGTGGGCACGAATCTGGCACGAAGACCTAGCACCGGTCCAACGCCGCCAAAGCACTGATCTACTCGGAGCTGGCCCCCGTTCACTTCGCTGGATCCGAGCACAAGCTGGACGTTTAGGGTTTGAACTTTTGCACACATCAACAATCCAGGAATGTAAAATATAATATTAGAAAGAGGTATTTAGCAAGGACTGAAAAGAAAAGTTCAGATGGGACATTTAGAGGTATTACAGCACACACGAGGACCCAAGCCGTACCTCTATGTGTTATACCACTGAAAGGATACACTGGATAAGTAGTAGTAGTAGTAAGTAGTACTAGCAGCAGCAGAAGCAGCAGTAATAGTACTAATAGTAATAGTGATAATAATAGTATACGATAGTAGTACTAATAGCAAATAGTAGTAGTAGTAATAGTAGTGGTTGTACTTTAGTAGCAGTAGTAGTAGTATTAGTGATAGTAATAAGTGAGATGACTAACACATGTGACTGAACTGGTTTTAAACTAAATTAACTTCTTTATTAGAATACTACAGCACTTAAATTACTGCAAGCACTTTAGCCACATACACACTTTACAAAGAGTTTTTTTGGGGGTCCGTGGAGTTGTTTGATTGTTGTTTGTTGGTTGTTTGTGTCTTTTGTCCCGTTTTAGATGTTGAGGGACTGCCAATGAAAAATAGCTGCGCAGCTAACTTCGGCACATTTACACTTGTATTTTTTACTGGTGTTTATTAATGTGGATTGTCCCTTTTCAAATACATAAAAAATAATAGTATTAAAAGTGCAAGCAGTGATGAAGGGCCCTCGCAACCCTTGCAACCACCGGAGTGGGAGGGGTGTCTATCAACCCTGGCTTGATATTTGATAAAAAAAAAAAAATGTACCACTGTCACATTAGAGATAAATGTTTTGGTTCCATTTTAACTTTACAGGGGGCGCTGGAGAGCCATTTTCAAATATAAAAGTTTAGTTCATATATAATAATGTCCAGGTTATCAAATATACAAACACTACTGTAGGTTTGCTTAAATCAGATGATATTTGCAAAAGTTACTAGGATTTTTATGCTTAAGAGCTCGTTATGGCCACACCCTGAGGATGTAAATTGTTTTAACAACTTTTGATCCTAGAAATGTCCTGATGATGCTGCCTCAGTTCGGAGTTTGCTGGATCAAAACCCCAGGACAAGTTTGTTAAAGTACAAGGTCTAGATTTTGGAGATCTCAAGTTTGACCCAATATGGCCGACGTCCTGTGAGGTTTAGGGTGGGGCCATAACAAACTTTTTTGTCGATCTCAGGGTGCTCTATGTACCTGCCAAGTCTGTGGCACAAATGCCCACAATGAAATACAGGTTCCACCCCCTCCTATCTCGTAATAGAGTTTTTTAGGATTTTTTTTCTTTTTCTCAGAAGCAATTTACTTGGCAGAAAGGAATAATAATTTTATTTATTTGTAGATTTAAATTTTTTTTATGTCTAATCTAAATGATTAAAGTTTAAATGATGGGTCTTTGTCTCACAAGTCCATGACAAATAGATTGGCTTTCATGATTTTTTTTTTTTTTTTTAATAAAATGTGAAGTGAGCGCTACAGAACCATCTTAAAAGATCATTACATCCAGCTCAAAAATATCCATGTGCACCTCTCTGGGTCCATTCAAATCCAACAACATTTGCGAAACAGACTTTTTGTCCTGAGCCCATATCTGCAGATTTGTCCTTGCTAACATATAATAGTGAAGTTGACGAAGGTAGTGCTAAAATGAATGGAAGTCAATGGGAGTCAATGGGCGACCCCAATATATAGTTTTAAAAATGAGACCCAGGAGACAGTCATTTGGCCTGGTGGCGCTACCTGCTTGTTTCCATGGAGATAAGTCAGACTGTACAATGATCCAGGAAAGCAATAACCTCTCCATGGGGACACGTATTATGGACGTTTTGCCATATTGTGAATAAAGCTTAGTATTGAGATACTCATTTTATTTTGACCCGTCTGTGACCCCAGCCCTTGGGACAACAGATGGAAATGAGCGTTTGGCTGTAATGTCACGTCAGGTCTGTTCATTAACATGCTTCATCCCAACCAAATAAATAAAATTAAACTCAAAAACTCTAATGTTGAGTATCCTGGCGTTGTCCCCAAAATGACATGTTTTTGGGTTTTAGTGTCTCTCATCTTCAGTTTGACATTTTGAATTGTGACTTGTGTCTTGATGATTCACGGGGAAAAAACTCTTAACACTCTCCCTGTCTCATCAAGTCATTTTTGGATCACAACCCTGCTTCACCGACCTGTCCTTGCTAATGTTTGAGAATGTGCGAATGGCAAATGTCCAAAATAAACCACATGTCCAAAATGTAAATGATATATTATAATGTCCAGAGTCAAAGGTGATGACAGCCGCAGAATGAACGAGGCGACAAAGGGCAGGTCTGTGGAAAAGAAATAAAACCATTCAAACATCTGCTCCCTAAAATCAGCATGTTCACAAAGATTCCAAATGGACTTAAGGTTTGGTCTGTGTTCTAGTTGGTAATTCTGAGATATAGAGGTTTGAAGTTCTGACAGTTCTGATAGAGCACAGTAGAATTAGGGAATGGGTTTCCTCAACAGCAGCAGTGATAAAGGGCCTTCGCAACCTTTACGACCGAGGAAAGGCACGCCGCAGTGGGAGAGCTGCAGATCAACCTTAGCTCGACATATGACTCAATATTTCCAGTATCACGTTGGAGATGGGGGCGCCGTTTTTGAAGATAGAATTTGAATCCACGCATAATTTTGTCCACGTCATCCAAATTTACAGATGCTACACTGGGTTTCTCTGAATTCAACGATGTTTGTAAAAGTTGCAGGAATTTTAAGCTTTCAAAATGGCTTCGCTTCGAGTTCATTAGGACTACTTCTGAGACTTCTGTAAATTCTTTAACGACTTTTGATCCCAGATATGCTGCCTCAGTTTGGAGTCCGTCGTAAAAACCCTGGGACAAGTTTGTTAAAGTATTGGTAGAGTGCTAGATTTTGGACATCTGTATAAGTAGATTCAGGATGTGGTCCCCATAGGGTTTTTTGCTTAGGTCACATAAAGAGTACACACCGAACTTCATTAGTGTACGACAACAACTATTTTCTGCCCCATTTCTATTGTTCAGAGGGCACTGGAGAGCTACTTTTATGCTAGGTAGAAGTTTAAGTAGCATATCATTACGTCCAGGTCAGTTAACATACACGAAGACCACACTGGGAAGTTTGAATCTGAAAATGTTTGCAAAGTTTCTAGGATTTTTAAACTTTCAAAATGGCCGCTTTGTTAAGAGGAGACTCCATTTTTCATCCTAGATTTGTCCTGATGATACTGCACAAGTTTTGATTCCTTGGATAAAAAAAAGTCCGTGAAAAAGTCCGTGAAAGTGCGAGATCTAGATTCCGGACACCCTACTTTCTGTTCATCCAGACCCGACGTTTTTCGCAAGAGTTACAGGAAATCATTTTTAAAACTTTCAAAATGGCTGCTTCACTAAGAGCTCATTATGTCCACACCCTGAGAATTCCTTTAACAACTTTTGACCGAAGATATGTCCTGAGGATGCTCAGTTTTGGAGTCTGTCAGGTCTCAAAAGTCCGGGACAAGTTCGAGATCTAGATTTTGGACGTCTCAAGGTTGACCCAAAATGGCCGACGTCCTGTGTGGTTTAGGGTGGAGCCATAAGATTGTACAAATACAATAGGGCTCTCGCACGGGTTACTTTCACTCTCGGGCCCTAATAATGGTAGTAGTATAGTAATAGTAATAGTAATAGTAATAGTAATAGTAATAGTAGTAATAGTTAGTAGCAGTAGTTGGTACCGGCATAAGTAGGCAGTAGCAGTAGTATGGTAGTACTAGTAGTGGTAGTGTAGAAGTAGTAGCACTAGTAGTGGTAGAGTTGGTGGGTAGTAGTAGTAGTAGTAGTAGTAATAGTAGTGGTACAGTAATAGTATTTGTAGTAGTTGCTCGAGTCGTACATTTGTTTTCCTGCAAAACTTAATTTAGTAAAATACTTGAGTGGAAAACACATTTCAAAACTACATATGAATTTATAACTTGTTTACTTCAGTTTTGTAGTGGTAAAAATAAGTATGAAGTGTTTTTGAAACTACTAATTAATTCAAATCTCAAAATACAATACGAGTGCCTAATTCAGACCAACTTATCAACGTAAAAATATAGATAAAAATAAGTCGCCTCTGCTCTCGTAATCCCCCCGACTCAGTGTCATTGAGTTGTTGTATAGCTCCTCTTCCTCATATCTCTGAGAGGAAGAACGGCCCGGTCCTGATGTGAACACAGTCAAACACATTGGTCTCTGCCACGGCCTGACGCTCCATATGTTGTTTGTACAGCGCGTGATTGATAGCCCCACTGTAAACCCAACTGATCGTTTCAAACCGCAGCTTTGTCAGAGAGAGATGGAATCGGCCGGAGACGGAGCAAGTGAGAAACGCTGTAGGAAGTTTAGCGATAACTCTATTAAAAAAAAAAATCATCTCAAATCAAGGACCGTCGCAGAACACCCTTGACTGTACATTCATTTAAGTGATTCTTCCAGGTTTGAAGGACTTATTAAGCACTTTCGCCCTTTCAAATTATATAGTATATTTTTTTATTTGAAATTACTGTGGCAAATAATATTGATAAAAGAATTCAAATCTCTGAAAGCGATAAGTTGAAATAAGGACCTAACAAGATGAAAACGTGCAAATAGGCTGCATTCACGGGACATTACAGCGTTTTATAAAGCGTCTCGACCTTATCTCGGAAGTTGGGGCCGCGGATCTCGACAGCAAATAAGTTCTTACGGGAACATTGAACAATTTACACAAATCAGTACTACTTTATATCAGATTTTAATGACAAAACTTTTCTTAAATTCTCCACTGAATTGAATGAAGTTCCCGCTTAACCAGAACAGCCACCGCCATAGACTGTAAATATAAATGGACGTAGCTAACCTGCTAGCCGCCGCATTGCAAATAGGAAGTGATCATGTGCGCGCTTCCGGTTTCATCGACTTCAATTCACTTTACATTGAAAACTGTGTCCCCTCTCTCTGAAACTTCTGCAGTGAGCTTCGTCATTTTGGTCTTAAAATTTTCGTATTAACTCGCTCTACACGATCCCGGAGTTTTTATTTTGCTACTTTGTCCGTGACTCAAGATAAGAATATTAATAACAGACAAGGGAAAACCTTCTTTCTCTGAGGTTCTCTCGCTAGTGTTAGCAACAGGTTTGATTGACAATGTTGCTCCATGCTAATCCAGCGGTGCAGGCGGGAAGGGATGCAACTTCCAACAGCCTCGCTCTGGATTGGCTCTTTGGTTGCTATGATACTCGTGGTCAGAATTCCAAATGTGGAACTCGGCTTCAAATTTACCGCTATAACTGCTAGCATCAATGCTATTATTGCGATTATTTGACTGGAGCTGAACGCTATGGGTGACGTCAGACTCACTTAGCTGAGTTTTTTTTATACAGTCTATGGTCACAACAAAGAAAGTTGGTTTAGGAGCATTTAGAGGCAAAGTGGGCGGGGCCAAATAACGCCAAAAGCTTATGAATGAGGCGGAGGGTAGGCCAGAATTCTATGGTGGCCCAACAACTGGCGCAGCGTCATATCGTGTCTTATTTTTCATTTTTCTTTTATTTTTTTCTCTATAGCTTCAGAAAGTGGTGTAAATGTTCAACACCGTCGACCTGATCATTGTCAGGTGAAAGTTTAGCCGTGAGGTTAATATTGCAAGTTTGTGGAGCCAATTTCTAAGACTAATAAGGTTTGTCTATATCCTCCAAAAACAGCGAATCTCCCGTAGAGTAATGTAAGTCCTTGCCCTCTATCTCACATTACGGCATTATCAAATTTAACGCTAAGTGAATGAGAATAACTGAACTATTCCCACTATAAACCACATTCTTCTGCTCGGTGGTGCGCGTCCTCTGGTGCCTCCTCAGGTTGCAGTGTGAACTACAGGTGTACTCGCATTTCTCGCACCAATGCGGTTTTCGCCCTTGTGAGACAAATTCACAAACTTAGTCGACAAGTACGAACAAACGCCACAGCGGAACGGCTTTTGTCCCTCGAGGATTTCCGTGTGGCGTTTTTGAGGTGGTTTGACGTCAATGACTACAGCTTCGCAGGTGAATTGGTTTTGGTGTTTTGCTTCTTTTTTTTTTGCCGGTTCTGACCTGTTTTGGGGTAGACGGAGGAGACAACCTTTGCAACTTTAAAGACAAACTAAAACCCATTTCGAACTTGGCAGCAGCAACACATCTCAAACAAGATTGTACGAAGACAAGACGCTTTTAGTCGGCGATACGTTTTACGACAACTGCATATTGTAAGTGACATTTTCCAAAGCTTGTCTACATATTGGGTGTTGAAAACCATCTTTACTTCACTGCTGATAGCTCCTGTGTTACTAAATTGTGTTTTTCTACCAATCGTCTGTTTCAGATTGAGATGCTGGCTTGCAGTGCTGTCTGTATTTAACAGATGCCCCATTGCTTAATATGAGCGAACTTTGCTTGAGGCTACTGTGCCAAATTTGGAAACCTTGCGAGATGACTACACTTGACTAGGTCTGCTAAAGCTCCCAGGTGTAACAATTATGCAAAACAGAGCTCACACAAGACATGTCGAAATAATAGGCACTCCGTTATGCAGTCTTGTACCACAGATATATGTGCGTTTTTATGCATCGGAGCTTGGCACAGCTGGGTAACATTAAATATGAATGGGTTCGGATCATAACAACAACATGGTACTCTCAAATCACAGATCACAGGGTGCGAGATGAAACGGCTGCAGGGAGGGGGAAAAAAAACATGTCTGTGTGTGTGTGATGTCTTATGCAACTGTGGAGTAGTATAGTGGTTTGAATCAAGATGTGTTTTGGCATTAAGCAGTTAGTCAAATGCAAGATTGATCGAACTGAGCGGGTTGTAAAGTGGGTCAGGTACAAAGTGAGCCAAAGTCCGTGTTGTGGCATTTCAATTTAGTTACATTTAAAGGAATTGTGTTGAGTTTTGTATACTACAATCGCAACTGAACCGGGGTCGTCAGTGCTTTAACCTGCATATAGACGACAAATACAAGTTTTTCTCAGCCCCAGCCATTAAATGCTACTAAATCGAACTTTCTTTGTGGTGGGCACCTCTGGTTAAGTGTTCGTTTCATCCATCCATTTCCTTCCGCTTATCCGGGGCTGGGTCACGGGGGCAACAGTCTAAGCAGGGACTCCAGACTCCCTTACCCCAGACAGGTCCTCCAGCTCCTCCGGTGGGACCCCAAGGCGTTCTCAGCCCAGCCAGGAGACATAGTCCCTTCAGCGGGGCCTCCACCCGGTGAGACATGCATTTATACACGAGCTCCTCCATTTCTCCTCCTCCTCATTCGTTTCAAAGGAGAATTAACGTAATACAACCCAAATGATGATGGCCACGCCCAAGGCAACTTCTTGAATAAGGCGAATATGGACAGGCCATGTCTCGAGTGAAAGCTAAGAACCTCCAGAATTCACTCACTGAGCTGTAGAGGCTGCACTAGCACTGATTTATGATTGGCTGCAGGTGCTGGGGTTCAGGTAGGGGCCATTCACATCAGAGAGAGACATTTTAGGTTTAAAATAACTGGATTTCAGCTTTGAAACTGGCAACGCAAGTAAGGGGTTCATCTGAGGCTCATTCTGTTTCCTGATTGGATAATCATCTTGACAACCGGAACACCAAATTACAGCATAAGCAACTTTTCCATTATGCCCAACATTTTTTTTATTTTTTTTTTTGTAAAAAATAAGTACGAATGGCCTCAAAAGTTAGTGCCATGGGAGGCTTGAAAAAACTTGAATTAACATTTTGTATAGAGCTTCTGGACGCACTGAAGAAAAATAATAATTCATAATGTATAGTAATTATGTTGAGTGCTTTGAATCCTCCTCCTACACTATTTATTATCAATTAACCCCTTCAAATATATACTTTGAATGTTAAAAGTTAGTTTTATTATTATTATTATTTTTTCATTAGCCATGACAAGCCTCTTAAATCTAATTAGCTCTCTGACAGATGGATCCCACTCACATATCCTTATTTCCACTCATAAAGCACCATAAAGTTCTGTTTTTCAAAGTAGTCTGTGGGCATTTCGTAGTACATGCAGTCTGTTAGATAATTCTTGAGTACTAGCTCCTGTTGCCCGGTGTGGAGGTCTCCCCAAGGCTAACGTGCAGCAGACTCAGCTCAAACAGCCTCTTCTGAATGCCAAAGCGTACACTAGGCCTTGAGAAGTGCAAGATGACCCGAAAAGAAGCTCGCAAAATCACTTGAGAAACTTAAAACGCTTAGCTTGTACCGCGCAGGGCTGAAATCTGCTATATTTGGATGTTTGAAAATATATGCATTGGTGGTTTTGCTTAAGTTGGCAAGTGATCCCAGTGGATGCATATTGGATCGTTAAAATGTGGTGTACAAAATAGTTTGCCAAGGCAGATTTGAATATGAATGAGAAAAAGTAGTACCAGAAATTATATTTTTAGATACTTTTAGATGGTAAAAGTAGATGACACAGGGTTCAGGTTTAGATATAGTGTCTAGTAGTTGAAATAATGTGTGTTTGCTAAGTAGGAGTAGTAATAGTAGTAGAAGTAGAAGGAGCAGTACTAGTAGTTGTTGTCATATAGTAGTAATGCTAGTGGTGGTAGTAGTAGAAGTAATCATAGTAGTAGTAGTAATGAAAATGGTAGTATTAGCAGTGAGTTTACTAAGTAGTAGTACTGAAAAGTAGTAAAGGTAGCAGTCATGTGTATACTATTGCAATTTAAGGGTGTTTACTGGTAGTAGTAATAGTATTAGTAGCAGTACTAGTAGTTGTTGTGTCATATAGTAGTAATGCTAGTGGTGGTAGTAGTAGAAGTAATCATAGTACTAGTAGTAATGAAAATGGTAGTATTAGCAGTGAGTTTACTAAGTAGTAGTAGTAGTAGTAGTGAAAAGTAGTAAAAGGTAGCAGTCATGTGTATACTATTGCAATTTAAGGGTGTTTACTAGTAGTAGTAATAGTAGTATTAGTAGCAGTACTAGTAGATGTTGTCATATAGTAATATTGGCAGTGGTGATAGTAGAAGTAGTACTGCTAATAATAAAAAGTAGTAATGGTATTAGTGAGTTTACTAAGTAGTAGTAGTAGTAATAGTGGTGAAAAGTAGTAAGGATAGCTGCCATGTGTATACTATTGCAATGTTAGTGCGTTTACTAAATAGTAGTAGTAGTAGTATAATAGTGTTAGTAGCAGTACTAGTAGCTGTTGTCATATATAGTAGTAATCGTAGTGGTGATAGTAGTAGTACTAGTAGCAGTAGTAGTTGTGAAAAGTAGTAATGGTGTTAGCAGTGAGTTTACTAAGTAGTAGTAGATATTGCCATATAATACTAATGGTAGTAGTAGTAATAGTAGTAGCAGTGAAAAGTAGTAAAGGTAGTTGCCATGTGTATGTTACTGCAATGTTACCAGTGCAGTAATAAAAATAGTAGTAGCCTGTCATGTAGTAGTAATTGTAGTGGTAGAAGTAAAACGCAGTAATGGTAGCTGTCAGTATTATAGCTCGAGTTGTGTTATTCGAAAATTGCAGTACATTTTCCACTACTACACCTTAGTAGACCTACTGTATATATGTGTAATTAACCAGCCGAGCACAAGACTTCTGCTGCTGAAAAGGCCTGGAGTCCTCAGCGGCGTATTCTACATATCAAAGGTGTGCGCTCTGAAATATGAAGCAGATTAGTTCAAAGTCAATAAGAGGAATTATAATGGAACAAAAGGGAGGCAGAAAGATGCAGCCAAGCATCTGCTCATATGAATCAAGCTCATCTGCAAAAAAAAAGTTAACCAGTGGGCTTCAAGTGAGGGCCGTTGCTATAGCGATCAGCAATTACAAACCGAAGTATGATAGCAATTGAATAGGAGAGCGTCCTCAAAATGGCTTTCAAAACAGACAAAATATTGTATCTTTTGAATGGGAAATAATTGGTTATTTTCCACTTGAACATTACGAGTTCTGACCTTACAATGTTCCAGCTGAATCACACGGCTAATGCTAAACCACAGGCCATAGACTGTATATGTAAATGGACATAGCTAACGCGCTAACTTCCACATTCCAAATAGGAAGTTAGCATGGACGCAAAGTGTTTCTTTTGAGCTTCGGTGGCAATTCAAACCCGTCTCTCTGTAAATGTCCATATTAACCAACGGTACATGATCCCGGTGTTGTTTCGCTATTTTGCCCCTAAATCAAAGATATTGTCGAAACGTTTGGGGGATCAAAGACACAGACTCGGGATAAAGGTTTAACAGAGTTTATACAAGCAAGAGAATGTGAATGCTGGTTGTAGGAAGCGGGGTCGAAGGCTGTGGTGTTCGAAACGGTCGTAGGAAGCTGGGTCGGTCCAGAGACCAAAAACGAAGTCTGGCGAAAAACGAGAACAAAACAGTAAGTACTATAAGCATCACCCAAAAAACAGACTGAGCCCAACAGAACTGTACCACGGAGGATACTCTGACGATCTGGCGGCGTGTGTGGGATCCTCAGTCCCTTTTCGCTCCATCGCAGGTGTGTAGTGGGTGGTGCCAGTGTTTCCGCCCAGCTCCAGGCAAGGACACAGAAGCACGCGGGGGAACGATGGCGCAGAAACACCGGGACAGATTGGGATCTTGACAGAGATGAACATATAACAACATAGTAACAGACCAATCCAGTTGCTCCCGCTAGAGTTAGCAACAGGTTGACTGACGGCCTTGGGGCATGTACCTTCAACAACCTCGTTCTTGATTGGCGTTTTTCGTTTCATGCTCGGATTTTCCTAGTTGCAGATTAGCCGCTGTAACTGCTAGCCTGGAGTTGCAACCGAACCTATGGATGACGTCACACTCCCTTAGTCCGCTTCTATGACACAATCGATGCAGCAGGCTTAAGAAACGTGCGGTGGTTAACCTCAGATCCACTTTCTTTTGACAGTTTATCTTGTATGTGAAGCGGGGGTCCCTCATGTCCAAGATTCACAAGTAGGAATTACCCGTGAGCATCCTTCTAGGGCATTTTCCACAAGTCTGAGATGGGAAATTCTACGAGTTACCATTTGCTTGGAATGCAACAAAAGTACAGCTTCGAAATTTTTCAGATTGGAGAATGTGATGACGTCAAACTCCCAGATTTGGACAAGAGCCAGTTTTGTCTATTAATTATTGTACTTTGCCATGAATATCCAACAAGTAAATGCACAGATGTTGAACCTGATCACTTCTATCAGTGACTAGAACCAAAAACTCGCTATATTCCAACAGAAATCTGCATTTTGAAACTATTCATTTTCACTGCCCCCATCTGTATTAAATATTATTGGCCTGTTGAATGGGGTGATGTCATCTGAAACCCAGCAATAGAAATGAATCATCACCATAAGCTAGCTTTAAATAGTTGGCCAGACTATGCCCTCTTCAGCAAGTACAGACCTAAAAAGAAACACAAGAGCTGCAAGAAAAAAAAAAAGTAACAAGTAGCAGTAATTACTAATGAGATGAGATTATATTTTTAAATATTTTTTTCCTTGGGACATTGTTAAATTTTCCGGAAAATTTCATCAAATCTTACAATTATGTCTCCCATTTCTTGCTACCAGCGTAAATAATCTTAATAGAAAATCTGCACCATTGTGTTGTTTGCCATAGATGACACTTGGACAAATTACTACCGCGACTGCTATTCGCTCCCGTCAAAGGATTTTCAAATGTGAATATGTCCCTTATCTCGGAACAGTCTTCTTCATATTGTGCACGTGGATGTGTTTTTTTCTATTGGTGGTTGTATTTGCAGATTTGAGTGCGTGGGAGAGGGGTGAGGGACCTCCGCTTTTGGACATGATTGCAATCAAACAGCACAACGGAAAGAGTTGCTCCTACCATTTTAAAAACAGTCCTCGTGCTCTGTTGTGCCTCAAATCACTCTACGCTCGCTAGGTTTGTTCAAAGGTGGCTCAAAGTCTGCCATTTGTTGATTGGAAAGTTTGGTGAATGTGTTTGCAAATTCTGGGTTAGGCCTTTCGTGTTTTCAATCTGGTAATAGCTCTGGACAATAACCACTTATTTGTAAAGGACAACTTAGATAAATGGTGAAACTTCTGGGAAGCAAACAGGAGTGTTGCCAAAACTATTGTGTAAGTTGAATGATGTGTGTTTGAAAGATGTATTCCCAGATGCAATTTTGAGATTTGTCTTGTCAAAGGTGTATAAATGTGTGGAGGCCATAGACTGTTTATATAAATGGCTCCATCGACTGGCTCCAATTCACTTTGTATTGAAAAACTATCGCCCCTCTCTCTGTAACTGCTGCAGTGAGACTTGTGATTTTGGTCTTAAAATGTTCATATTAACCCGCTCTATATGATCCAGTTCACCTTGTGCGGCCTCACTGTTTAGCAGATTTTTTTTAGAGCAATTTTACGTGCTTTTTTTTAGTGTATGAACGTGCATTGTGTTCTGCGTCCTGATTGGCTGAGGGACTGTAGACCATTGTGTTCTGCGTCCTGATTGGCTGAGGGACTGTGGACCATTGTGTTCTGCGTCCTGATTGGCTGAGGGACTGTAGACCATTGTCCATCAGTCTCCTCCGTGTCTCCTGTACAGTACAGAATGTGTCAGACAAATTTACATAAATGTTGTATCGCAGTGTGACTCTGAAGTGCTGTATGTTTGCAAGTTTTCTCCCCGACAAAACCCACAATGTCGATGAAACGTTCTGAACCGACAAAGGGACCGACGAAGGTTTGAACTTTGAGAGAGTTTAAACAAGAGAGAAATGTGAGAACATGTTAAGGCCTGTGTGAGAAAAGTGTATAAAGTGTGTGGTGAGGAGTTTTACAGACAAGAAACATAGATAATAACTGTAAAAAATAAAGCTGATACTTCGCCGATTTCGCCGATTTCGCCTTTTCCGGGTCATTTTTAACCCCCACGATGAACGAGGGACCACTGTATAAAAATAAGAATAAATAAGTAAATAAGGTAAATAAGAATTCATATCTCTAGATCACTGATGAATGAACTAAAAGAGTTGTAAAGGCACACGGTGTAACTTTTCTGGTGGAGGCTCGGTCATCTGCTTGTCTCATGAAGATGCTGGAATGTTCCTCATACACTATATTTTATTTATTAAACTCTGTATGCTTTTATTGCTAGAAAAAAAAAATACTTTTGGTGGAATTACCTGCTTGTCTCCATGGAAATTGCTACATTTTAAGCTTGTCCGTGGAACAAAAAACATCATTGATAAAAGGAGGTTTTGGACCTTCTACCCAAAAACTTACAAAGTCCCTTGAAGTAGAGCTTTTGAATATGACATTTTAGAACAAAATTAGCTATTTGAAATGGGTTGTATTTCATTATTAGGGAAGTTTTGGTAGAAGGAACCTGTTTAGTTTAGCGGCAGTGAAAACCACCACCTACAATGACCTGATCTGGTTTGGGACTTGAACCGAGAACCTCTTTACTTTGAAGCGGGAGTCCTAACCACTACGCTGTAACATTGCCATGCCTGTAGTCATTCTCTCCTTTGATAAATCCTTTTTGTTCTTTCTTTAGACTTTGATACTGCATTTTTTATAACCCGTGCATTCATAAAAGTGTAAATCCGCCGGTTCAAAACTCCTTCTCACTGGAGCCTTGTCGTCTGAGCTTAAGTGAATTCAACATGGAGGTCATTTGAGCGCAGAACGCAGCAGTAGAACCCCTCCAATACTCTTCTTCTCTTCTGAAACAACATTTGCTGGCAGCTAAAATTAGTTTTACTTTGACCGCTGCGTTATAATTGTACTATATTGCCCCATTTTTCTATTTTTCTTATGACCCGAACCTGGCTACGCTTCCTCCAACTTTTATTGCCTTCTTGCGGCTATTTTATATGTATTTGCTCCGAAGGTTATTAAAGTTTATAACATTCTTTTGCTGGACCCTCTCCTCTGCCACTTTCATTATATTCTCTGCAAAAAAAAGTGATTTATTGCGTGTTTTCGAAGCTGGCAAAAGGTTGAATTTTAAGTAGTCGACATAGAAAAATTATTTGGCGTTACTCATTCATTTATATTTCCTGGAGCTTTGATTTTCTCCAACATGTGAAGCTGGACTGACAAGCCATGCATCAAAAAAGATTTATGAACAAGAGGATTTCTGCTACAAGATAAAGCGCATTCAATCTATCCGCCTCTTTTTGTCCCTCTTTTGTCCCCGTACTTCAAGGCTCATATCACTTCTATCAAGCCTTTTGTTCAATATTGTACAGGGAAAAAAAATACATCTCGAAACCGAATGTTATACAGTTCGAAACCTGCATTATTCAATCTGGTTGGTTCTCTCTCATTACCATAGGGAAATGGAAAAATAAATTATATCCTCCAAGTCTCATTTCAGTAAGAGCTGGTTTCCACATATGAGTCCACTCGGTGTATGTTTGTCTCATGTAGGCGAGATGTGGAAGAGAGAGGTACAATTACAAAACAATGTATAAAATTATGTAACTCATGAGTTCGACAGAAGTATAAAAGTAAGTTGGAATCGTATATATAGTGACATTAGCAGTGCAGGTAAAAACATAGAAAGCTGGTGTATAAATGGTAAACGGTTACATTTGCATCACCAGTTGTATGCAAGGTGGGTTATGTGTCTTGCCCAAGGACACAAAAACAGCATTCACCTGTGGGAAGTGGAATCGCACTGCCAACCTTCGGATCAGAGGACAAACACTCTACCAACTGAGCTACTGTCGTCCACGACTTTGTGGTTGTATTGTAATATTAATGTATACTCGAGGGCCCATGTGACACTATTTTCTGCTCTATGTTCTAACGATGTTTCCTCATCACAAACAGGCCTGGAGTTGTATTTTGTTTCATTCACACATGTTTAACACTCAAACCCTGCAGATTTAGGCTGAGTTCTGAGTTCTTGTGATGTCATGTGGTGATACAGGAAGTGCTCCACTGTGTTTTAAACTCCATACACCAGGGGTGTCCAAACTTTTTTCATTAAGGGCCACAAATAAAAACACAGACAAAGCTGAGGCCGACTGAGGGCCATAGACCAATACAGTCAATACTTCAAATCTGCATTATTATTACAAGTTAGACTGAACCACTAGACCTTTGTCATGCTACATCTTCAGTGGGACACATTCAATATTTGATATGACCTTGTTAAAGTAGATTTTTCATAAATGTACAGTAAAAAGTCCTGTTTAAGGCACATGTGTCAAACTTAAGGCCTGTGGGCCAAATGTGGCCTGCCATGTAATTTTATGTGGCCCGTGACAAAGTAAATTAAAAGGCATGATTTTTTCATGTCTATGTAAATCCATGTGCAATATTTTTAACTTGAATAAGTAATAATATAGAAAAGGTTAATTAACAAGATTAAAAAGTAGTTTTACATTACATTTGGTTACATTTAATGACATTTATCTTAGTTACATCTGGCCTTTTGAGAGCAACTATTTTGTTGATGTGGCCCTTTGTTAAAATGAGTTGATTCTGAGGGCCGCATTTGGCCCCCGGGCCACAGTTTGGGCATGCCTACCATACACCTTCACTAGAATCATGTGAATGATTTCAGCCCTGGAATTACTTATATGTACTAAACTAAAGGTAAAAGGAGCTGTTAAATTGAAAACTACAGCTTCATGACATCACAAGGTGGAACAGACCATTTTGAGCTTCCGAGATGTACAGTCTAATTATAAAGTGTTACTCAAACATGTGTGAATGCAACAAAACACAACTCCAGGTCTGTTTTTGAGGAGGCAAGAGCATTATAACAGGGTTTAAAGCTCACAAGAGTCAATTTTACATAAATTTACTTTGCCTGTGAGGTTATAACTGCCATAGACGCCCTGGTGCAGACTGAGGGAGAAGTGGCGGCATTAGCATCAATTCATGAAACGTGATCTGGAAAATGGACTTCCAGCCTTGCAGTTTCCCAAACAAGCCTTTTGTTTGATATGGAAATGTTCTGCCTGGAATGTTCCACAAAAAAGGCATAAAACTTGGCAATCTCCATGGAGACAAGCTCGTATGTCTTTGGCAATGGACAACCCACACCGTGCATCTGTACTGCAGAAGAATGCTCAATGCAGGATGGGCATCTGGCACAAAATGCATGTTAAATTAATTCATGTTTGACTGCACTACCACAGGGGTCTGCCACCGCTCACTAAAGTTCCCAGTTCCCTCTTTGCACTTTGATTGAGGGGAAAAAAAAAAAAAAGTTTAGAAAGAATATGTTTTGGATATACTTTATGCATTAAGTTTGTATTTGACAGTGTTTGCAGCACACCAAAAAGTATTCATTTTATAGAATTTTTGTATTTATTCATATTTTTTTTTTACTATTCCCAAATCCCATGCATAAAATCAGAAAGAACAATAATGATTTTGTAGGGTAAAGATTACTCATAATACACCAGGATGCAGGAAATTACATTTAATCTGCTCAAAAAAAACCCAGACCCCCTAAAAATCCTTCAAATACATCTACAAAGTTACAAAAAAATGTTACATATTCTTTATTATGTGTTAATAGCTGAAAACAGTTGACTTACTTCTTTTAATTAAACTGATTAATCCTTTTGTCTTGTGGCTCTTTCTGAAAAAAAGGTTTTTAATCTCAATGGGACTTTAATGGTTAAATAAGGGTTAAATAAGGGTCTTTCTGACGTTCATTTGGTTCAAGCGCCTCTTTTGCTGTTAAATCCTGCAGACCTCTATACCAGCGTGAACGTTGAAGGTTTTCTGTAGAGAAGAAACAACGACAAGACTGCATGTACGTACTTTGAACAGAAAATCTTCGCTCCGTGACCTTGTAGAGTCATTCCTCTCCCTCATAGACACAATAATGACGTTTTTTATATTCAACACGCAATCATTTACATTCTCGTCTGTCCGCTCATCTATTTTTTATTTCCGTCCTGGCGTGCAAAATATGTCCCTAAAGACCCGCTTCGTTTTGCCTCCTCCGAGTGTGATCCTCCCACGAGAATCCAAAATGTTCAACTACGAGAAAAATTATGTGGAGGCAAGCGAAATGAAATGTAAATGTGTGAGCTTTGGTGAGTGGCGGCACAAAGATGGGTCTGTGTATGTGGAGCGAAACATCACAAGCCCCTGACAGGTCAAGTCGTGTCTGTTCATCGGGGTAAGTGTTGAGTTATTGGATTCATACGCGAACGAGCCGGCGAGTGGTTTGTCCTTAAGGCAAGGCGAGTTTATCTGTATAGCACAAGTAATTCAAAGTGCTTTACAGAATAAGAAAGACATTCAAATCACACAAGTCAAAGCATAAATAATCACAAATAATCATCATAAAATTAGCATTAAAACAGAAAAGTGCAGAATAAAAACTTTTCAGTCATATGTACAGCTAAAAAGAATCGTTCAGAGCCTAGATGTCGGGGTAGAGGTCTGTCTCACATCTTCAGGAAGATTGTTCTAGGTTTTAGCTGCATAAATCTGAAACGCTCATTCTCCATGTTTAGTCCTGACTCTGACACCAGCAGGAGGTTGGTCCCTGAAGTCCTCAGAGTGTGAGATGGTTCATGTGGCTCTAACATGTGGGAGATGTTCTTTGGTGCTGGTCCATGGAGAGACTTGTTCACACAGAGCTGCTTTAAAGTCTCTGAGCCACAGGAGCCAGAGACACAGGACACATGTGTGAAGTACTTCCTGGTTCTAGTCAGGACCTGAGCAGCAGTGTTCTGGATGTACTGTTCTGTCTTAAGGCTCGTTTGGAGAGGCCAGTGAGCAGGACGTTGCAGGAGTCAAATCTATAAGTAGATAATTCTCTCTAATTCTAGTTTTGACAGTTTACCTCTGATTTTTGCTTTTTTTTTAGATGGTAAAACGCTGCAGATGTTATTGATTTGATGTGGCTGTTAAAGTTCAAGTCTGAGTCCATTATTACCTCTAGATTTCTAGCTCAATTTGTAGGTTTTAGAGAGAGACTGGAGGTGACTGCTGACACTTTCTCCATGTTTCTGTGGACCAAAGACGATGACTTCAGTCTTTTCTGAGTTTAGCTGGAGAAAGTTGAATCCACTGGTCCATATTCACCTGTGTCTTAAAGTGAAATGGAGGAAAATTGCAATGATTTGAGTAAGAATATCAAGTGCTTTAAAGTCTAGATCAGAACTTTCTCTTAACCTTACCTTATGTGTTGATGCTCAAGCTCCTCTGTATGTGTTGACTGTTCTTCTTTCGGTTCCTTTGACCAAGCATCATTTACTTTTTACGTGACCACTATTTTGCATCTTGACATTTTACTTTTACTCGAGTAATATTTTTTTTTTGAAGCAATGGCTCTGTCACTGGTCCCGTTTTGGCTGGAAGGGTTGGGCGTTTAGTTTGGACACTGAATCGTTCTGAGACTTGAACATACACCTGATGGCAGCCATTGAAATTGCCACAAATCTGTCACATTTATGTATTCACCTGCTTCATTAAACAGCACCGTGCTCATCAAAACAAACTTGAGGTGGAGTGTGCTTTGCAGCCTCACAGCTCGATTAAGCCTTCTCCCTCCGATCGATGTGTAAGATATGAAAAATAACTGGTGGTTAACCGCTGCAGGCTGGTGTCTGCTGTGTCCACGTAGGAGCCCGTCTAACTATTAGCATATTTATGTTTGCTTGTGTTATTTTGAGGTGAGCCCCGGCGTGCTGCAGTGCTGTCACTGTGCCAAGTATTAGTGTGCATTATTTATCCAACTGCACGGCGATCTGCGGAGCATGCGTAACCATAGCAACAGAAGCCAAGCGCGCACAAGGAGATGGTAAAGAGGAAGCGAAGCAAAGCAAAGGCCAGTGGATGAGCTGGTGTTGTAAACAGAGCACGTGTGTTACAACGATTTGCAGCTGGACACAAGAGCACTCGGGGATGGCTCTCGCTGAACGTCATCGAGAAAAGGTGGAACATTCAGCTGAATTTCTATGAGGTTTTTTTTTATTTTCCTCAAAAAATAAAATACTACGAAATCCTGTCAAAGATGTAAAAAAGAAAGGAACCTTTTTTCATCTAATATGGTCATGTCAACAGCAAAAGATGAAGTTTAAATCTGTCAACTGGACAAATCGTTGTAGGAGTGAAGATGTTTCGCTGCTCATCAAAGCCACTTGTTCAGTTCTGATCTGATCGCTGCTGGACACCGCCTTATATCTGTCTGAAGGGAGGGGCTAACTGCACTGAAACTGTAAACAGCTATTGTCTCCAGTTTCACCTGAAACTACCCTCTTCAGCCTTTAACGACCCTGCTGTTGTTCTCACTGTTCTGGGTCTGAGGATGGAGTTATAGATGGGGGAGAGATCATGTCTCAGGCCTCCAGATGACAGATACTAAACTTCGTCTTTTGCTATGGATCAGACCTGGACGACTCAGGGTTTACACAGATGGTCATGTCCAGTTATTTTTTTCATTTTGGTCTCCAGTTCTTCAGGAAATTGAAAAATATCTTGGACTAAAAACTAGCTATGGACCCTAAGGTTGTGTATATTTAGATATAAACAACCATATCCTATAAAAGCTATGAAACCTCGACTTTTTTGTTGAGGACTGGTCTCCTCTAAGTGACTTCTTTGGCCCAGAATGGCAGACAATAACACATATAGGTATGAACTAAAAAGTAAATGGCCAATATATCTCCAATGGTTTTGTGAAGCAAATGTGAAGTGGACCAGTTTATTGATTATGTTAATATGTTAAATAATGGTGCAATAAAGTGGTGCCTCTTGTAACTCTATAATTGTTGTTTGCCCTATGAATGTACAGCAATTTTAAGGTAAAAAATATGTTATAAACGATACTCCTCCCTCAAATGTAGCTTTTTGGATTATCAATGTGTCACTAACTTTTGGCTCCTGTAATGACAGTGTCCCCCATCTGTGATTTTTTTTTTTTTTTTCGCTTTAATTTTCATTTTTATATCTGTTTTATTATTAATATATGTATGTATGAATTTATTCTTTATTGTGAAAACCGTGAAAATAAACATAAAAAAATAAAATAAAATAAAATAGTCCATATTTCTGCTAAAGTAGTTAATAGTAGACTAATCCCCATGCTGACAGATGATTGGTTAAAACCACAAGCATAATGCAGATTCCCTGGTTAACATGACCATATTAATGTAAATGTGTAAATATATATAGAGTGTAAAAGTGTAACTGGCACAATGATACTACAGAGTCTGTTAAACTTAGTCTTACCAATGTTCCAAACTTTCTCTCAAAGTCAGTCACTGAAAGCACATGGTAGTCCAAAGGCCACATGAGCACAGCCTCATCTTCTTCACAGTCTGAGCGAGGCGTTTGAAGCCCCTCAGAAGACTTTTGCTTTTCAGATGCAGCCAGTGTCCGCACGCTTCTCTCCAAACCGCCAGTGCAGGGACTTTAAAGGCTGATTATGTCACAAAGGTCAATACCAGTGTTTCCATGGGCCTGCAGTGCGCTCATAAGATGGATTAAAGCTCAATCAGAATAGTAATATCACATGTCAGTCATAAAAGGCTGCTTGACCTCGTAGGAAAGACCTGGGAATTCCTGACATTTTGACAGATAAGTTATTCTTAATGGACATAATGGTTTTCTTTTAAAGAGAAGTTCATAATGCTAAACATGATTAACCCACTAGCATAACACATCCATCCTTCCATTTGCTTCCGCTTATCTGGGCCTCATTCTTCCTTCCCTCACTTGTGAATAAGACCCTGAGGTATTTGAACTTCACCTGAGGCAATGACTCTCCTCCCACCTGGAGAGGGCAAGCCGCCTTTTTCATATCAGCTCCTTTAAATCAGAGGCAATCATATGGCCTCGGATTTAGAGGAGCTGATTTTCATTTTAGCCGGTATGTTGGTGTATGTCGGTCCTGGTATGATAAAGCCATAAGAGCAACATCATCTGCAACCAGGAGAGATGGAATCCTGTGGTCCCCCGAACCAGATCCCCTCCTCTGACTGCGCCTAGAAATTCTGTCCTTTAAAGAAAATGAACAGAACCGGTGACAAAGGGCAGCCCTGGGGTAGTCCAACATGCACCGGGGACAGGTCTGACTTACTGCCGGCAATGCGAACACAGCTCCACTCATACAGAGGTCGAACCGTCCTTAGCAAAGGGCCCCGGACTCCACTACAACGACACACCAAAGCACATGGGGATTGGTTGGGGTAAACTCCCATGAACCCTCGAGCATCCATGAAGAGTATAGAGCTGGTCCAGTGTTCCACGACCAGGATGAAAACCACACTGCTCCTCCTGGATCCGAGGTTTACACTATCGGTCAGATTCTCCTCTCCAGTCCCTGAAATAGGTGTGATTCCCCTGTAGCTGGAGCACACCCTCAAACAAACAGAGGGACCACCGCCACCCCCGGTCTGTCAATCCAGAGGTACTCTCCAGGGCCGCCACACGATGTTACAGAGACATTTCAGCCAACTCAGCCCCACAATATCCAGAGACTTAAAATATTCGGGATAGATCTCATCCAACCCCGGAGCCTTGCCACTGAGGAGCCACCCAGTTTAAAACATTGTGTTCATTATGGACAAAGTGTAGCTAGCACAGACGTCCACTAACAGAACACTGCTCGGGTTCAGATCAGGGAGGTCGTTCTTCCATCTCTCTCCAGGTGTCAGTGTTGGAGTCCCCCTGGAGAACAACGAAATCATAAGGGATCCTGAGCTGCTCTTGGTCTGACTCATGCCCTCGGATCTGTTTGCCGTGAGTGACTCTACCAGGGGCATGTATTCTCCGACAACATATCTCTCAGGATCAGTCACCACTAGCATTTTATTTCTTTTCTACAAGCGTAAAATGTATATTTCCAGACCAAATCATATTCAAAAGCATTGCATTGTATTGTTTGTTCAGACTTAGTGGGGCCTAAATGGAAATGCTGTCTACACATCCACACTGGTACTGCATAGATATAGTATTCAAATTTCATTTTGCAGAGTTTTCTCAAGAATTTACATTGGTTTGTGTCGCAAAGGATGGCATCACTTTTATATTTAACAGATTAGTGAAATGTAACTCTAACTACATCCAATACTAATCTATATTCATGTTTATTGTTTAATTCATTCTAGAGGATGGAAAGCATAAAAAACAAAGAATAAAAGCATAATGTAGAGATATCTCATTAGTAGTCCATGTAGCCCCCCAGCTCCCATCGCCTCTTGTGACTGTGTGTACATCCTCTGGCCTCGGTGCACCTCCATCTCTGTCAGGTGACGAGCAGCGAGCGTGGCCCGACCCGCTCACCCATGTGACAGGCCAACATGACGCGCCTGTCAACGTGACTCTGGCTGTTTCTGCACAAAATGAAGAGGAGAGCTTCAAACAGGTGCTTCATACACTGTGTTCTATATATGCTCCTGATGTCGCCCTCTCCCTGCGGCGTCTTCCATTGATTTTTCGTACTATAATGTAACAGTAACACTACAATGGATTTTCTTCAAGTTTAATATAGACATGGAAAGAATAAGGTGCTGAAATGAAGAGTGTAGATTTTATGAATCTTAGCTTACGCACTAGCCGCCGCGTTCCAGATAGGAAGCAATCATGTGCGCGCTTCCAGCTTCATCGACTCCAATTCACTTTACGTTGAAAAATCATCGCCCCTCTCTCTGTAACTACTGCTGTCAGATTCGTCATTTTTGGTCATAAAATGTTCATATTAACCCGCTCTACATGATCCTCGTGTTTTAATTCGCTGTTGTGTCGTGAATCGAGATATGAACGTTAATTAAACAGACCAATCAGGCGCCTTCTTTCCCAGACGTCACTCCGGTTAGCGTTATCAACAGGTTTAATTGACAGCGTTGCTATAACTGCTGTAGCCTTAATGAGCTTCATTTGACTGGAGCTGAACGCTATAGGTGACATCATCCTCGCTTAGTCTACTTCTTTAAACCGTCGACGGTTTCATTATTATTTATAATCGAGCAAAAGGATGAAATATTGCCTCGTACATGTTAAAATGCCTGTAATTTGCCTAAAAAGCTTACTATTGTACTGGGATCCAGAATACACACTTCTTCAGTACTTAAAAACGATGGTGAGTTTGTTTACCGGTGAATCTCCCCGTTTCAGATGGCCATGATTGACAGGTGGATTTAGCCAATCAGGGACAGCACGGTCCATCCTTATCAAAACAAATCTGGAAAAAAAAAAATCACACGGGACTGAAAAAAAAAACAGCAGATTTCTGTAAACTTCATTTTTGTTTCTAAATGATAGTAACCAGTTAGCTCCTTTGTTTCACCGACATCACTGAAAATCAACAAATCTGATTGGATGATCATATCAGGTCGGGCTCCAGACGCGACAGACTGACCTGAATCTGTATAAAACGTGACAAAAATATACAGAGAAATATCAAGCAGCTGTATAACTTTCTCTATATTAACCTCATAAAAATAACACAATATTTCTGCTGCTTTTTGTCTTGTTCCGACATAAACCTTGATTTCAGTTCTTTAGCGAAGCCGTGCATCCGGTTTGACCTTCCTAAATAAAAAGACGTGGGCAGCGCTCCACCATAATATAAAGATTGCAAGCGAATAGCATAGTTGAACTGAATAGTGAAAAAGCTCCACAGATCCATTACACTTCTGCACAAAAAACACGACTGGAGCGTTGATCGAAAGCTGTTTCAGCCCTAAACCTCAAATATGCGTGAAAATGTTTGCTCAACATAAGTCAGGAATCAGCCTCCAGATCCCTCAATCTCTGTCTCCAACACAAATGTTTAGCTGGTGTGCCTAGCCGGTCTTAAC
>JAIEZT010000198.1:3985540-4255884 GCA_019594935.1 Periophthalmus modestus
GCATATTATTATTATAAAGTTACAAATCACTGAAGTAAACGTATTCATTTTGTTTCCATTTAAAAATGTTACTTCAGAGTTTTTCTCACATGTATGTGAACGTGTTTAAAATAACCATATCTTTTCAGCAGGTCTCAAATAATAATAAAAAAAAAATACTTTCACTTTTCAGTCCTGCTCAAAAATGCAGTGTAGTAGAAAGTATAGATACCTTAAAAAAGTTTTTCTCTTTATTTACATACGCAGAGGTGGGCTGACTTCCCCAGGTAAGAGTGACCTCGATTTTACAAGGACAAAACAGACATGTACTTTGTAAAGACTCGAATCTGCAGCAAGAGCAAGAACAATAGTAACGTTTGGAAATTAAATGACAAGTAATTTAATCCCTTAATCCATATGGGAACAGTGGAGCTTAAACAGACAGAGGCAAACCTGAAATCATGTAAATGAGCCTGTAAAGAAGGATAGATTTATGAAGCACACTGCCCCTGTTATTCTCACCTGTGGCCCATTTGAAAAGAGACTGACATAAAAACATTAAAACTATATTCAAATGTGTACAATGTGTATTTATTTTATTTACATGCTGGTAGTAATAGTAGTAGTAGTAGTAAATAGAATAAGCTCTAAGTAGTAGTGTTAGTAGTTTTGTAGATATTGTTTTAGCAAGACTGTACAAATAGTCGTATTCAAATGTGTAATATGCATATTTATTCATTTTTACTTGCTGGTAGTAGTAGTAGTCGTCGTACGGTGTAGTAGTAGTTATAAAAGTAGCAGTATTGTTAGTAGTTTTGTAGATATTGTTTTAGAAAGATTCCTGTACTGTAATAGTAGTTAGTATTCAGATGTGTAACAGGCCATATATATATATATATATATTATATATATATATATATATATAATATATATATTTTTTTTTTTTTTTTTTTTTTTTTTTTTTTTTTTACTTGTTGGTAGTAATAGTAGTAGGAGAAAAAGTAGTAGAAGTAGTTGTAGTGTTAGTAGTTTTTGTGGATATTGTTTTAGCAAGATTGATGTATACGTAGTAATTCCCGATGTGTAACAATGCATTTTTATTTAGTAGTAGCAGTAATAGTAGTAGTAGTAGTAGTAGTAGTAGTAGTAGTAGTGGTAGCTGTAGAAAGTAGTGTTAGTAGTTTTGTGGATATTGTTTTAGCAGGATTGTTGTAGAAGTAGTAGTACAGCAAGTATTTTCTCCCGAACCAAAACTTTTAATTTTAACTTGGGCACCTCCAGTTATGTTGATCCTGATCAGAGTCCTGCCTCGACAGTAAAAATCATTTCGTCTTTTTTTGTGTGAGAGTGATTTTTCCGAGCGCCCTCCTCCCCCTGCCGGGACACAGGTGTGAACTTGTTGCTTTGGGCTGCGTCCCATTCCCACAGGCGTACACTTTATTTGGCCTGATAGACTGGAAAAGGCTGCGGGGGATTTCTGTACGGCTTTGTCCTTCACAGAAACACACCATCTCGGAAAATAGATACGAAAAAATCACAGTGGAAAGATAAAGCCGCTCTCAACGGCACATCTGTCTCTGTCAATTAGCCCCCAGTCTGTTTGGGAGGATTGCAGGGACCAAAACAAACTGCAGAGGTTATGTTGGGATAGATGGATGCCAAACAAGTTCTGCACACAAACTACTCATGTGCGCTAGTCCAATGAGGTTCATCTGGTTTTACGTTTATTTGTTTCAATAGATTCTTTTTCCGGACCAAGTTTAGTTTGTTTTCCTACCTGACTGTTCGGACTGCTCTTGACGATGTTTCTCCACCGGTAGAGGCAGGACGACGTCACCATCCGCAGTCCGAGGTCTTCAGGACAGTCTCCCAGGTGTGTGACAGTAAAAAGCCCCTCGTCCCGGTTTATAGTCCTGTGGGTCCCCGGAGACGGCCTTACTGTCGCACACCTGTCCCGAAGAGCTCGGACTGCAGGTGGCGCTGTCATCCTGCCTCCACCGCTCGAAAAACATCGCCAAAACCTCTGAAGAAGAGCACTGGTCTATTGATCTATTAATAAAAAAAAATACTCAAATGTACTTCTGACATTGACGCCAATATGAGTAGTAGCCTAGATATTTCGTTTGTTATCTTGTCAATACCAGAAATGTTACTAGGAGATGTTATAGCTTGAATGTTCTACAGTGTGGCATTAAACGTACCTGCGCATCCTGTGAGAGATCAGACATGTAACCTGCTCTGGTGGCACCACTTGTTTGCGTCCATGGAGACAAATAAGTCATTTTTTATGTATCTTAACTTTCAAATTAAATTCATATAAAAAGGGGATTAATTGTGTAACTTCACCCATAGCGTTCAGCTCCAGTCAAATGAAGCTCATCGAGGTTATAGCTGCGAATTTGTAGCCGAGTTCCATCTTTGGAATTCTGACCGCGAGTATCATAGCAACCGAACAGCCAATCCGGAGCGAGGCTGTTGAAGGTAACGCCCCTTTCCAGGTTTGATTAAAAGCGTCGCTAAGCCCCCGCCCTCTGCTAATCCAGTGATGCGGGCGCTTAGCAACGCTGTCAATCAAACCTGTTGCTAACGCTAGCAGGAGCGACATCGGGGAAAGAAGGCGCCTCATTTGTCTGTTATTAATGTTCATATCTTTACGGATGCAATGGTGAAATAAAAGTCATCAGGATCACGTAGAGCGGGTTAATACGACAATTTAAGATCAAAATGAGAGTTACAGAGAGAGGGGCCACAGTTTTTCAATATAAAGTGAATTGGAGCCTGAGTTGACGGAGCCGGAAGCACGCGCATTCTCACTTCCTATTCGTAAAGCGTCCCAAACCTCTATTGCCCTCAAATTTGCTTAGATGTAAAAAAATATGACTGTGTAACTCCGTATCTCTTGATAAACTGACATTTAAAGACAGTCATACATTTTAATTTACCTTGTTGCGGGCCACATTAAATGACGTGGTCGGGCGACATTTGGCCCCCCGGGCCTTGAGTTTGACACATGTGGTGTATACATTCATACTTGTGGAAGGGTCATGTGAGGGCGCTTGAGAACTGCCAAAAGTGCTCACAGAATGCCAACAGTTATAGTTCACATCGGTGCGTGGGCGTGCGGCGGTCCTGATATCTCGTAACAACCACACACACTCAAAATATTTCCCCCGGCAGTCCCAAAGCGTCACTCTGGAGTTGTGATGCGTGCTGGGAAAATTGCTTCTCCTTCTTTTTTGCATTTCTTTCAGATAAAAGTGCGGAGCCGAGATGGAGCCAAGAGTATACTCCTCATGCACGATGCCGACTCAGAGCCTAAAGTGACATTTAGAAGTGTTTTTTTTTTCGCTCTTAAAACACTGAAATGTCAAAGATACAAGTCACAAACTCCAAAGTGCATATTCCAAGTGAGAGCCCAATTTGTTCCTTGAAAGAAGCAGGTCACTAAAGTTAGCATTTAGCATTTTAACGATACAAAACGACAGGTATGTGGGTCTGACACCTGTATCTGCAAACACTAGACTTTATTTTTGATTATATTCTTTTTCTGCTCAGTCTGAGTGAAAGTACCTGCTATCGAATCATTTACAGTAGTATATAACCACACAGGCCTGTTCTTTCTATAAAAGTACTGTCAAATATTATTTTAGTTCAGGGACGATAATGCTCCAACTGTGAGCCTTCAAATTTGTAAAACTACTACTACTATTATTATTACTACTACTACTGCTACTACTACTACTACTACTACTACTATTTCTACTACTACTACTGCCATTACTACTGCTACTACAACTACTACTACCACCGCTGCTACTACTACTGCTACCACTACTACTGCTACTACTACTACTACTGCTACCACTACTACTACTACTACTACTACTACTACTACTACTATTTCTACTACTACTACTGCCATTATTACTGCTACTACTACTACTATTTCTACTACTACTACTTACTACTACTGCTACTACTACTGGTTACTACTACTACTACTACTACCGCTGCTACTACTACTACTGCTACCACTACTACTGCTACTACTACTACTACTACTACTATTACTACTGCCACTACTACTACTAGTACTACTACTGCTGCTGCTACTACTGCTGCTGCTACTACTGCCACTACTACTACTACTACTACTACTACTACTACTACTACTACTACTACTACTACTACTACTACTACTACTACTACTACTACTACTACTACTGCTGCTACTACTGCTACTACTACTACTACTACTACTGCTACTACTTCTACTGCTACTGCTACTGCTACTACTAAAACTACAACTGCTATTACTACTTCTGCTACACACTACTACTACTACTACTACGACTACTACTACTACTACTACTACTACTACTGCTGTTACTGCTACTACTACTACTACAACTGCTACTGCTACTACTTCAACTACTACTAGTGTGCTACTACTACTGCCATTACTACTACTACAACTACTACTACTACCGCTGTTACTTCTACTACTATTACTACCCTAACACCAATACTAATACTAACACAAGAAAAACAACTACGCTGATAACTGCAACTACTACAACTACTACATTTATAACTACTACTAAAGAACTACTAATACAACAACAACAACAACAACTACTACTACTACTACTACCTCAACTACTTCAACTAAAACCACTTACAAAACTACTACAACAATAACTACTACTACAACTAAAATGTACTTAAACCTAAGTCCCATAACTTCTGTAAAATGCCCGTGGCCACTGCTGTGTTTTATCAGCAGCAGCTCCGGTGGCTTTGTCTCCACACACTCGTATCACTCTCCACACACTCGTATCACTCTCATCACTCCCAGGCTTCAAGTAGTGACTCATGCAAAGGCCCAAAGTCAAGAAAAGACACATCGATGGACGCCGCGGGGAGAGAGAACCATCAGGTGTGACAAAGATGGACAGAACCGGCCTGGGGGTGTGACAGAGTGAGAGAAGGCCTCATGGAGTGAGAGAGGAACACGTGGAGTGAGAGAGGACCACGTGGAGTGAGAGAGGACCTCATGGAGTGAGAGAGGACTGTGTGGAGTGAGAGAAGACCTTGTGGAGTAAGAAAGGGCCGCTTGGAGTGAGAGAGGACTTCGTGGAGTGAAAGAGGGCCACGTGGAGTGAGAGAGGACCTCGTGGAGTGAGAGAGGACTGTGTGGAGTGAGAGAAGACCATGTGGAGTAAGAAAGGGCCGCGTGGAGTGAGAGAGGACCATGTGGAGTGAGAGAGGACCTCGTGGAGTGAGAGAGTACTGTGTGGAGTGAGAGAGGACCTCGTGGAGTGAGAGAGTACTTTGTGGAGTGAGAGAGGACCTCGTGGAGTGAGAGAGGACTTCGTGGAGTGAGAGAGGACCATGTGGAGTGAGAGAGGACCTCGTGGAGTGAGAGAGGACTGTGTGGAGTGAGAGAAGACCATGTGGAGTAAGAAAGGGCCGCGTGGAGTGAGAGAGGACCATGTGGAGTGAGAGAGGACCTCATGGAGTAAGAGAGGGCCGTGTGGAGTGAGAGAGGACCTCGTGGAGTGAGAGAGTACTGTGTGGAGTGAGAGAGGACCTCGTGGAGTGAGAGAGGACCTCGTGGAGTAAAGAGGACCATGTGGAGTGAGAGAGGACTGTGTGGAGTAAGAGAGGACCATGTGGAGTGAGAGAGGACTTCGTGGAGTGAAAGAGGGCCACGTGGAGTGAGAGAGGACCTCATGGAGTAAGAGAGGGCCGTGTGGAGTGAGAGAGGACCTCGTGGAGTGAGAGAGTACTGTGTGGAGTGAGAGAGGACCTCGTGGAGTAAGCGAGGACCTCGTGGAGTAAGAGAAGACCGTGTGGAGTGAGAGAGGACCTTGTGGAGTGAGAGAGGACCTTGTGGAGTGAGAGAGGACTGTGTGGAGTGAGAGAGGACCTCGTGGAGTAAGAGAGGACCTCGTGGAGTAAGAGAGGACCTCGTGGAGTGAGAGAGGACCGTGTGGAGTGAGAGAAGACCAGGTGGACTCAAGACCTTGTGGAGTGAGAGAGGACCTTGTGGAGCGAGAGAGGACCTTGTGGAGTGAGAGAGGACCTTGTGGAGCGAGAGAGGACCTTGTGGAGCGAGAGAGGACCTTGTGGAGTGAACACTAATATTCCGACGCCAAAGGAAAATCCTGACAGTCTGGGGTGTCGGGTGTGAGGACAGGGACAGGTGTAAGTGAGAATGTGACATGAGCCCGAGCTCCTGGTGTATGACACAGTGTAAAGTAAATGCTACTGTGAAGTGTTTTCCATATAACAACTACACAACGATGATGTAACGTGAAGGTCATGGCGTCTCTGCTTCTTCTGTACAGTTTATTCTATTTTTGTAATATTGGTTATAGGTTTATAATAGGACTGCTATACTACTACTACTACTTCCAAAGTGGATAGCTGCAGTTTTTTTTTCTGAAATAAGCTCAATTTTCTATATTTTTTTCCAACATATTATTTACGCTCTTGTATCTTTACCATATGCAGCTCCACATGGTTTTAACAAGGGGGCGCTGCACTTCTATGGGGGAGTCATTGCTAACACATAACACATTTAGAGCACCATGTTACCATTTATTGATTTGGAAAGGCTATATTTGCTGAAAATATCTCTGTAACCCCCAAGTCATCCAAGGTCTGAACCATTGCAAAAATGTAAAAATATAATCTGTCAACTGGACAAAAAGTTGTAGTAGTGTGAAGATGTTTTGCTGCTCATCCAAGATGCGTCTTCAGTTCTGGTCAGACGACTCAGGTCTGTGGAGATCACATACTGCCCCCTGTCTTTGAAAAACACTTATTATTCCTTTAATGGCATTTACACTCAGGGCATCTCTGGTATTAAAATGTCGACGGTAACACTGCTGGGTTTCTAAATTTGACCCATGTGACTCAAAGTACCACTGTACAATGAGGGTTCGTTCCTCGGTGCTGTATTTGCTCAGATTAATGTCGGAAGGGTCTTTCTAAACGCTCTGAAAAAATAAAAAGAAAAATATTGAGAAACAAAAGAGTTATGAAGTTTTTTCAACTGTCAGTGACTTTTGGGCCACCCTGTACATATCTGAAGTGATGAGCCAACTACACAGACACTACAAACACCTGTTTGTTTCCAGTTTGTGTTTCTCTAGGCTTCTTCTGTTGTGCCCTGTCTGTGCCTGAGCCCTACTTCATTTTTTTATGCTTCCCTTGCTCCCTGTGCTAAGTCACTCTCCCTCCAGAGCGCTATCACAGCACAATTAGCGAACTGAACATGACTACAAGTTTACGAAGTTTTAGAGTATTGTTTTATGTGCTGCTCTGGTATATTTATGAGATTTGCAAAAAGCTTCACTAACAGGACCTTCGATGCCAGTCTCACCTACAATTCATACATTTTTCGCAACATATCTCCAAAAAACGTGCACTCTAATGTCGTTTAACGCATTTGTGCAGCGATTCTAGTTTACAGGTAAATCCTTTCTGCTCGCTCTGTCCCAAGTAAAACCAAGGTGAAATCTCTACGCCTCCCCACAATGCACTGCGGTTTGAATTTTATGTGGAAAAACAAGTGAAAAATCATCAGGTGGTGGTCTGAAAAGAGCGTGTTTTGTAAAGCTAGCGTTAGCCTTAGCGCAGTGGGAACCCAGCCGTGTCTTTCCAGTAATAGTGAAGGCTTTGTGCTTTGTTATGGAGGGGGACGGCAAGCTGACTGAGTGCACAGGAGCATTGTGGGTAACTTTAAGACATTGCTAAAAATTGATGCTGCTGACAAAAACAACATATTACTAATACACTGCGCGCCATTTGTTTCTCTGTGTGACGTGATTTATTCAGGGTTAACTTTGCCGAGACTTGGATGTTTTGGTTAGACTTCAGGGTTTTACAGCAGCACAGCAGCTAATGTTTGGATGTTTTGGGATGGATTTGGACAGGTTCTCTGGGCAAAAAAAAGTGCTTTTTCCAAGTGACGTTTAAGTAGTCACGGTTCAAACGATAAATGTAATGGAAATGCTAAATAGGACAATATACAGGGCGGCCCAAAAGTCACTGACACGTTTAAATCTTCAGTAGCTTCGATAATTCTTAAGTTTTACTCACCAAATTGTAGCAGTAGTTAAACTGAACCTTCTGAGATTTTTTGGCAGTATATACAGTTATAATTGTTCACTTACACTTGAACTTATCACTACTTCAGAATCAGAATCAGAATCACTTTTATTGATCCCCGAAGGGAAATTCTCTTAGTTAACAGATGCCACAACCACAGGATAGAAATTTAAGAATAAGAATAAGAATAAAAAGTCATTTAAATAAGAATAAAAATTTGTGCAATAAGAATAAGTGTCAACAGTGTTAAATAAATAAATAAATACTTAAACTAGGAAAAGTACAAATGACCCAATTTTTTTTTTTTTAAATTATGTTTTTAAGTGTCCACCATTTTCAGTTTCACACTGAATAACCCGATCCAACACACTTTACAGAACATTAAAGCATTTCTGGGCTTATGTCTCTTATTTGATCCTGGATGTTACGTTTGAAGTGGTTTATTGTCTGAGGTTTATTCACAAACACCTTTTCTTTAAAATAGCCCCACAGGAAGAAATCAGGACTAGTCAGGTCTGTGGAGATCACATACTGCCCCCTGTCTTTGAAAAACACTTATTATTCCTTTAATGGCATTTACCTCGGGCATCTCTGGTATTAAAATGTCGACGGTAACACCGCTGGGTTTGTGAATTTGACCCATGTGACTCAAAGTATACCACTGTACAATGAGGGTTCGTTCCTCGGTGCTGTATTTGCTCAGATTAATGTCTGAAGAGTAGTTCTAAATGCTCTGAAAAAATAAAAGAAAAATATTTCAAAACAAAAGAGTTATGCATTTTTTTCAACTGTCAGTGACTTTTGGGCCACCCTGTATATATTCACCGTATAAGTTGCCCTCCTTGCTCCCCGTTTGATGATTTTGCTTGTCCACAGGGAAAACAGGCCCAAAAGAGAGGAGCAGATAACAGTATCAGGCCAATGCACCTAAATAAATTAAACTAACATTTAATTTGAGGGAAAGTCTGTGGGGACCTGTGCTGTTTTCAATACACTATTATCCAGTGTCAAAAGTCAAGTCAAAGTCCTGTAAACTCATTACAGATAATTTTACACTGAGTGGGTTTCCAACTTTGGCATCTGCCTTTTTCAAACAAGATTTAAGACATAGGGTTAACTGTGAGTGCTTCTCAAGTGCTACTTTTATTGTGACCATATTTTATTTTATTTTTTTTATTTCATTCATTATTAATCTAAACATCATGTGGACTTTTAGAACTTTTGCCAAGGGAAGTTATCCCCATCTCAGTAAATGTTAGTGATGAAATGTTCTTTTGAATGGTTCCTTAAGGTGAAAGTTTGAATGCAAATCTCATTTTAAAAAGATCCAATCTTTTTTTTTTCTAATTTGTATGCATTTTTACGTTGATTAACCCTAAACCAGGGGTGTCCAAACTATGGCCCGGGGGCCAATGCGGCCCTCAGACCAGTTTTTATTGGTCCTCAGTCCTCCTGCTGAACCGGCCCAACTGATCATAAGCAGAACTTTTAACAGCAAATTAAACTATTTCTACCACTATATCCTCAAACATCCCTCAATTAAAAAAAGTTTGGGCATCTCTGCGCTAAACCAACATCAGAATCAGCACAGACGCAGAGCAGGTAACACGAGTGAGAGCTTTGGGCACAGAGAAAATATATTTGGCACTTTTAAAAGTATTAATATTGTCGTGCAGTGCAGTTTTATTTCAATTCTGCATCATTTCAAAACACAGTCCCAGTTCGAACCATTTTAAAAAAAAAAATTTCTTCTCTTCTTGATTAGTTTGTTCTTCAGATTAGTTCAGATCGGCTGTTGTCACATAAATAAATTGAATCGGATCCAATAAAAAAGCTGAAAGTCCCGTCACTAGTAAAGACAGAGTGATTTAAGGTAAAAGCTTTAACCTTCACGTCACGTCGAAGTTTAAAACCTGTGCATTCAAATTTGCATCAGTTACGCAACACGTGCCTCGAGTTGATCTGCTAACAGCTCTAATCACATTAACATCCTGCGGCTTCACTTCACTACACTTCATTACTGATGTTAAAGTCGGTACAGAGTAAGAGTTAAGGAGGACAAAAATAAACATTGCTTCCACACGTGAGACATCTGAGACGTCTGTCAGGTCTGTCACGCCAAACGAAGGCGTTAAAGTGCGACTAAACTGCTAAACTCCGCCCACAACCACGTTTCAAATAGAGATGCTAAACTGGGAAGTATCTGGAGGACGAAATAAAAAGAGTGTGGAGAAGGGGCGTGGTCTGGGGTAAAAGGGACAGTGTGATTGGTCTAACAGGTATCCACGTTTGAAACTGTACCTCTGCAGCTAGGTGTTGGGGGGCAGTCATGTGTGATGTCACCAGCTACTTCAAATTTTTGACAGTTTTTTGGACCAGAAAGATGCTGATTTACCTCGTTTTTTTTTCCGCTAAAAAATACCAAAAAAATGACTAGGAACAGTGGACGATACTATTAAAAACACCATGTACACGGTTTAGTAGCAAGAAAAAGTTCATTTAGTGTTTAGTTTGTGTTGAAATCCTTCTTGTAAATACAGTTTCCCTACAGACTCATTACAGTTTTAAAGTTTAATTACAAAGGCAGTTGATAAGATATATTAATTAGATGTGTTTCTGTTGTTCTTAGTGGTTATAAAACTTTTTAATCACTTTGCGTTTTTTTGTATTTCAGGCATCCTGTTGATTAAAGAGGCACTTTTGAATGAAGCGTAAACCTCAAGAGAAGGACGATGTGTTTTATGGTCTCCTGAGACAAAATCAGGGGGATACAGTGGTCAAAAAATAACCTGCAATAGGCGAATTCTGCTACTCTTTTTACAATTATTCTCTATGTTTCTTGGCTGTAAAACCCCTCACCACACACTTTATACACTTTTCTCACACATGCATTAACATTTTCTCACATTTCTCTCGTCTAAACACTTTCAAACTTAAAACTTAAAACCTTCGTAGGTGCTATTCGTACAGTAAAAGTTAGTTTCAGGAAAATTCATAATCATTTAGTACATAATTTATAATAGATACAGCATGATTCATGTGTTACAATTCCATGATAAAGACAGACATTTTGTTAAAATTAATCACTATATACTCCACTTTTGGTTTACTTGTGTTTTATTTTGAAGGCCCCAGGAAGTGGTCACAATTATGGTGCATTATGTGTACCAGCAGCAGAATTCAGTCAGATAAAAACGTGTTAAAATAGCGTTGACTGTTGATGTCCAGACTTGCTCATCTTGTGTTTAAAATCTTTTCTGCACCTGCAAAAGCAAAATGGCTGTAAGTTTGTGTGTTTTTGGCGACTTAAATAAGTTTTATAAGCTCTGTTGTAGATCATTTTAGCACGTTATTACCGGCATTAGACCGAGCCCATGATCTTGCTAGCTCAGGAGCACTATGTATTAGCATAGCAATACCGTATTCATTTATATTAACGACCTAATTAGTGAAAATGTAGTGTATTCATGGTGCTAATGTGCATTTATTTGTTTGTTTCTCCAGTTTCACTCAAGCTTTTCACACCACAATTGTTATGAGTTAACCCGTCTTGAAGATCGTATTAAAGGAGTAAGACGGTGAACATGGCAAGAAATCCAGTCCTGTCTTGATGTTCTTCGTGCGACTAACGGTGCCCACATAGAGGTGTAGTAAATGAGGTCAAAACCATGGAAACCACTGAGTACAACAAAGAACTAGTCTGATGAAGATGTCTTATCAATTTCTCTGTAATACTTTTTTTTTTTCATTGTGAAGAGACTCTGTACAACTGTAAGTAGACGTGCTTTGCTCTTTTTCTAGTAGACACATTATTAAACATGACAATTATTATTTAACATAACCACAATATACAAAAATGGCTTAATAAATGGGTCCATTAACTGCGTCGTTATAGCAGGTCGCTGTAATAAAGACCATATCGACGACCGCACGTATGGACAACTGCAGTACATGGTAGTGAGCGGCGTGTTTTTTTAATTTATCTATGGCCGAATGGAAAGATATGCAGATGAATTCAAAGCCGTCTTGGATAATCTATTTATAGGTGAATGTAAATATATGAAAGATAATTTAAAAACACGCTGACCTGTAGGTAATCCCCAAGTGACTGTCTATATACGGGAAATAAAATTAAACAAACGGAATTAGTAAGTGGTGTAAGGCATATTATACTGCATATGCTTAATGACGATGGTGACTATGGCAAGGAGTAGTAGTAGTAGTAGTAGTAGTAGTACTGTGGTAGTAGAAGACGCAAATGGTATTGCTTATGAAATAATCTTGAAACACATGTTCTTATAGTGATTTTGTGTTTTCCATCTGGATAAAGATGGCTATGGCAAGTAGTAGTAGTAGTGGTATTAGTGCAGTAGTAGTAGTAGTAGTAGTAGTAGTAGTAGTAGTAGTAGTAGTACAGTAGTAGTAGAAGATGCCGGTGATATTGCTTATGAAATAATCTTGAAACACATGTTCTTTTGTGTTTTTCTTCTGGATAAAGATATAAAGATGGCTATGGCAAGTAGTAGTAGTAGTAGTTGTAGCAGTAGTAGCAGTTGTAGTAGTAGTAGTAGTAGTAGTAGTAGTAGTAGTAGTAGTAGTAGTACTGTAGTAGTAGAAGATGCAGATGGAATTGCTTATGAAATAATCTTGAAACACATGTTCTTATAGTGATTTTGTGTTTTCCATTTGGATAAAGATGGCTATGGCAAGTAGTAGTAGTAGTAGTAGTAGTAGTAGTAGTAGTAGTAGTAGTAGTAGTAGTGGTAGTAGTGGTAGTAATAGTAGTAGTAGTAGTAGTAGTACAGTAGTAGGAGAAGATGAGGTGATATTGCTTACAAAATAATCTTGAAACACATGTTCTTACAGTGATTTTGTGTTTTCCATCTGGATAAAGACAACAGTGCTTAATGCCTCCAGTGGACCAGAGGCTGTACAGGGCGCAGAGGGTGCGGGGTGGGATGGGAGAGGGGGGGGCGGGGGGCAGTGGTGTCGGGGGGGAGGAGCTCCGGCAGATCTGGGAAGGGCGAGCCAAGTAAGCACTTTCACTCTCCATTTTTCATCAGGAGCGCTAAATTAGGCCAGGCCGCTCCCGACTTCCTGTGAGCGCCAGCATCTGCTTCCTCATTCCTGACACGTACCCCCCCTCCTTCCCTCCTTCCCTCCTCCTCTTCCTCACCCTCCCTCGCCCCCGCCTTCAACCCCTCACCGCTCCCAATACCCTTCTCAGCACCCGGGCTCTCTCTATCTGATTTATGAGTTGGTGGCGGCCGTCCATCACACCATGACGCAAGGGAAAGCTGTGTGTTTTCTCCCTCAATTCCTCGTCGCGGGGACGTTGCTGTCACCTGATTGGTCAGTTTCAGACGCCGACACGCCCACTTTTGCCCCGTGAAGATGGTCCCCAGGAGAGTGGCAATTGTCCAGGCTTAGAGGCTTTAGGGGGGGAGTCTAACATTTGAAGGGCAAAGTCTGAAGAAGGCATTTTTATCCCTTTTTGATGGAGATGGTTGTATATGGGAGGGCATCAGGTGTATTGTCGAATATTCATATACTATTATTATTATTAAGTTTTATTTATACAGGGGGGCCCAATGAGGCACTTTTAAAGTCAATGCCAAGTTAACCTTTCCCCTTTTGCTGTACTTTGTAGGATTATGTACACCAGACATGTCAAACTCAAGCCCATGGGCCAAATTTGACCCTTGGTATAATAATAATTGGCCCGCCAGACCAGATCAAATATGACTTTTGACACTCATTAGCATCTGCTCCTGTCGCCTCACTCAAATTTAATCCAGCCCTTCTGAAAAACATGCAGATGTGTTTGATTTTTTTCAATAAATATTTAGTTTGGCCCACGACTTAGTCCCAGCTTTTAATTTTGGCCCTAATTTTGGTGAGTTTGAGTTTGACACCCCTGATGTACGATGTTAGCTTTGCTGCTGTTTTACCCAAAGAACAAAAAATAAATAAAGAAGAAGAAGAAGAAGAAGAAGAAGAAGAAGAAGAAGAGAAGAAGAAGAAGAAGAAGAAGAATTAACCCAATATATCACTAGGAATGTTTGTCTTTGCTTTGTCAAAGAAAAAATGCTGCTAAAAATGTAACTCAAATGCAATATTGTGATGAAATGTAATCCCAAATGTATAAATTTACCATTAGACGTGAAAAAAGTGAAATGGTGCAAAAACATGTCCTTGTGGGCCTCCCTCACACAATATAAAGAATGTACTTATCCCATGGCTTTTGTCCCTGGACGGTGGAAATCGCCCGGATGCACCTGTGGGGAATCATGGCATTTAAATGTAAAACAATGTCAGTCTGATCACAACCTGCACAGGAGCAGCGATAAACCAGAGCCACCTTAAATCCATCAGATCAAAGTGTTGAATAGAGGTGACAGCGCAGGAGACTTTATGGGCTGTAAAAGCAAATGACCAACATTAGTCAGTGAATACAAACCCGAGCTCAAAACCAAAGCTGAATTTATAGCTTTTTAGTAACACTTCTGTTATCTTGTGAGGTTCGGATAAAGATTTTGGACAGAATAAATCAATGCAAGACTTAACTTTTGCTAAAAATATCCCAGAAAATGACAAGTTTGACTTAAACTACAGAAATATTACATCAAGACGGCGAAGTTTTTAAATGTAGCAGGTTTGTTAGACAGTGAAAAAGGGAAATCACTTGGCTCCAGCATCATAGAAACTGTATTGTAAGAAAATAGGTAATAAAACTGAAATGTGTTTGATAAAATAACATAACTTAACATTATAACATACATTTTAAATAAGTAAATAAGTTTTAAATAAGTATAAAATAGTTTAGTAGTAGTAAATATCATGTAGTGTAAACATAGTAGTAGTATATATAGTAGTAGTAAATATCATGTAGTGTATATTTATAGTAGTAGTATATATAGTAGTAGTAAATATGATGTAGTGTATACATAGTAGTGGTATATATAATAGTAGTAAAAATAACATGTAGTGTATATATAGTAGTAGTAAATATCATGTAGTGTATATATAGTAGTAGTAAATATCATGTAGTGTATACATAGTAGTGGTATATATAGTAGTAGTAAATATCATGTAGTGTATATATAGTAGTAGTAAATATCATGTAGTGTATATATATATAGTAGTAGTATATATAGTAGTAGTAGTAAATATCACGTAGTGTATATATAGGGTATATATAGTTGTAGTAAATATCATGTAGTGTATATATAGTAGTGGTATATATAGTAGTAGTAAATATCATGTAGTGTATATATAGTAGTAGTATATATAGTAGTAGTAAATATCATGTAGTGTATATATAGTAGTAGTATATATAGTAGTAGTAAATATCATGTAGTGTATATATAGTAGTGGTATATATAGTAGTAGTAAATATCATGTAGTGTATATATAGTAGTAGTATATATAGTAGTAGTAAATATCATGTAGTGTATATATAGTAGTAGTAAATATCATGTAGTGTATATATAGTTGTAGTAAATATCATGTAGTGTCTATATAGTAGTAGTATGTACAGTAGTAGTACATTTAGTGGGCGTGTTTCCTGACATGGCCGTAGCATGTACCACATGTACCACATGTACCACTTGTACCACATGTACACATGTACCCATGTACCACATGTACCACATGTACCACATGTACCACTTGTACCACATGTACACATGTACCACATGTACCACATGTACCACATGTACACATGTACCACATGTACACATGTACACATGTACCACAAGTACCACATGTACACATGGACCACATGTACCACATGTACCACAAGTACCACATGTACACATGTACACAAGTACCACATGTACACATGTACCATGTACTGTCTTTCACCTAAACACTCATCACTCGTCCTGGAAGCTGCTAAATCCTCACTCCTCCTTTGTCCACTGCTGATTACAGTCTTGTCATGTTTGCGGTTTGATACAGTGGGGACCGTCATTCCACCAACAATGCAATTAACTAAATGAATGAGAACCACCTCAACAGGCAGGTCCCTCCCCCCAATTACCCAACATGCATCTTGCTGACACCTGGGTAATAAGATAAGCAGGTAAAACGCGCGTTCAGTCTGAGTGCTAACAGCGCGGCACTCTTGGTGATGACTAAATGCTGGTGGAGGGAGTGGGAGAAGAGAGAGAGGGAAGACGGAGAGAAAGAAACAGAGAGAGGGACTTGGCAGCGGAGGCACGAGTCTTTTGCCAATGTCACCTGTCTGCGGCGCTGGGATTTGAGTGGGCAAACAATGCAAATTAGAGAGGAGACTAATGGTCGCGCAGACGTAATCCTTTATCGAAACAAGCACGCTAAGACATTTCAGTTGTGGTTTTGATAAATGCAGTGACGTTAGAGTATCTGATTTAGTAGAGCTACGGCCAGGTACACTTTGGGAGTAGTTGAAAGACCGATCTACTAGTTATGTAACTTTTCTTATCTGCTTACTTCATGGTGATGTTATCGACAGCGGTGGTGGAAGTACTCAATGTTGTACAAAGAACTACTCGAAACAACGTCCTATTTTTTAGCTGTTTTTATCTGTATATTTTTGTTTCCTCCCTCAGACTTTTTAGCAGGTCTCAGATAACAATAAAAAAAAATAAAAAAAAAACTTTTACTTTTCAGTCCAGTTCAAAAAATTGTCAAAGTACAGACACAAGCTCTCAAGTAAAGTAAAAAGTATCTAGTATAAAAGTACAGCGACAGTAGCTCAGTTGGTAGAGTCATTGTCCACTGATCTGAAGGTTGGCAGTTCGAATCCCGCCCCCCGACATAAACATCATTGATAGGGCAGCTCCCACAGATGAATGCTGCCGTTGTGTCCTTGGGCAAGACACTTAATCCCCAGTGTCTGTATGAAGTAGTCAGCGAGTTCTTAATGTAAAGTGCTTCGAAGGTGGTGCTATATGAAATGTGACCATGGATCATGAACATTTAAGTAGTATTATAACAGTACATAAGTATAAAGCACAGATTTCTAAAGTTTTTCTATTTATACTTCACTACTTTTACTTTATGTTCCACCACTGGATATCGGTTTGCCGGTAATGTAAATGTCGTGTTTTTCTTCAATTCCTTAAAAACATCTGATCTGTTACTTGGCCCGTTGGCGTCACCTGCTTGTCTCCGCTGATATTAAAGCAATACTGTGGAACATCCAGGTAAGGCAATAACATCTTTGGGGTTGTGGAAGGTTCCCTCAACCAGAAAAGCTACAAGATGCACATTTAAAACAACAATTTGTAACTTATAATAGGAAGTGGTGCTGAAGGACCCGATGGTACCACTTAAGGAAGCTGGAGTCGGATCATCGACCTTTGCTTTATGATTTGAGTTGTTAACCTCATGTCGTTTGCTTTGACTTTAAAGAAAGACACACATATAAAAATAGTAAGTACTAATGATTGCTGCATTTGAAGGTTTTAAAGCTATCCACAAGAGAAACTGTTGTATAAGCTTGGACATATACAAGCCTCCTGATTGGTTTTCCAAGTTCTTCTGAGTTAAAACAAGGCATAAATCCTGATCCTTTAATGCCTGGTTTACAGTAGCTCTCTAATCTCACAGTGATACTTAGTGCACGCTGCAAAGGTCAAATTGTACTGGAAAGCTTGGCGTTTAATCCCAATGTAAAGTCGCTCTCCAGCCGACGCTCTGAAAAAACACGCTTTAATATGATTGGATGGATGGGGTCACTGTATTGACTGGGTAAACTCAAGAATTGATTTTTTAAAGGTCCCTCCAACAATGTCAACTGTAACATGTGTCCAGTAATTATATCATGAGTGTACTTAAAACCCATGGAATTATAGCGATTTGGCTGATTTTAACGCACGCCATGTCGTAAGGGGCAGGTTGGAGGACCCAAAAGCAGAACCCAAAACACAAAACAGGGAGCACATAGTTACTGGAGATGCAAAGATGGCTGGGTAAGAAACTGGGAACAGCGAAAAATCCAAATGTCCAGAGGTAAGTTTTAAAAATAGTAATCTCAAAAGCCTCGAAGAGTATTTACCACTGAAGGTGTATAGACAAAACGGTAGCGAGTGGTGGTAGCGCCGGGTATATTAAAAGATTGGAAGATTTCATTGCACTAAAAGAGTTCATTCGAGATCGATGGTTCTTGATTGGTGGATAAGCTCATATTACTTAACCTTTTACTTGTTTTGATTGAGCCAGAAAGTTAAAGACGATATTAGGTTTTGTGGACAATATATAAATGTAATATTGCTCACTTTCTTATAATGGTGTAAAATGTACTGTTTTCCATGCAGCAGTGGACATATATCACCCCACTCTGGGTATCGTAGACCACTGATGAATCACATTGTTCGATTGTGCTTTAAATTTCGTATCTATAGAATGTTAACTCCCACTGCTTGAGTAATAGAAAACATCGGTGCAAGCTCACCTGCTTTAGACTCTATGAGACTGAGACTCTATGGGACTGACATTCTATGAGACTGAGAGACTCTATGAGATTGTGAAACTCTGAGATTGAGACTCTATGAAACTGAGACTCTATGAGATTGAAACTCTATGAGACTGAGAGACTCTATGAGATTGTGAGACTCTATGAGATTGTGAGACTCTGAGATTGTGAGACTCTATGAGATTGTGAGACTCTATGAGATTGTGAGACTCTATGACATTGTGAGACTCTATGAGATTGTGAGATTCTGTTAGACTCAGTGAGACTGACTTTGTGAGACTCCGTTTGACCCTGGTACAATCTCACCGTGTACTGCCTTTAACCCGACTGTATCACTATAACTGACAATAAAGATCTACACCACAATCCCTGTGCCTCTGCCTGTTCTTCATGCAACAGAACAGAAACCGACCGTCTTTAGGTGAGACCCACAGAAGATGTGATGTCGTTCCTGTTGTCTACAAGGAGAAGAATGGTTTCAAATAAAAAGGTCAGAATGAGTCTATTAATACTGGTTGCCGTGACGACGGTCCAGGTCACCAAATAAATGGGAAGGTGAACACAAGTGTAACACATGATGTCAATAAAATAGCTTTGAGTAGTAATTATTATAAATATAATTTCATATAAAAGAATATAATTATCTTTTATTATGGCTTATTTTAATGTGTTACTATTTTATTTTATTATATTTTCATTTTTAATACTTTGCCATCCTTATGTTCTTGCTGTCCTTGTACTTGTCAAAGGCAACACTACAGTTTCTCCATTGTTCGACAGCTGAAGGAGCTTTTTAGTTTTTAGTTTTGTTTGCATTTTTCTGCACAAGTCCTTGAAATATTCTGTATATGAAGTGCACGCATGTGCTTGAATAAAGATGGCACAATCACAGCGCTACACTAAATAACTGAATGTGTTTACGAGAGCGCGTCACCTTTTGACTCCCATTAACCTGCGATGAGGCTGGGCACAGTTCACGCAGGAGACGACCAGCTAAAACCTGAGGCACAATATTCAGATGTATTGGTGCGTTTTTCAAGTCCATTTGTTGTTCAATTAAAATCCATTTAGTGCAAGTGTGTAATTATTTGCCATAGACTGTCGTGGCCTTGTTGCCCCGGTAATCGCAGTGGTTGACTTATGATCTTTGACCCTGGCCTAATCAAACTCGGGGTTCATATTTCAAGTGTCCCAAATCCTCCAAAAACTTGTTTCTTTCAAATAGTTATCTTTTCCCAAATTATTTAAAACAATCACTTGATAATAATAATAATAATAAATAATAATAATGATGATGATGATGATGATGATGATGATGATGATGATGATGATGATGATGATGATGATGATGATGCTATGATAATAATAATAATAATGATGATGATGATAATAATAATAACAATAATAATGATGATAATAATAATAAATGATAATAATAATAATAATAATATAATAATAATGATGATAATAATAACAATAATAATGATGATAATAATAATAATAATAATGATAATAATAATAATAATAATAATAATGATGATGATGATAATAAATAATAACAATAATAATGATGATATAATAATAATAATGATAATAATAATAATAATAATAATGATGATAATAATAACAATAATAATGATGATAATAATAATAATAAATGATAATAATAATAATATATAATAATAATAATAATAATAATAATAATAATAATAATAATAATAATAATAAATGTAGAATTCAAGTTGTATTTCAGAATTGAGAAAGCTTTTTTTTTTTTTTTTTTTAAGCCTCCTCAATTTGCCCTATCCATTGAAACTTCTGTGTCCATAATTCAAAAACTCAGAAATTCCAAATGTTCCAAAAAGTACATTATTATATCAAGTTTATCTCTCTCACACTTTTCCCCAAATTATTCAAAGCATCACTTTACAAAAAACCACGTGAGACCTCGAGTTATATTTGAAAATGGAGTAAAGTTTGGCACTTCGTCACTAGAGAACATTGTCACCGAAATATAGTCCTAAAATAAATACAAGCAACCTGAAAAAATAACGCTTGTGTTCCCTTTTTTTCCCAAAGCTATTTCACCCAAGATATGTAACCATTCCTCCACATAGCTCAGGGTATATAACGCCAGAAAAGAACAATCGGGGAAAAGTAATTAAGGTTGTGGGGTGGCTAAGGCATAGGCGGACCTGCGAGGGACCCCGACTCGATAAATCAGCGCCGGCTAGCTAGCTTGTCAGTCTCTGGGCTCTTTTTATTGGTCACCGAGGATCAGCTAGCATTAGTCACTAGAGTCCGAGCCCTGTGCCGATTGGTTGCTTGACTGACTCCGTGTGTGTGCGTCTGTGTGTGTGTGTTGCGAGTGTCTGGAAGGATTTCATCAATAAGGCATGGATGGAGGCCACAGGCGGAGACAGGGAAATGGTGTCGGAGGAAACCAGAGGAGGAGGAAGAGGGGGAGGAAGAGGGTCTATGGGGGAAATACATTCACAAGGACATCACACGTGGAGTACCAGACTTGTACTGGTCATGAGGGTTGTGCTAATGATCAAACTAGCTAGCTGAATGTCATCGGGATCTGTGACCGAGAGGTGCACAGAAGAAATGCAGCAAATGTCAAAGCTATTGTCATCAGCAGGGAATTAATTAGTTTGACTGTCAATCTGCAGCTAAGAACAACTGAACTGGCACAGATGCTGCTTTGATTGTGCTAGTCCCAGACCTGGATAAATAAATACGATATAGCTAATGGAAAAAAACATTCATGTGTACATAGGCCTACATATGTACAATACAACAGACAACAATATGTTTTCAGGGCCGATTTTTATCATAGAGACGTTATCTTTGTACTAATAGAGACTTTTGTTATTTTTCTGTCCTAGAATAAGATTTGAACTTTAGACGGTTGAGTAAATAACTAATTATGGATCCAAACTTATTACTGAGAGTTTCATTTTGCTGTGTATTTATTGCTACTCATGTTTTTAACCATATCGTCCATTTAAAACAGGGCTGTCCAAACTACGGCCCAGGGGCCAAATCCGGCCCTCGGACCAATTTTTGTCGGCCCTCATGCCTCCTCCTAAACTGTCCCAATTGATCAGGAAGTATTTTTTACTACAAACTGAAGAGATTCTGCCTAACCTGAATGACACCACCTAAAAATAATCTTACAAGTCTTATTAAAGGTACAATGTTTCTGTCAAACCTGTGTTAAATGCACCGTTTCACTCCCTGTATCGACACTGGTCTGTGGCCCTCCACTTCAAATATGTTTCAGTGTGCGGCCCTCGGGGAAAAACTTTTGGACACTCCTGATTTAGAAGTTTGTTTTTTTAACCATATCGTCCATTTAGAAGTTTTTTTTTAAAACCATATTTTCCATTTCGAAGTTGTTGTTGTTTTTTTTTTTTTTTTACCATATCCTCCATTTAGAAATGTTTTTTTTTTAAACACATTTAGAAGTGTTTTTTTTTTTTTTTTTTTTTGTTTTTTTTTTAACCATATTGTCCATTTAGAAGTGTTTTTTTTGTGGTTTTTTTTTTTTAACCATATTGTCCATTTAGAAGTGTTTTTTTTTTTTTTTTTTTTTTTTTTTTTTGTGTGTGTGTGTGTTTGTTTTTTTAACCATATTGTCCATTTAGAAGTTTTTTAGCTTTTTTTTAACCATATTGTCCATTTAGAAGTTTGTTTTTTGTTTTTTTTTAACCATATTGTCCATTTAGAAGTGTTTTTTTTTAACCATATCGTCCATTTAGAAGTGTTTTTTTTTTTAACTATATTGTCATTTAGAAGTGTTTTTTTTTTTTTTTTTTTAACCCATATCGTCCATTTAGAAGTTTTTTGGGGGGCTCATTCTACTTCAGAGTTTTTGTGTCAGTGGCAAAAAAATTGTTCAATATTATCGTTGTTACTTCAGCGATATATTGAACTTCAACATGGGTTATCATGACAGGCCAAATGATCAAAGTACCAATAATCTTTCAGTCCACAAATTCAATGGTTCACTTCTACTGGGGTTACATTGTCCAGTGCTGCAGGATTACAAATAAAAAGTGCTAGTCAGTTCGGGGCTGTTGTGCTGGCTAACGGTGGTGTGGCGTCAGAGGTACAAGAGCCAGGTGAAGGCCGGTACGTGGTCGTGTCTGGCTGGATACAGTGTTGGATTTTGTTCTCATTTCTCCTTGTTAGCTTTTGATTGTTGTAGTTTTATTTATAATGTGGTTGGGGTTTAGTAGTGCAATAGCGGGTTAGTGCAATGCTAGTCTGTTTCAGGGTTAGCGCAAAACACTTTAGACCCTGTAGACTCCTAGCACAGTGCACTTTAAACATCTATATAACTCATCGTACTTTAATCCAGTTACGCTTAGACGCTTTATACGACAGCACTTTTGCACTTTGGTCCAGTCTAATACAGGATTTAATTTGTTATGTTGGTTTGATTAACGTTTGTCTCTGCATAATTCATTTTGGTTTTGTCGTTCAGTTAAATTCTATATTTCAGTACCGATTTGTGTTGTGCTGTACATTGATTTTATTTTTGTGTAGCCTCAACAGTCAACTCAGCCTTTTAACATAAACTTTGCACATTACCCCTATATGCAGCCTTTGGCCTTTGTTTCGCCAGACTTTCACTATGTAACTTTTCCATCACCTGCTTGTCTCTACAAACGTTATTCAAATGCGTCTGCTTTGGATTTAGTACAGTTGTTTTATTGCAAAATTACACTCAAAAAACACACATTCTCACTGCGATCGGGCTCGCCTTTCCACAGATCTGACCTGTAACTCAGGTTTACGGCATCCTCGACTTGTCTCCACGGTGACGTATAAGTCTAACATCGTCCAGGCAAAGCAGTCTTAAAGCTCATGGCAGAATCTTCATCGGTGTTTTGCTCAAAGATACAACGGCAGTACGCTATTCCCCAGGACCTCGTTTACCGTCAATATTGTATTATTACTTTTTACGGGTTTTTTTTCATTATTAGGCAGCGTAATCTGTCAGGAAATTGGAAAAGTGTGTTCAGAAGAAGCATATACCAAGGTCTTTCCAAACTTGCTTATTTCATTTGTTTTGTTTCAGCATATTTCCTGCTACCGACAAGATAATGAATGTGGTATTGCTAAGAGTCTTGCAGTTTGACGACAGCTGAAGGTTCGGAGTCTGGCTTGTCTATAGTAAAGTTTGGAAAACCCGGTAATTGTAGATAAAAAGTTATTTACCTGTGCAAAGAGTGCATTTCGTTGGAGTGTTCGGCCGTTATTTTTGGAGGCTTGTTCCGAGGCTTGTTCGGAGTGTGCCGCGTTCAGTAATTCCTTGTCACTTTTTACTATTTGGCTTTTTGATGCGGTATCAAAGAGTTTCCGCAGAATGCTAATGCGAAGGCCTGAAGTATGGATGTTGTCAGTTTGCAGGGAACATCACGCTCGCTCGCATATCAAAGAACTGCAGTGTATTTTAGTCAGGTGAGAGATACCGAAAAACATGACTTTTTTTTTTTTTTTTTTATACAACGATGATAACAAAGGTATTTAAAAGCAAACTGAATACCAATATCTTTAAACAGCAGTTCTTTTGCAGTATGATGTATGGTCAGATTTTTATATAGCGCTTTTCCATCTTCTAAGCTCTCAAAGCACTTTACATCAAGGAACCGCTCACCCATTCACGCGCACATTCATACACCTCACCACCCTACATAACTAATCACCACAATAACTATAATTTATTTAAAATCTGTTTCTGAAACTGTATAAACCACTAAGTTATAATAATAGTTCGCACCACAGACTGTATAAAGAAGTGGACTAAGTGAGTGTGACGTCACCGATGGCGTTCGGCTTCAGTCAAATGAAGCTCGTCGAGGCTAGAGCGGTTATAGCGGCGAATTTGGAGACGAGTTCCATGTTTGGAATTCTGACTTCGCGTATCGTAGCAACCAAAGAGCCAATCCAGAGTGAGGCTGTTGAAGGTAACGTCCTTTCCGCCCCCTTCCTGTTATTAATGTTCATATTTCGAGTTGTAGACACAATAGCGAAATTAAAACACCAGGATCATGTAGAGTTAATACGAACATTTAAAGACCAAAATGACCAGTCTGACAGCAGCAGTTACTGAGAGAGGAGCGATGTTTTTTCAATAGAAAATGAATTGGAGCCAGAGTCGATGGAGCCAGAAGCGCGAGCATGATCTCTTCCTATTTGGAACATGGTGGTTAGCACATTAGCTATGTCCATTGATATATAGAGTCTATGGTTAGCATGTAGCTGATTAACCTCCGTGACGCCTTTGAACTCTTAATATTAGAATTTTTCGAAAACTCTGTGGGGGAAAATGAGCCAGTGATCACTGTTGAGCGCCATTCCAGGATTTTTTTTTTTATTTTTATTTATTTTTTGTGTCCGTTATTATATTGAACAACTTTTGACCAAACATTTTTCACTATGAGTTTCACAACTGCAAACAACTGAACCAAAGCCCCTTCTCCTGCACTGTTATGTCTTATTACCTCTCAGATGTGACTAAATAGAGTCCTCACAGCTCGCCGGCCAGGTGTCACGTTAGGCCCATCCAGCCGACACAACAAAAGACGACAGACACTTTAATCGCTCGCACTCCAACTTGCTTCTGCCTCCTTAGAATCAGGTTAACAGAAAGTTGCAGAGATATTGTTTCAGATTTCAAAGTCTATCAAACTTAAACGTAGCAAACAGCGGGGCGCGGCGTGCTGGGCTGAGAGTGGAGGGCTTTGTCTTAGAGAATATGGCGTTCAAAGCCATCTCACATATGCACAGAGGAGATGGGCCGCCTGTCTGCTCCAGTCGGTGACATGGGGCTTCAAAGTGCAAAACTCCCAAACTTGTGCAGAAGTCTACTGGACGCTGGAGTTCTTTGTGGAGGCGTTATCAAAGGCTCGCGCAAGCACCACAGGGAGCAGATTCACCCCCGCTAATTTGCAAATGAGTAGACGGATTGCAACTTTTTACACCAAGATTTCTACAGATAGATTTGGAGTTTTAAAACATATCGCAGAGAATATTGACTGTGGGCCTGACACCGTGAATACTACATGGACTTATCGTTCAACACATGACAGATGGAACGATGTTATTTGGGGGTCAGTTTTTATCGTGGGTACTTTTTCCCCATGTTAAATGGACTTATGATCATGAGTTTTGGGTAATGACCAAAAGAACTAGATTGTGGATACAAGCGGCGGAAATGAGTTTCCTCTGCAGGGTGGCTGGGCGCTCCCTTAGAGATTAGGTGAGGAGCTCAGTCACACAGGAGGAGCTCAGAGTAGCTCCACATTGCCTACCTGGGAAGATGTTCATGTCCCACCAGGAGGAGGCCCCAGAGAAGATCCAGGACACACTGGCTGGACTATGTCTCTCATCTGGCATGGGAACACCTTGGGGTCCCACCGGAGGCACTGGAGGAAGTGTCTGGGATGAGGGGAAGTCTGGGAGTAACTGCTTAGACTTCCACCCCCATGACCCAGCCTCGGATAAGTGGAAGAAAATGAATGGATTGTCGTTTATCGTCTATACCAATGGTCCCCAACCTTTTTTTCACTAACGGAGTAATTTCACTAATTACTTTTCCCAGCGTCCCAACGCCGTTACCGTTACTGACAGTAAAATGTGGCGCATTACTATTACTATTATTACAAATGCTTTATGCATGATGGGAAATGTTGTCCTGTCACACTAGCATTGACAGCGGGTCCAAGTTGAGTTTTGATCAGAAACGTGACGCCCTGACGCACGACTGCCTCCTCCTCCAACTTAACTACTGCTCTATATTTGATATGGACATGTGTTTAAATGTGACTGAAGTGTCCAGGCTGGTGTCACATGAATCACTTTAAACAAATACAATATAATTACAATCTGTTAAAGTGAAATAAATGTTAAAGGTTCACATCTGTTGTGTTTTTATTGTTTTAACAAAGTAAGTAACGGCAGAGTTACTTTGCCTAGTTACTTCTCTAAAACGTAACTGAGATGGTAACTCAGTTACTTTTTGGGAGAAGTAACTTGTAACTATGAATAATTACATTTTTGAAGTAAGATTCCCAACACTGCACATCAGTTCCACCGTCTTTTTCCAGGTATCACTCCAGACTCACGTCGCTTCCACACTGAACTAAAGCTCAGAGGAGCTTTCAAAAGATTCAGATACGCCACATATACATTTATAAAGTGTTATTTTCATGAACATTTTTCAAACATTTCAGAATATGGAGTCAATGTCAAGAAACCTTAATATTTCACACAGAGCTGTTTTTCCTTTAGATTCTGCTGTTTGTGCTAAGACTCACAAGGTCTCCTCCTCTCCTCTCTCCTCTCTCCTCTCCCCTTTGCCCTGACGCTCTGACTGTCGTGAGGCGGACACACATCTAGCACAGATATAATAAACTCGTCGTTAAATCAAATGGATTTATGTTACGATTTCCTATCAGGATTTTCATTATATACATACGGACGAGCTTATGAGCGTGTCATGAGGAGCGGGCAGAAGTCACTTCGGAGAAAATTCGGTCGCTGATAAATTATTTACTTTTTTTGTGCGGCCCGGTAGCAAATGCGTCACGGACCGGTACCGGTCCCCGGCCCGGTGGTTGGGGACCACTGGTTTATACTGCATTTACTTCACAAATATATCGCATTTTAAGATTTGTTATCGGACAGACCTAGCTGACTGCACTGATGTGTTACTATAGTATAAAATGTATTATAAAATATACATTCATTTATTTCTGGTGAAGAGTTCGCTCCTTGTTTGGCTACATTTAGAAGTTTTTGCTTTGTCTCACGTCAGCTCTATGTTCCACAGTTGAAACCTTTCTATCTCCATGGAAACAAACATGTATTCTTTCTGTGAACAAACATCCAGACCACGTCAGTACATTCCATCTCCTCTATAGAAAAATCTGCCCTTTTCCAACATCGTAAACACTGACAGCATTTATATTTATCTTACAAATACAGACAGTGCCATATCTTACTTTTGCGTTGTTCTTGACACACTTTGAGCACCCATGGGCTCTCGACTGGTTTGGGCTCTTGGCACTGGCAGATGCGTAAAGCAAATCTATTAATTTTGGAATTGATGATGATGATTTATTTATTTTTTCAATAATTTACACAATTTACATATTGTATAAAGAATTGGACTAAGTGAGTTTGACGTCACCCATAGCGCTCGGCTCAGTTATAGCGGCAAATTTTGAGCTCCATATTTGTAATTTCGACCATGAGTATCATAGCAACGAAAGAGACAATCTGGAGTAAACTGCTCAAGGTAACGCCCGTTAAATCAAACCTGTTGCTAACACTAACGGGAGCGAGAGGGGCCACAGTTTTCTAATGTAAAGTGAATTGGAGCCAGAGTCGTTGGAGCCGAAAGTGGGCCCATGATCACTTCCCATTTGGAACGCGGCAGCTAGCAGGTTAGCTACGTCCATTTATGTATACAGTCCTATCCTACAGTCCTTGCCTGCCCGGTTATTGTACAGGAAACAACTTTACAGTAACACATTCATAAGCAAAACACAAATCGTTAGCAACAGACAATAGCACAGTTCTCAATTTTACATCATTAAACTCATTGACAATTTCCAGTTTGGATTGTTGTATTTATATTTTACGTGTGTTGGAAAATACTGTTCTTTTTCATTTTTTATCACTTTATTTATTGCCCTCCATGCACCCTTAATATCATTTATATATCATTCATTTTATATATTTTTTTTCTCATTGTATTTATTGTTTTATTTTAATTTTTTTTTTTTTTTTCCGGACTAATTTTGTGTCCGTAAATCAAGATATGAACATTAATAACAGACAAATCAGACGCCTTCTTTCTTTGAGGTCGCTCCGGCTAGCGTTGGCAACGGGTTTGATTGACAGCGTTGCTAAGCGCCCGCTCCCTGTTAAACCAGTGGGACGTTACCTTCGACAGTCTCGCTCCTGATTGGCTCTCTGGTTGCTATGACGCTTGTGGTCTGAAGTCCTGATATGGGACTCCAAATTAGCCGTTATATCCGCTAGCGTCGATGAGCTTCATTTGATCTGACTATGGGTGACGTCACACTCACTGAGTCCACTATAGTCTATGTTTTGGCCTTAAAATTAGCGGTTAGGGGTAAAAATAAAGATTAAACATTGTATTCGCAGACTTGTGTGTGCTCATTCGTTTTACCAGACGTAGTAATGCATCACTAGCGACTTCGAAATGAACAGTAAAGGAAAGTGTTTGAGTCTGAAGTCAATTTTGCCAATTACAGTCACGCTACTTGAAAACTCCGATGAAAGTACCCTACTATTAAAACTAAATTGACTGAGCATATAGTTGCTAAGGTAACCAAATCCAAACCTGTACCAGTGCATTAACATAAACCACCCGCACACCGCAGTGGGGGGGCATTGCATTAGCGTGGCGCAGGGGAGCCAGAGCAGCTGCTAAATCCAGCCTGGATCCAGTCAGGGCTCTGTCGTCACCACAGCTTTCACATGTGAGTCACTGAAAAGAGCGGGAACACGGTGTCCACTCCACCTTTCTCACACCGCTCATCGGCCTCTGCATTTGCATCACAGATCTGGGGGGAGAATGCTCAGGTTTTAGCCTCCGTAATGTGCTCTTTGCATATTCTGCGATCGTGAGGTTGTTAGATGCGTCACACTGTGCACAGGTGACTTACTTATATTCTATTAATTTATGACCTGAGCAAAAGGAAAAGAGCAGCAATTTGAACAAAAGATATGCAAATAAAAGTTAAAAGGTTAAGTATTTGGGTCCCTCGTTTATTGTAGGTGAAATCTGCAAAGTATCAGCCTTATTTTTTACAATTATTATACATGTTTTAAGGCGGTAAAAGCCCTCACCACACACTTTATACACTTTTCTCACACAGGCATTAACATTTTCTCACATTTCTCTCTTGTTTAAACTCTCTCAAAGTTCAAACCTTCATCGGTGCCTTTGTCGGTGCAGAACGTTTCATCGACATTGTGGGTTTTGTCGGGGAGAAAACTTGCAAACATACAGCACTTAAGAGTCACACTGATCCAACATTTATGTAAATTTGACTGAACACATTCTGTACTGTACAGGAGACACGGAGGAGACTGATGGACAATGGTCTACAGTCCGTCAGCCAATCAGGACGCAGAACACAATGGTCTACAGTCCCTCAGCCAATCAGGACGCAGAACACAATGCACATTCATATGCTGTAAAGAAAGCATTCAAAACTGCACAGAAAAAAATTAAAAATAAACAAAGACTGTGACAAAGACACTGCGAAAGGTGAGGGGCAGCTGTATATATAAATGGATATAGCTAACCTGCTAACCACCGTGTTCCAAATAGTACCTGATCAAGGGCGTGCTTCCGGCTGCATTCTCTCTGGCTCCAATTCACTTTACATTGAAAAACTGTCACCTCTCCGTTATACATAGACTAAACATGAATTGCACAGATTATAACCATGATACCAGACTGTATAAAGAAATGGACTAAGTAAGTGTGCCGTCACCCATAGAGTTCAACTCCAGTCAAATGAAACTCATCGAGGCTAGAGCAGGTATAGCGGCAAATTTGGGGCCAAGTTCCACATTTGGAATTTCGACCACGAGTATCATAGCAACCAAAAAGCCAATCCAGAGCAACGCACTTGAACCTAAAGCCTCTTCCCGCCCACACTGCTGGTTTAGCAGGTAATGGGCACTTAGCAACGCTGTCAATCAAACCTGTTGCTAATGTTAGTGTGAGCAACCCCAAGCCTGATTTGTCTGTTATTAATGTTCATATCTTGATTTACGGACACAAAAATAAAAAAACAAATCATGTAGAGCGGGTTAATACGAACATTTTAAGTCCAAAATGACGAGTCTGACAGCAGCAGTTACAGAGAGAGGGGCGATAGTTTTTCAATAGAAAGTGAATTGACGCCAAAGCAGATGGAGCCGGAAGCGCGCCAGTGATCACTTCCTATTTGGAACGTGGCAGCTAGAAGGTTAGCTATGTCCATTTATATATACTTAAGGTGGAAAAAGTTTGACGATGAGGTGCAAAAAAACGTCCAAATCAGTTGCTCATGGCGGAAAGAGTTTCCAGAAAGAGTTGGCGTCAGGTGAAATTAATATTCTAGTGTCAATCTCTTCAATCTCTTCAAAAAGTTATTCAGTTCGACCTTATTAAATGTAAGTGAGTAAAGCTGCAATTTTAATCAAGTCATTGGAGCTGTTACGAGAACCTTTTTTTGTTGAATACGTTTTAGCTGAGAAATTGATTTGATCTGAACACAACTGATATGCAGGGTAATCACTCACTAAAAGATGGCTCTATCAATATGAGGTGCTGTCTTTTTCTTTGATCTATCTCTGGCGCTGGCTATTTCTAAACTCTCCCTTAAAACATATTGGATTTTGAACTGCAAATCCATCGTTTCCCCGTGTTGTTGAGTTTTAAATCAAGGCCGACCTACAGTTGCCTGATAAATATTAGCGTTGTGTTTTGGCCATGTGCTCGGTCGCAGAGGGTAATGTATAGCTTCTCTCTGGTTTTGCTGCTCTGTGGGAGGCTTTTGAACACAGATGCTCCAGCAGAGTCTTTATGTCCATGTTTTGTTACTTTTTTTTTCTCCTCTGACCTCATCAAGGACACCTGCCAGCGGTCGCTCCTGTCAGCAGGGGCTCCTCACGCACACATGCTCTCTGGACAATTGTCCCGGCGCAGACAAGACTTTCACTGTCTATTTGAAGTTCTGCTGTGCGGTTTTGTCAGGTTATACTTTGAATTTATGTTGTCACGGTACTATCATTTCAAAGTTGCTCATTTTTAGACGGTATTGTTTTATACCATGTGGTTTTATAGTCACTGACACTTTTAAATCTTCGGTAGCTCCTATAATTTTTAAGTTATACTCGCCAAATTGTAGCAGTAGATAAACTGAACTTCTGAGATTTTTGGAATATATACGATTATAATTCTTCACTTACACTTGAACTTATCACTACTTAAATGAGGGAAATAAAAATGACATAATTTCTAAAAAATAATGTTTTTTAAGTGTCCATTTTGGGTTTCACTCTGAACAGTCCGATCCAACACACTTTACAGAACATTTGAAGCATTTCTGGGCTTATGGCTCTTATTTGATCCTCGATGTTACATTTTAAGTCGTTTATTGTCTGAGGTTTATTCACAAACCCCTTAAGATAGCCCCACAAAAAAGAAATCAGGACTAGTCAGGTCTGTGGAGATCACATACTGCCCCCTGTCTGTGAAAAACACTTATTATTCCTTTAATGACACCACACTCTCCCCATCCCCACTTATCCACAACCTCGGTGTGCTCCTCGACCCCGCTCTTTCATTTGAACCCCACGTCAAGCACATAACCCGGACTGCATTCTTCCACCTCAAAAACATAGCCCGTCTCCGCCCATCACTCACCTTCTCTGCCGTTGAAACTCTCATCCAGGCATTCATCACATCCAGAATCGACTACTGCAATAGCATCCTCTACAGTACATCCAGTACATCCAGAACTCTTCCGCCCGGCTCCTCACCCACACCCGCTCACGTGAACACATCACCCCTGTCCTCCACAAGCTCCACTGACTCCCCGTTCCTCAGCGCATCCACTTCAAAATCCTTCTCCTCACATTCAAAGCACTCCACAACCTGGCCCCTCCTTACCTCACAGACTTGCTCCACCACCACACTCCATCTCGCTCCCTCCACTCCTCCAGCTCCAACCTCCTGTCCCTGCCCTGTAGGACCAAGCTCCGAACCTGGGGGGACAGAGCCTTCTCCATCGCTGCCCCCACCCTCTGGAACTCACTGCCCAAACCCCTCCGTGACTCCTCTGACCTCCCCACCTTCAAAAAAGAACTCAAAAGTCACCTGTTCAAAATTGCTTTTAATGTTTGATTTTAGTTGTAAATTTTGTCGATATTTTATTCTTGTATTGTGAAGCATCTTTGAGTATCGTAAAAAGCGCTATATAAATAAAATGTATTATATTATTATTATTATTATTATTATTATTATTATTATTATTATTATTACACTTGGGGCATCTCTGGTATTAAAATGTCAATGGTAACACCACTGGGTTTCTGAATTTGACCCATGTGACTCAAAGTACCACTGTACAATTCGTTCCTCGGTGCTGTATTTGCTCATATTAATGTCGGAAGGGTCGTTCTAAATGCTCTGAAAAAATACAATTAAAATATTTAGAAACAAAAGAGTTATGAAGGTTTTTCAACTGTCAGTGACTTTTGGGCCACCCTGTACTAGCTGTGATAAAACTCAAAATCATTCTAAAGCTGTTCAGGGAAGGTCTAATTTTATTTACTTATGTGATTTTTAATTTTTTTTAGCATTGATACTTGTACAAATGAGTATCTAGTTTCCCTAACCCTAGTATGAACACAAAGCATGCGTCAGGTAGGGCTAACAATTCTATTTTCGGTTCAATTATCCCCCCGTCTTCACTAAAAAAATGTTCTTTAAACCACAGAAAATGGGCAAAACTGAAAAGACTCTATTCAGTGATCATATTTAACCCATTGTCTGTTGGGGAAATCCTTTATGAATGAAATTAAACAAACTAATGCAATGCAACATGCAGCCCAAGCATTTAATTTGACATCACTGATTCCAAAGCAGTCAGCACCGTGAGCAGCTTTTCATTTTCAATGCAATTTCCAATGGAAGAAAGTGAGGAAATACAAAGCCATTTTCTTCCAAACAAATTGATTTGAATTCGTTTAATCGATTTTTTTGCCCAGCTGTAGTGTCAGGTGTTTATTAAAGGAAACATGTTGTGCAAAATTGAGTAAGCTCCTCATCCTATCTCAGTCACAGAAGAGGAGCTTAGAGTAGATCCGCCGCTCCTCCACGTCGAGAGGAGCAGCTGAGGAGGCTGAAGCATCTGTGCCCGATGCCTCTTCTGGAGAGATGTCCATGCGCCACCGGGAGGAGGCCCTGGGAAGATTCAGGACACGCTGGAGGAACTAAGTCTCTTGGCTGGCCTGGGAGCGCATTGGGGTCCCAATGGAGGAGCTGGAGGAAGTGTCTGGGAGTCCCTGCTTAGACTGCTGCGTCCATGATCCCACCCCGGATAAGAAAATGGACGGACTTTCACAAGCTTTTAACCATATTACATGAAGCTTGTTGTATTTTGATAGATTCGTGCATGTTTGAGTGACCTGTAGTGTCCTATATTTCAACCTTGAGTGTTTCCATTTTCACCTTATTACAGAAATCCATACAGTTATATCGTCATTCAGTTATTTTACTACTACTAATACTGTAATCTTGCTAAATGTAGATGTACAAGCTATAATCATTATGTTTTTCAAAACTCAAATGCTTAATAGATTGAAACTGTAAGCGCAAGGTCAAATCAGTCATCTGGAAACCTACATTACCCTCAAAAATACCATTTTATAAAGTAGAATAATAGCCTGTTAAGAGTTTAATCTGTAATGGAAGCGGAGACAAACTGTGCAGTTGCCATGACGATACATATTGACAACAGCGAACAAAAGAGACATTGTGGCGAGCGCGGAGACAAAACTACTGCGCCTCAATTAACTGTGTGCAAGCTGTGAAGTGCTGACCCCTTTTCCTCTCTGTCCACTGCCACGCACAATATGGCGTCTGTCTGAGCAGCAAACACAACACAAGCTGCTCAAATTGAACCAGAGAGAATAGACACCAGATACGAGCAAAATCTGAAGTGGTTTGGGCGGTGAGGTTTTCTGGTAAGATTTAGAAGTGGGAAAGTTTGAGATGCCTTAAACAAAACAACTCTGGATCGTAGAAGGGTGGAGATAGCATTAAGATAACAGAGTAGACCATCATTCTCTTACTAATGGTAAGCGGGGATGGGGTGGGTTAAATGTCTTGCCCGAGGACACACACGACAGCGTTCATCTGTGGCAGCTGGGATCGCACCGCCAACCTGTGGGTCAGTAGATCTGATCGCTCGACTGAAGTTATGGACTGGGAACTGGCACAACTAAGACATAAGTTGAGACAATTCACTATGTAACTTTTCAGAAGAGTGAAGAGTACACCATGTTTGCCTCCATGATCTTACTGCTTTGCCTGGAAAATTCCACAGTATGGCTTTAAGTTATTGGTTTCATGTATTCATCTATGGGTGTTTTAATTGGTAAAAAAAAAATACCTGTGTAAAGCCTTAACCCTGGAGAACCCAAGAAACCTTTTCTTCTTTAAAAAATATGGAAAATTATGAACATTGCATTAAATTACTGCTATAAGAACAATGAAATATCCACTTTTTCAATTTTAACCCTGTATTCCCGAATTTAGGATCAGGGTCAAATTTGACCCATTGGGCTCTCTAATTTATCCAAAAAGAATATAAAACATATTTCTAGACATTCTGCAAGCTATTACTAAAAAGATTAATTAAAAAACCCACAATTTTACCAATCGCTGGTTTGCTGAGAAGACGATTTTCTTCAGCCATCTTGTCACCACCACTCTGTCTCATTTTAGTTCAGTATTCATCCACTAGGTGTCTCTATGCAGGGGCCAGAAGTAGCACTCTGGGCTTTTTTAATTTTTTGAATTGAAATTTGACTTTTTTTGCTTGTTTGTTCATTTTGGGTAGCAGTAATTCACTGCGGCCAAACTTGACCCAGTGGGTTCTCCAGGGTTAAAGTGAGTGGAGCTGCCACTCTCCACAGATGTGACCTGTAACTAGATAGATAAGTTAATTTTATTCACACTGTAGATTCTGTCAATGTCCAGAAGTCAGAGAAAACCTATGAAAACTTGAATTATGTGTTAAAATGTTAAAAGTACCACTCTGCTACTGTATATATGTACAGTATAAATGCACATAGCTCATCTGTTAGCTGACGCCTTACTGATAGTGATGATGAGTGCACTTCCTGTTCTGTATCACTTTACATTGAAAAACTGTGGCTCCTTTCTCTGTAACTGCTGCAGTGAGTCTTGTTATTTTAGTCTTAAAATGTTCGTATTAACCTGCTCTACATGATCCTGGTGTTTTTGTTTCGCTAGCACTCTGCTAAACCAGCCGTGCGGACAGGAAGGGGGCGTTACCTTCAACAGCCTCACTCTGGATTGGCTCTTTGGTTGCTATGATACTCGTGGTGGGTATTCCAAATCTCGATGAACTTCATTTTACTGGAGCCGAACGCTATGGGTGACGTCACACTCACTTAAACCACTTCTTTACTCAGTTTATGGATGATTCTGAAAAAAAACAGCCAGTTTAAAGCATATGCAAAAGGCCCTAGACTCCAACAATCACCACTTTGATGTTCCCAGATACAGAAAATCAATTGTGAGTGAATAACGCTCTGATCGGCTCCTCACCGTTATCTGAAAATGTCAAAAAGTCACATGATGTAAGCAAGCGAAATGCCATATAAGCTCGATGAGCGTTATCTCTGGTCTGATCCGCACTGTACGGATGACCTACTTTTTGGTGATAGCGCTGCTCTCGCTCGCACATTTTTAATCTGCTGGATTAAAAGCGCATTTGAATAATTACATAGCTGGCCACGCAGGTTAAACAAGGCATTAGTTTTCTCAATTAGGGCTATACATTGTCATTCAGGCAGCGTACTAATCCATGCGACACTTATAACACATACAGGGACATACGAATGGCCTAATGCGTTCATCAACATGCAAAGGCTTGTATATAGTCTTTTTACAGACTGGATTTACGTCACATAAAGAGATCCATTAACTCACAACTAAAGAAATATGTCTGTAGAGCTGTGTACCTGAGATATATAATGTACGAAATGAAAAAAAAAAGGTTAGGCATCTATCCATCTATCCATACTACAGTTTACCTTAAGAATTATACAATTTAGAAGAACTTTGATAGAAACTAGCTGCAGGAGTCATAGCAGTAACAGCAGTATAGTAACTGCAGTAGAAGTAGTAGGAGTGACAGTGGTATAGTATTACCTTTTATAACAAGTATAATTAAAAATGTTATTGATTGTATTTAAATGTGTGACTCTATGGGTCCTTTATGTTTAAATGTGTGACTCTATGGGTCCTTTATGTTTAAATGTGTCACTCTATGGGTCCTTTATGTTTAAATGTGTCCTCTATGGCCATATTGTGGAGGTAGCAGTAGTAGTAGCAGTAGTAGTAGCATTAGCAGTAGTCAAAAGGAACTATATGAACTTGCTTAATGTCAGATAACAGTGTACACATGAGGTGCTCCAGTTTTTATACCAACATTAGTCCCATCAAAACTGGGGCTAGTCTTGGTATAAACCCGAGACTAAACCGAACCTAGACCAGAACTATCCCAGGACCAAACCAAATTTACATTAGCGTTCTATTAAACTAGACCCAAACCATGAACAAACAAGTATGAATGCACTCACAGTAACCCATCGTACCCCCAATGTGATCTGCAGTTGATTTTTCTCATTTCCCTTGTGTTCTTTCTCTCTGGCGTATACTCGCTCATCCCATGGGAGCCACAGGTGTCTTCAGTGATGTCTATGAAATACGCTGTCTGCAAATAAAGGTCTCAAGCTCCCCTTTTGACCCCCTCCCATCCCTCCCCTCTTCCACCCTCACCTAATCCCGTCGCTGTTCATGTTTCCGCCTCATCTTCCATTTCCTGGGGCTATTGTGCTATATCCCTGGCGCTAAACCTATAGGCCTCTCACGATGCTACATTTTGAAGCACGATATATATTGCTACAGATAACGTTAATATCGAAACCTTTATGCCGCTCACAGACTGTATTTATGAACAGATATAAATGGAGATAGCTAGCCGCCACGTTCCAAATAGGAAGTGCTCATGCCTGGATCGACTCCAGTTCACTTTACATTGAAAAATTGCCGTCTGCTGCAGTGAGTCTCGTCATTTTGGCCTTAAAATGTTCATATTAACCCGCCCTACATGATCCTGCTGTTTTTAATTTTGCTAATGAGTCCCTAAATCAAGATATGAACATTAATCACAGACAAATCTGGTGCCTTCTGTCACCGAGATCAGTCCTGCTAGCGTTAGCAACAGGTTTGATTGACAGCCTTGGTAAGCGCCTGCTCCTTGTTAAACTAGCGGTGCGAGTGGGAAGAGGGTTTACCTTCAACAGCCTCACTCTGGATTGTCTCTTCGGTTGCAATGAAATTCGCGGTCGGAATTTCAAATATGAAACTTGAGTCCAAATTTGCACCTATAGCTACTAGCCTCGATGAGCTTCAACGCTATGGGTGATGTCACACTCCCTTAGTCCACTTCTTTATACAGTAAATACAGTATCAGTAAAAGGCAACAAATAAAGAGCAGAATGAACTAATAATGACTTTTGTTAATTGTGGAAGTTACTTTTTCAACTTTTATATACAGGTTCACTTTGCTGTTTTGCGGATTTTTTTTTTTTTTTGTGGAATTTTACATGCTTTTTTTTTTTTTTTTTGTTCATTGTGTTCTGCATCCTGATTGGCTGAGGGACTGTAGACCATTGTGTTCTGCGTCCTGATTGGCTGAGGGACTGTAGACCATTGTCCATCAGTCTCCTCCGTGTCTCCTGTACAGTACAGAATGTGTCAGTCAAATTTACATAAATGTTGGATCACAGTGTGACTCTTAAGTGCTGTATTTTTGCAAGTTTTCTCCTCCACAAAACCCACAATGTCGATGAAACGTTCTGCACCGACAAAGGCACCGACGAAGGTTTGAACTATGAGATTCGTTTAAACAAGAGAGAAATGTGAGATGCCTGTGTGAGAAAAGTGTATAAAGTGTGTGGTGAGGGGTTTTACAGCCTTAAAACACATATAATTGTACAAAATAAAGCTGACAACTTCGCAGATTTCACCTATCGGGGGTTATTTTTAGAACATAACCCCCACGATAAACGAGGGACCACTGTACAGAACAAAGTCGATATAGTAATTATCGTGTAGCCAAACCTCATTCATTTTTAAACCTTCTTCCCAGCTTCTGTTTTTAAGGTATCTCGAATCGCTAAGAACTTAACTCGTATATAAGTTACTCTTTCAGACCAACTCACAATATAACATAATTCAAGAGGAGTGTCATGGCAGCTCTAAAATATTGAGTTCCCCCACTTGCGGACAGCTCCTATGAAGATTCCCGTGCATATATAGTGCCTTATCCCAGTGTACCAGATGTTCTACTGTCACTTTAGGGCCACACCACATGCTGCTGATGTCTCACATACCTCTGCATGTGCTATTAAGATCGAAGAGTTCACAACGCAGCGAATAGGAACCATCTTATCTCCGAGCTCCTCCATTTTTAAGCATGTTTTAAACATTACTGAGGCGAGAAGTATAGGGGCTTATTCATCTGGGAGATCATTATAAGGTCAGGCTAAGCTAAGCGGCCAATGGCAAAGCTATACCTGCTTATTTATTCAACAGAGAGAGATATATACATATAAATGGAGCTTTATATTGGATGAAACGCATACATTTTATTTATGGTTTTGAAAGGATAGAAAAGATTGGCAAGATAATGAGGCCTTGAAGGAAGAATAGATTAAAGCTTGACATATTATTTAAGTTAATGCAATTGTGCTATGGAATAGTAATGCTGTATATGAAACGTAACTGTCTCTATAAAATAAAATGTCTATATGAACACAAACTCATCTTAGCGCTAGTCCAGTATGATGGATTAATAAGCTCCAAGCCTATTAAAGGAGAGGGTTGCTTCGTGGAGGGCATCTGACAGAAAATATGAAGATAAAATGAATAAAAATGCACTTTTCTTATATTATCAATTGAACAAAGCATTTATAGCACTTTAAAGCAGACCTATTCTGCAAAGTCAACTTTTCAGAGCATTTAATCATGTCATAGCTTTTTCCGCTTCTCATTTACCCTAAGTTGTTTTTGGGGTGATTCGTGCATGTTTGAGCAATCTTCGCTTATTTTCAAAAAGCCATTTTGTCGATCAATCCCCGTTTTCACCGTTTGGGCGACTGTTTTCTGTACTTACTTTGTTCTACAGTTTCATTTTTGGAATCAGTGATACACATAGGACTCGCTGCATCATGAAGTCATTTTGGAATAATTAAAAAAATATATATATATATTTTAAAATCCACTATTTGCTAGCATGACCTGCACCTATCCAACTCTTGACGTTTACAGTGAATTCAGCTCCTATTGGGCACCACAGTTTTCTAATGCGGAAGTCAGCGGATTTGTTTCTTTGATTACATCAGTTGAGATCAGAGGTGCCTAAACTATTTTTTTTTTTTTTAATCGAGGGCCACATCTCAAAACATATTTGAAGCGGAGGGCCACAGACCGGTCATCATTGCAGTGCGGTGCTTTACACACAGCTTTGACAGAGCCGCTGTGTATTAATAAGGCTTGAAACACATTCATTTTAGGTCTGTATCACACTGCAATGTGATGTTTGAGGATATAGTGGCAGAAATTGTTTAATTTGCTGTGAAAACCACTGTTTATGGTGAATTGGGCCGGTTCAGCAGGAAACCTGAGGGCCAATAAAAACTTGTTTGAGAGCCGCATTTGGCCCCCGGGCCATAGCTTGGACATCCCTGTTTTAGATGAATACGGCGATTTAAAATGAGCAAATTATAACATACATAACACAGCAGGTCTTCTTTAAATGCATTTTGATTATTTCAACATTAAAAACTCTATTTTCATCTATCATATAACCTGTTCTGTACACCAATCTAAATCCATGCATCACGTTAGCAAAACATGCTAGTGACGACATTGCACCTCAGAATTTTCATATTTTCCCGAAAATCAATTTGTCCAGTTCTGTCACTGTCACAAAATAGAGCCTCCCAAACTGTTTTCACCCTGTGGGGAAGTGATGGGTCCAAACTGCATTCACACCAAGGGCAGGTGTGTAATAGACTCCGGCATTAGGTAGAGGTGTCACTTTTAGAATAGGGTCCTTCAAGGTGCAGTGGACATGTTCAAGGACTCCGAAGCATCGCCCGAGTTTGTCACTATCGTCATGGCGTCACACAAACTTATTTTATACCTTAAAAACACCTCAGTTATTTCTGATATAAAGTACTTTGAACCAAGGAGGTTTTATATATTTTTTTTTACATTTTCCTTCTTATTTTATTATTTATTATTATTATTATTATTATTATTATTATTATTATTATTATTATTATTATTATATTATTATATATTTTTAATTAATCTATTTATTTATGTATTTATTTTATTAGAGAATAAAGTGAATCCATCAAATTTCTTGGTGTTTTTACTTTATTCCATACAGGTTGGTACTAAGCTGAGGCAACTAAATGTTTTCTTCTTTAAAAGTAGCAGCTGTCACAAAACCAGACCGCCGTGCGCTGTCTGCCTCTAATTGTAAATCATTTTATTGATAGCAGACCTGCCTAATGCATCGATATGTTGCTCTTTGGGATGAGAGCGGTTTGGTTGTGTGAATGCGTCACTTCTCTGCCTGAAAAGCTATTCTAAATCGGTGCAGTAAAAAAAAAAGAAGAAGAAGATAGTTGTCAAAGGGTTGTGACAGCTAGAAACAAGTGAGAGCTGAAGTTAAAAGTTTAAACACTTCCACCTTTCGCTGTTTGAAAAGCAGCCACTTTTCAGTATGTAAGGAAACACAAGGCCTACTGTACGGAAACACGCCAAAACGAGCAAAAACAACGGCAGTCTCGTCCCTAGAGAGCCAGTCTCCAAAACAGACCAGTGACTGACCACCGGGAACTTCACACCAGCTTGTCGGCATAGTAACCGAGTGTCACTTACAAAAGCAGATGCTCTGAGGTACATTCTGTGTAAGTGTAAAACATAAATACCAACCAAGGGCAGACTTTTGTTGTGTCCAAAACATGAACAACTGACCTAGTTTATTTTTTTAAAGTTTGTAGCGGTCCAAAGTTATACCTCATTTTATAAACGTAGTTCATGCATTATAATTATTTACCCTGATGAGTTAATAAGTGCTTTTCGCAACTTTCAGAGACCAAAGTGGAATTTTGACATCACACCACTGCTAACAGCAACTAACATGCTAACAGCTGTACTTTCCACTTCCCAAACGATAAAAGGCTTTATAACATCACCCATAACGCTCAGCTCCAGTCAAATGAAGCTCATAAAGGTTATAGGCGTCAATTTGGAGTCAAGTTCCATATTTGGAATTCCGATGACGAGTATCATGGCAACCAACGAGCCAATCCAGAGCGAGACTGTTGAAGGTAACAGCACTTACTGCCTGCACTGCTGGTTTAGCAGGGAGCAGGGGCTTAGCAACGCTGTCAATTAAACCTCTGGGAAAGAAGGTGCCTGATTGGTCTGTTATTAATGTTCATATTTCGGCGATAGAAAGTGAATAGAAGCCAGTCGATGGAGCCGGAAACGTGCCCATGGTCGCTTCCTATTTGGAACGTGGCAGCTAGCAGGTTAGCTATGTCCATTTATATATACAGTCTATGAATTCGATGCGGGCAGCACACAGCGGCCTCATTTTGACCCTAACAGCTGCTTTTACATATATCTGTACTAAAGCAAACCAAACTTTGCTTAACTGCATGGACAAAAATTGGGTTGAATTGCATTATTTTAAGTTATAACCTTTACCCCCTCGCTAAAAAATCCTCAAGTCTAAGATCAGATGTGGTGACTACTTGCGAGATCAGACCAACGCCTTGTCAGAAGTTTATCTTAGTGGATTTAGATAGAGTTGTTTCCTTGATAAAACATGTCGTGCTTTGTCCTAGCGTCTTCCAACTATAACAAAATGAACAGAATTGAACCTAACAACCTACCAATTAGAAATCCCGGTATCTCCATTCTCCAAAAGGATTTACCGCCGCAATCATTCTTTCACTCTGGGGAATTATCTTCGGCGAACACGGCGATTTTGCTGGGCTCTATTGATCTACTGTATGTCGTCTTCTGGAACGTGGACCCATCCTGACAGCGTGCCACGCAGACACAATCATGCATTATAGATGAGCTATCCCCCCTTGATGGCTTCCAATTATTTATGAATACCGTCTCGTGCCGCGTGTGTCATATCTTAAAACATTCATTGGATAACGCGCATGGTGTAAGCCGCGTAAGCAGGGGAAGGTATTTGTTTAAGTAAATTGTGCGGAAATGGAACAATGCCCTTGGTTGTAAAGACCGTGTTTGTAGGACAAGAAGATAGCAAGAAAAGACGTGTAAATTGTTTGCGGAGGATTGATGCAATGAACCGTTAGCGCTCTAAGTTGAATAATGGGACTTTGTTACGATAGGGGCTCGGATCAAGCTTTTCGTGAGGACTCGCATGTGTAAAAATACAAGCCATACGCCGAGAACGATTTGAAGAACGACGGAATCCAGTGGTACAATCTTTCGACTACATACGTCTTGATCAAGCTACAACTCCAGGCCTTAGTTTCGTTCATTTGTTAGTATCTCTCTGTTCTGTTTAGCGTGCGATTGAGCCTGTCCTCACTTCAACATGGAATTCTCGATGTGTGAGCCCTGGTTGCTGCTTGGACGACTGTTTTCCCGCCTGGCCGATCCCGTGGTTCACCTTCAGCCACCTTCTCTACCTGAGGAGAACCACCCCACCTGAGCCGTGTCCCAATTCGCCAAATGCACTTTGTCGGGTGCATTGAAGGACTCTTACGTAACTTCTCGGACCTGTCCCATCCCATGCACCCAATGACTTCGCACACATATTTTCTTAAAGTTATGTAATACTAGCTACAATTAGAAAAACTCCCCTTGAACGTCATATTTGCCTGTTGATATTAAGATTAATTCCTTACTTCATTCAATCTAAACAGAAATAAACGGCTGTTACAACGACACCTTGACTGTTCTTCTCTGAAATAATAAAGAAAAATATAACTGTAATTATCTCAGTGTTCATTTTGCACTTTTACCTTTAGACCTTTCATGAGTCCACAGCGGTACGGCTCATTAGTCGGCAGCCGTCACAGTTGCTAGGCGACGTAACGTAAGCCGTGTAACATAAGATCACAGACGGCGGTTGAAGTACTCTCCGTGGTGTAGGTCTGTCCCGTTTTGGCACAGTGGCGGGTACACGGGGGAGTACCCATCGTCGGCCGGGTACTTTGAACAGTACTTCGAACTGTGTAGTTGTCGAACTGGGACACGGCCATTTTGTCTGTGTTGTTAGTCACTTTTTTGTTTCTATGTCCAACTTTGTGTGTTTGAGATGCTTAGTTTAGTTTTGTTTTTGTGTCTCTTGTTATTTTCTCACTTGATTCTGTTTGTAGGTTTGTGTAACTCGTGTTTGTTTTGTGGTTTGGTGTTGTATTGTGTTATGTGGCCCTTATTTTGTCACTTTTTAGACCTACATGACTAGTTTTTTCAAGACGCTAAACCTTTTACTTTTCTTTTCTTGTTTGTTTGCTTTTTTTTTTTTTTAATTTAGGTTATTTTTTGCTGATACATTTGCTTGAATATTTTTAAACCATTTCTATATTTTTACCATTTTTCCATCTGGCCTTTGTTACCTCCCTGACCTTAGCCGAGTTGGGTCGTAACATAGCCTAGCAACAAGCTCCCGGAGACAATTAAACTCCAACAACTTGTATATTTGGAAAAAAAATCACTTTTTTTTTTTTTAAGATACTTTACTCTTATTTCTATGAGAGCTGTGTTAAAACTGAAGAAGCTACTTTTATATAGCGCTTTTTCCACTTTCAAGGCGCTAAAATGAAGTCGTTTAAGTCTAGGGATCGCTCAGCCATTCGCACAGACACTGGGGGCGAGGTGGGTTAAGTGTCTTGCCCAAGGAAACAACAACAGTGTGTGATATAATCTATAATCTATCTATAATCTATTTTTTCTACAGCACGCACAGGTGTAGAGGCATGCTAGCTGGCCCTGTGCAATCTAGACCTGGTGTTTTTTTTTTTTTATCGAGATGTAGTTCAGCTGAAACTGGTGACACTTTTTTTTTTTTTTTTGTATTGTATGTATCTATATATTCTTTAAATCTGAAAATTCATTTCGGCGTCCGCCCTGATCCGTAATCCAAATGTGTAAGGTGAACGTAATCTATCCTGGTGCTGCTTATTCCCGTCTACGACCAACAAGTCAATAGAAAACACACATTTGGCAGCTTCCCAAAGATTTACTATTCACCAGGCTCCGTGTGAGCAACTGTGAAAATGACAAGACAACACGACGCGTCCACGCCAAAACTCTCTCTCTCCCGCCCTCCTCCTCTCTCTGTTCTTTGTCATTCACCCCTCCTCTCACTCTCTCTCTCTCTCTTTCTTTCTCTCGTTCCTTTCCTCACACACTCTTTCTCTCCTACCTCTCTCCTTGTCTGTCTGTTTCTGTTTCTTTTTCTCTTTTTCTCCCCCCTCGCTTACTCCTAATCTTACTCCTCTTTCTCTCTCCCTTTTCTCTCACTGTTCCTCCCTCTCTCTTTTCACCCTCCCTCCTTTGCTATAAATCTTACTCCGCTTTCCCTCTCTCTCTCCAACCTCTCTCCTCTGCCTCCTCTTTGTCATTCATCCCTTCCCTCTCTCTCTCTCTCTCTTTCTCTTCTTTCCTCTCTCTCCATCTGTCTGTTTCTGTTTTGATATCTCTCTCTCCCTTCCTCCCTCCCTTTCACTGTTTCCCTCTTTTTTCTTCCTTCCTCGCTCTGTCTTACTCCTGTTTCTCTTTCTTTCTCTCTCTTTTCTCTCTTGCTCTCCTCTTTGTCAGTCACCTCCTCTCTCTCTCTCTCTCCTTTCCTCTCCTCATCTACCTGTCTCACCCTCTCTCTCTCTCATGGTTCCCCTCTTTTTTCTCCCTCCATCTTACTTTTTCACTCTCCATCTTACTCCTCTTCTTTTTTCTCCCTCCTTCCTCCCTCTCTTCCACTGTTCCCCTCTTTCTTTTCTCCCTCCCTCAGAAAAGAGGAAAAGAGATTTAGAAAATATTACTTCTCTTTCTCTCTCTCCTTTCCTCTCCCCATCTAGCTGTCTCTCCTCTCTTTTATTACTCTGCTTTTTTTCTCCCTCCGTCACTCTCCATCTTACTCGTCTTTCTATTCCTCCCTCCCTCATGCTTTATCTCTCTTTGCCTTCCTTCACTCCCTTCTATCCATCTTTCCCACTACACCTCTCTCTTTCCTATGTCCCTTCTTTCTCCTGCCCTCTCTCTGTCCTCTCCTTTTCTTTTTTGTCTTCTCTCTATTTATCGTCTCCCGCTCGTGCTCTGTCTATCTTTCACTCTTCGCTCTCCCTCTCTCTCTCCCATCCTCCATCTGTTTATGTCACTCTCACTTCTCTCTGTCTCTCTTATTTATCTTTCTTCCCGTCCTGACTCTCCATCTTCCTCCTCTCTTTCCCAGTGTCTCCCTCTCTCGAGCTTTCTCTCTTTCCCTTCCCTCCTCCCCTTTCTATCTGTCCTTTCCACAATTCTATTCTCCCTTTCTCCCTCTTTCTCTCTCTTATCTATCTCCCTCCCTCCTTCTCTCTCTCTCTCTTCCCTATTTCTGTCCTCACTCCCTCTCTTTTCTCCTTTTTAATCTGTTTTATCAGTCTTCCTCCTTCCCTTTTTCTATATTCGTCTCTCTCCTCCATCTGTTTGTTTATATGCCGCTCTCTCTTCTTCCCATTTCTCTCTTTCTATCACTTATCCCTTCTTCCCTCTTCTCTATCTCTGTCCGTCAGTCCCTCTTTTCTTTCCTTTTGGCAAATTTTTTCTACCTTTTTTGACAGTCTCCCTCCCTCCTCTCTCTATGCCCCTTTCTCTCTCCTCCATATGTTTATATGTCACTCTCACGTCTCTCTCTCTTATTTTCCCTTTCTCTCTCTCCATCTTCCTCCTCTCTTTCTCAGTGTCTCCCTCGCTCTTTTTCCTTTCCCTCCTTCCCCTTCTATCTGTCGTTCCCCTTTCTGTTTTTTGTATATCTAGCACCTCTCTATTTTATCTCTTCTCCCCTCTCTCTCTCTTCTCTATCTCTGTCCCCCACTCCCTCTCTTCTCTCCTTTTTTTGGTCTGTTTTATCAATCTTTTTGGCTATCTATGCTCTATCCATTCCTCCTCTCATTACCCCTCTTTCTCTCTCTCCTACATCTGTCTGTTTATATGTGACTTTATACTTTCTGCTCCCTGTCTCTCTTTCTCTCTTATCCATCTTTCTCCTTCTCTCCTTCCCTCTCTTCTCTCCATTTTGGTCAATTTTATCTGCCTACCTCCTCTCTTTTTCTATCTCCCTCTCTCCTTCTCTCTTTTCTTTTTGGTCTATTTTATCTACCTTTTTGACTATGTGCGCTCTTTCCACCCGCTCTCTCTCTATGCCACTCTCACTTCTCCACGCGTCTCTCTCTCTTTCTTTCCCTCCTTTCTATCTCTGTTCTTCTCTTCTCTCATTTTGGTTCATTCTATCCACCTTTTTGACTGTGTGCCGTATCCATCCCCCTTCTCTCTTTGCTCCCCTCTCTCTCCTTACTCTCACTTCTCATCCTCTCTCTCTCTTTCTCTCTCCTTTCTATCTTCCTCCCCTTTTTCTCTCTCTCCTTCTCTCTCTCTCCTTCTATTTTTGCTCCATTTTATCTACCTTTTTGACCACTTGTGCTCTATCCCTCCCTCCTCTCTCTATGCCCCTCTCTCTCTCCTCCATCTGTCTTTTCTATCTCCCTCCCTTCCCCCTCCTTCCTTCTTATCTCTCTTTCCTTGCTCTATTTTATCTACCTTTTTGACCACGTGTGCTCCATCCATCCCTCCCTCCTCTCTCTGTGTCCCTCTCTTTCTCCTCCATCTGTCTGTTTGTCATGCTCTTTCTCTCTCTCATCTCTCTCCTTTTTTCTTCTCTCTCTCTCTCTCTCTTTCTTTTTTGTGCTATTTTATCTACCTTTTTGTCTATGTGTGCTCTATCCAACCCTCCTTTTTCTCTCTAAGTTCCTCTCTCTCTCTCTCCGTCTATCTATTTATATCATTCTCTTTCTCTCTCTTATCTCCCTCTCTTCTTCTCTCTCTCCCTCTGTCTCTCTTTCTTTTTCGGTCCATTTTACCTACCTCTTTGACTATGTGTGCTCCCTCCCTCCTCTCTCCGTGTCCCTCTCTTTCTCCTCCATCTGTCTGTTTATATGTCCCTCTCTTTCTCTCTCTTATCTCCCTCCCTCCTTCCCTCTCTCCCTCTCTTCTGTCCACAGCAGCTGTAGCCTTTTAATAAAGTCGTGGGTGGTGAAACGACTCTCCTCCGCTCCGTGCCGTGGCGGTGGCGGCGGCGGCGTTGGGGGGGTTGATGGATGTAGCTAGCGCGGGATGCTCCATAGGCCGCTACATATTGGCACAGTGGAAATCTGGCACTAGCACGCGACGCGCTAACTCATAATTCATGTGTTTCGATGCCGCCGCTCTGCTGCTACTGCCGCTACTGCTAGCCACGGGCGGAGCGCGCGCAAAGAAAAAGGGGTTGGCGCCCACCACCTGCCCTCCACGAGGAGTCGGTTCTTGCGGAACCTGCCGCCGTGCTCAGACGAAACGTGCCAAAGTGTGCCACAATGAAGCTGTTTCTGTTTTATGTAAGAGCCGTCGCTGAGGGCACAATGTAGCACAGAGGCACCAATCACGGCCCGGTGCACCCACAATCACCTGCTCAAAACGGGCCCCCTGGAGTTTCAGACCTACGCAGGACCTTTTGTGTGACTGACCATCCCGCGTGTTTAAGGTATCGACGGTGTGAAGTAGCTGCGAGACTCCGACGTGTTGGAGCTCCGTGAGGCATGTTGCGTTCCCTTGACCACGTAGTACACTAGCTATCTCGCGGCACGTCTGGTTATCGGTGTGTGCGTGTAGACGCCCAAGGACACAGCAACAGCGTCATCATAATGGTATCTGTAATACTCTGTTTTATGTAGCGTGTAGTCGGCGTGTCGGGACAGTGTGGATGTGTGGAGGCACCCAGGGTGTAGAGGTGTAGAGGTGTAGCGGTATGGAGGCCCTGAGGTTTAACGGTGTAGAGGTGTTAGAGGTATAGATCTGTGTAGAGGTTGTAGAGCGGTGTGAGGGCAGGTTGTAGATGTGAAGAGGTTCCCGAGGTGTCAAGACGGTGTAGGGTGGAGTCAGAGGTGTACGAGGGTGTGTGACATGTGTAGAGGTGTAGAGTGTGTAGAAGGTGTCGGTTGTCGTGGAGAGGACTCCGAAGTAGCTAGAGGTTCGTCCACTTGTAGAGGTGTATGAGACACTAGCGGCAAGGCGGGGTTAAGTGTCTTGCCCAAGGACACAGTGTCATCTATAATCTATCTATAATCTGTTTTTATACAGCGTGTAGAGGTGTAGAGGTGTAGAGGTGTGGAGGTGTGGAGGTGTAGAGGTGTAGATGTGTAGAGGTGTAGAGCTATGGAGGTGTGGAGGTGTAGAGGTGTAGAGGTGTAGAGGTATAGAGGTGTAGAGGTGTAGAGCTATGGAGGCGTAGAGGTGTAGATGTGAAGAGGTGTAGAGGTGTAGAGGGTGTAGAGGTGTAGAGGTATAGAGTGTGTAGAGGTGTAGAGGTGTAGAGGTGTAGAGGTGTAGAGGTGTAGACGTGTAGAGGTGTAGAGGTGTGGAGGTGTAGAGGTGTGGAGGTGTGGAGGTGTGGAGGTGTAGAGGTGTAGAGGTGTAGAGGTGTAGAGGTGTGGTGGTGTAGAGGTGTAGAGGTGTAGAGGTGTAGAGGTGTGGAGGTGTGGAGGTGTAGAGGTGTAGAGGTGTGGAGGTGTGGAGGTGTAGAGGTGTAGAGGTGTAGAGGGGTGGAGGTGTGGGAGGTGTAGAGGTGTAGAGGTGTAGAGGTGTAAAGGTGTAGAGGTGTAGATGTGTAGAGGTGTGAGGTGTGGAGGTGTGAGAGGTGTAGAGGTGTAGAGGTGTAGATGTGTAGAGGTGTAGAGGTGTGGAGGTGTAGAGGTGTAGAGGTGTAGAGGTGTACAGGTGTGGAGGTGTGGAGGTGTAGAGGTGTAGAGGTGTAGAGGTGTAGAGGTGTAGAGGCGTAGAGGCGTAGAGGCGTAGAGGCGTAGAGGCGTAGAGGCGTAGAGGCGTAGAGGTGTGTGTAGAGGTGTAGATGTGTAGAGGTGTAGAGGTGTGGAGGTGTACAGGTGTAGATGTGTAGAGGTGTAGATGTGTAGAGGTGTAGAGGTGTAGAGGTGTGTAGAGGTGTGGAGGTGTAGAGGTGTAGAGGTGTGGAGGGTGTGGAGGTGTAGAGGTGTAGAGGTGTAGAGGTGTAGAGGTGTAGATGGTGTAGAGGTGTGGAGGTGTGGAGGTGTAGAGGTGTGAGTGGTAGAGGTGTAGAGGTGTAGAGGTGTAGAGGTGTAGATGTGTAGAGGTGTAGATGTGTAGAGGTGTAGAGGTGTAGAGGTGTAGATGTGTAGAGGTGTGGAGGTGTGGAGGTGTAGAGGTGTAGAGGTGTAGAGGTGTAGAGGTGTGGAGGTGTGGATGTGTGGAGGTGTGGAGGTGTAGAGGTGTAGAGGTTGTAGAGGTTGTAGAGGTGTAGAGGTGTAGATGTGTAGAGGGTGTAGAGGTGTAGAGGTGTAGAGGTGTAGAGGTGTGGAGGTGTGGAGGTGTGGAGGTGTAGAGGTGTGGAGGTGTGGAGGTGTGGAGGTGTAGAGGTGTAGAGGTGTAGAGGTGTAGAGGTGTAGAGGTGTAGAGGTGTAGATGTGTAGAGGTGTAGAGGTGTAGAGGTGTAGAGGTGTAGAGGTGTAGATGTGTAGAGGTGTGGAGGTGTGGAGGTGTAGAGGTGTAGAGGTGTAGAGGTGTAGAGGTGTAGAGGTGTAGATGTGTAGAGGTGTAGAGGTGTAGAGGTGTAGAGGTGTAGATGTGTAGAGGTGTAGATGTGTAGAGGTGTGGAGGTGTGGAGGTGTGGAGGTGTAGAGGTGTAGAGGTGTAGAGGTGTAGAGGTGTAGAGGTGTAGAGGTGTAGAGGTGTAGAGGTGTAGATGTGTAGAGGTGTAGAGGTGTAGAGGTGTGGAGGTGGAGGTGTGGAGGTGTGGAGGTGTGGAGGTGTGGAGGGTGGTAGAGGTGTAGAGGTGTAGAGGTGTGGAGGTGTAGAGGTTGTAGAGGTGTAGAGGTGTAGAGGTGTAAAGGTGTAGAGGTGTAGAGGTGTAGATGTGTGGAGGTGTGGAGGTGTAGAGGTATAGAGGTGTACAGGTGTAGAGGTGTAAAGGTGTAGAGGGGTGGAGGTGTAGAGGTGTAGAGATGTGGAGGTGTAGATGTGTAGAGGTGTAGAGGTGTAGAGGTGTAGAGGTGTAGAGGTGTAGAGGTATAGAGGTGTAGAGCGGTGGAGGTGTAGAGGTGTAGAGGTGTAAAGGTGTAGAGGTGTAGAGGTGTAGAGGTGTAGAGGTGTAGAGGTGTAAAGGTGTAAAGGTGTAGAGGTGTAGAGGTGTAGATGTGTAGAGGTGTAGAGGTGTGGAGGTGTGTAGAGGTGTAGAGGGTGTAGAGGTGTAGAGGTTGTAGAGGTGTAGAGGTGTAGAGGTGTAGGTGTAGAGGTGTAAAGGTGTGTAAAGGTGTAGAGGTGTAGAGGTGTAGAGGTGTAGATGTGTAGAGGTGTAGATGTGTAAAGGTGTAGAGGTGTAGAGGTGTAGAGGTGTAGAGGTGTAGAGGTGTAGAGGTGCGTCGGTTTTATCGCGATGTCGTTCAGCTGAAACTGGTGAAACTTTTTTTTTTTTATATATGTATATTGTATATATCTTATTTTTAATCTGAAAATTCATTTCAGCATCGACCCTGATCCATAATCCAAATGTATAAGGTGAACATAATCTATCCTGGTGCTGCTTATTCCCGTCTACGACCAACAAGTCAATAGAAAACACACATTTGGCAGCTTCCCAAAGATTTACTATTCACCAGGCTCCGTGTGAGCAACTGTGAAAATGACAAGACAACACCTTTTGTTTATGAGATTACTGTTTGTTTAAGATATTTATAGGTCCACAGTAGTAGTAGTAGTAGTAGTAGTAGTAGTAGTAGTAGTAGTAGTTGCCAGTTCAAATCCTGCTTTGGACAGAAACCTCATTGGTTGAGTGGTCAGATCCACTGACTACTACTTCTACTACTATTTCTACCACTACTACTAGTATTACTACTTCTTTTACTACTACTACTACTACTACTACTTCTTCTACTACTATTACAAGAACAACAACTACTATTACTACTATTTCTACTGTTACTACTACTATTACTACCACTACTACTAGTATTACTACTTCTTTTACTACTACTACTACTACTTCTACTACTATTGCAAGAATAACAACTACTATTACTACTATTTCTACTGTTACTACTACTATTACTACCACTACTACTAGTGTATTACTACTTCTTTTACTACTACTACTACTACTACTTCTACTACTATTACAAGAACAACAACTACTATTACTACTATTTCTACTGTTACTACTACTATTACTACCACTACTACTAATATTACTACTTATTTTAGATCCACTGACATGTTGAGGGTTTGATTCCAGCTCCCACAGATGAGCACTATATAAAAAATGTGACCATTTACCATATTGCGGTTAGCATGATTTTATACACTTTTATTTAATTATTTTTGTGCCAATATCAATATTTCCCACATGTACTGCACATTTTCAATTGAGAAAGGAGCATTAAGTGAATATACACGATCGAGGTAAATATGGGACTTGTACTTGTCAAACTGAAGAGGGAGAAGTAGCAGTAGAGGCCAGACGAATGATAATAATAGAAAAAGAAAACCTCCTGATGAGCACATACATGCAGACACACATGCACATGAATGTACCATACACAAACATGTAGGTACTTGTCAAAGTAAAGAGGGAGATGCAGCAGGAGAGAAAATAATGATGATATTAAGGTTAAAAGAAAAAAAAAAACGCATGCATGTGCACATCTGTTATTTAAATTCACTACAAGCTCCCCCACAGTCCTTTAAGAGAGCTGTGCAGGGTGGCCCAAAAGTCACTGACAGTTGAAAAATCTTCATTACTCTTTTGTTTCTAAATATTTTTCTTTTACTTTTTCAGAGCATGTAGAACTACTCTTCCGACATTAATCTGAGCAAATACAGCACCGAGGAACGAACCCTCATTGTACAGTGGTACTTTGAGTCACATGGGTCAAATTCACAAACCCAGCTGTGTTACCATCGACATTTTAATACCAGAGATGCCCCAAGAGTATAAATGTCATTAAAGGAATAATAAGTGTTTTTCACAGACAGGGGGCAGTATGTGATCTGAAATGCTTTAAATGTTCTGTAAAGTGTGTTGAATTGGGCTGTTCAGTGTGAAAACCAAAATGGTGGGACACTTAAAAAAAACATTATTTATTAAAAAAAAAAAAAAAAAAAAGATCATTTTTACTTCCCCTAGTTGAAGTAGTGATAAGTTCAAGTGTAAGTGAACAATTATAACCGTATATATTGCCAAAAATCTCAGAAGGTTCAGTTTATCTACTGCTACAATTTGACGAGTATAACTTAAGAATTATAGGAGCTACTGAAGATTTAAAAGTGTCAGTGACTGTTGGGTCTCATCGTACTTAAGTATTGAAATAAAGTTTGTGTGTATTCTTTTGGCAGCAGGTCGGCCGAGACTAAATATCGACCAGTGCTGGAGATTTAGACAGAAGATACGCTAGAAAGTCCAAAATATTGAGCTTATCTAATTCTTATTTTAGATGTGTGAACTTAAAGACAGTGGCCATTGTCCTTCACATAAAACTATGTAAATGGAACAGGAAGTGAGCCCATGGTCACTTCCTGTTTGGATCGCGGCGGTTAGCAGGTTAGCAGGTTAGCTATGTTCATTTATAAATACAGTCGTTGGTCCTTTAGTGTTAGTATCTGTGTTTTCTACCGTGACTTTTCCCTCACACAAATCCACTTCGGTCTAAATCAAACCGAGCGTTTTATTCTTCGGAGTAAATCTATTAAACGTTTCTTTGACTGCAGTAAAATATGCATCAAGGTACTTTTCACACTCAGTATAAAAATAAAGGATTCAGTATCTCAGGGGAGAGTAAACGTTCGTCCAAATATTGACTGATACTCTTACTGCAACAACAGTTACTACTATTATTACTGCTCATACAAATACTATATGGTGCTACTGTAGTGTGTAACAAACGAAACAGCACAAAACAATCTACTGATACTTCAAACATATTATATTACACAGATACTACTCACTCAACTATACTTTCAAACCCTTTACAACCACAAGATTTACACTTTCACTACTACTACTATTATACTACCGCGACTACTATTACTACTACCGCTACTACTATTACTACCACCACTATTACTACTATAACCACCACTACTACTACTATAACTACCACCACTTCTATTACTACTATTACTACCACAACTACTACTATTACTATTACTATTACTATTACTACTACTACTACTACTACTACTACTACTACTACTACTACTATTACCACCACCACCACCATTACTACTACTACTATTACTACTACTACTACAATTACTTCAACTTCTACTACTATTATTACTACTATTACTATTACAACAACGACTACTGCCCCTACTACTTTTACTATTACTACTACTATTTCTACTACTTCTACTACTACAGTTACTACCACCACTACTACTACTATTACTACTTCTACTACTGCTACTACTACTACTATTACAGCAACAACTACTACTACTACTACTACTACTACTACTTCTACTACTATTACAACAACTACTATTACTACTACTTCTACTACTAATTCTACTACTATTTCTACTTTTACTACTATTACTACCATACTACTTCTATACTACTTTTACTACTGCTACTACTATTACAACAACTACCACTACTACTAGTATTACTACTTCTTTTACTACTACTACTACTTCTACTACACCAGCAGCACCACTACTACTATCACAGTTATTACCACTACTACTACTACTGCTATTACTACTTCTACTACTACTACTACTACTTCTACTGCTACTTCTACCACCACCAGCACCACTACTACTATCCTTCAGAGTAAATCCCTTAAACGTTTCTTTGACTGCAGTAAATATTCATGGAGGTACTTTTCACGCTCAAAGTAGTACAATGTAAACACAAAGGACTCAGTGTCTCAGGGGAGCGTCACAAATCATCCAACATTTATGCTCCTTGAATTATTAATAGTCGTGAAAAGGATCTGAGCTTTTCCCCATTGACTGACAGGCCACAGTGTAAATACTACATGGTACAGCGTCTCCACGGCGACGCAGGTGAGGCCGAGGAGGGATGAAGATGGCACCTTTTTTTTTTTTTTTTTTAACAGTCAATAAACTATGAACGCGGAGGCTGCTGTGGAGGACCGGCTCTCCCTCAGGGTCCGTGACAGAGAATAAAAAAAATAATAAAATAAAATGGCCGCCGCCTTGAGCAGAATAGGCCAAACAGTCAGCCACGCGAGGGAGCGGCGGTACGCTAGAGGGAGGCTCATCCAACACTAAAAACACACTGACCTCCACTGAGGAAGAGGAAGGTAAAAGGAATATAGTTAGAATGTGGTGGAAAATTATACATTTGGGTATAATTAAAAGAAAAGTTTCACTTGACCCAGCGCTGGAGAAATGTGCAAAAAAAAAAAAAAAATGTAAAAAAAAATTAAAAAAAACTATCTTAAGAGGACAGCAATTTGTTCAGGATAGGTTAGAAAAAATAAAATAAAATAAATACATAAATAATAGACTTTATAGACCACCACTACTGCTTTATTTATGCGTTCATTCTTTCATTTATCTCCAAACCAGGGATGTCCAAAATTTTTTCACTGAGGGAAACTTTTTTCACCGATACTGAAACATATTTGAAGCAGACAGCATCAAGACACAGACATTGTACCGTTAATAAGACTTGTAATACTATTTTTAGAATGCAATGTGATGTTATTCAGGTTATAGAGGTAGAATCTCTTCAGTTTGTAGTAAAAAATACTTCCTGATCAATTGGGCCAGTTTAGGAAGAAGTATGAGGGCCAACAAAAATTGGTCTGAGGGCCAGATTTAGCCCCTGGGCCGTAGTTTGGACGGCCCTGCTCTAAACCGTGAGTTGTATCTATAGACTGTATATGTAAATGGACGTAGCTAACCTGCTAGCGGCGTTCCAAATAGGAAGTGATCGTGGGCGCGCATGTGGCTCCATCATCTCTGGCTCCAATTCACTTTCTATTGAAAAGCTGTGGCCCCTCTGTCTGTAACTGCTGCTGTCGGGCTCGTCATTTTGGTCTTAAAAGAAACAGACTCGGACTCAAATCAGGCGCCTTCTTTTCTGCTCGGCAACAGGTTTGATTGACAGCGTTGCTAAGCGCCTGCTCCCTGATAAACCAGTGGTGTGAGCGGGAAGGGGCGTTACCTTCAACAGCCTCGCTTCAGATTGGCTCTTCGGTTGCTATGATACTCGTGGTCGGAATTCCTAATATTGAACTCGGCTCTAAATTCGCCGCTTTAAACCGCTCTAGCCTCGATGGGTGTCGTTACACTCTCTCAGTCCTCTTCTTTACACAGTCTGCGGTTGTATCATACTTCCGCCATTATTATTTTTCACTCCACACATCCGTCATATCTTTAAAATACGCCGACGGCAAAACGTGACGCAAACGACTCCCCCATTCTTGAAACGCCGCCCCTACAGTGTATCCTTACGCCGTCCGCAAACATATGGCCGGGAAAACTGCCCCAGGTGATGTTTTGATTGGCTGTTGTGAAAAACATATTATCCAAGAAATATCACCCCCGCTGTTTGCCGATTATTTGGAAAATGTTAATCAAAATGAGATGTAAGGACGCCCGGACCCAGAGGCCTGCGCGCAAGATTAGTCCTGTTCACAAAACCATTTCCTGTATTTATTTATTTATTCGCAATTTAGATAACGATAAAAAAAAAAAAAACTGCAGCTGCTTCGACAATGAATTCTACTTCAAATATGGCTGATGCTCTAACTGCAACAATACGCAAACAAATACTAATACTACTACTGTATTGTACTGTAAAGCACCTACCACTGCTTCAAAACACAATTACACTACACAGATACTACTCACTCAACTACACATCCAACCAGCACAACATTTACACTTTCACTACTACTTCTACTATTACTACTACTATTACTACTACTACAATTATTTCCACCACCACCACCATTACTACTACTACTACTACTACTACTACTACTACTACTACTACTACTACTACTATTGCTACTACTATTACTACTACTACTACTACTACTACTACTACTTATACTACCACTTCTACTATTACAACTACCTCTATTTTTAGTATTACTAGTACCACTATCACCACCTCTTCTACTACTACTGCTACTACTGCCAGTACTACTATGACTACTATTACTAGTATTACTACTACTACTACTAGTGCTACTATCACTACTACTACTACGATTACTACTATTACTAATACTTCTTCTACTACTACTACTACTCCCTCCACTAATACCGCTATATCCACTACTATTACTACTACTTCTACTACTGCTACCACTAATACTAGTACTACTCCTACTATTACTACTAATAGTGCTACTAACACTACTACTACTACAATTACTAATACTTCTACTACTACTAGTGCTACAATCACTACTACTACTACTACTACTACTACTACTACTACTACTACTACTACTACTATTACTTCTACTACTACTACCACTTCTACTAATACTACTATTACTATTATTACTACTTGTGCTAGTGCTACTATACTACTGGTACTATGATTACTACTATATACTGCTACTACTACTCCCACCACTACCTCCACTACTACTTCAACTACTACTACTACTACTCCCCCCACTAATACCGCTATATCCACTACTATTACTACTACTTCTTCTACTACTGCTACCACTACTACTAGTACTACTCCTACTATTACTACTAAGAGTGCTACTAACACTACTACTACTACAATTACTAATACTTCTACTACTACTAGTGCTACAGTCACTACTACTACTACTACTACTATTACTACTACAATTAATTCTACTACTACCACTACTACTAATACTACTATTACTATTATTACTATTAGTGCTAGTGCTACTATACTACTGGTACTATGATTACTACTATTACTGCTACTACTACTCCCACCACTACCTCCACTACTACTACTACTACTACTACTACTACTACTAGTATTATGTTACAGAGGTTGTAGCTTGAACAAAGTAACGACACGAGTTTGTGAATGAAGCTAAACCGACTGATTCATTTTCTCAGGATAAACTCTCACGTCGTGTTGTTTCTATCGATTGGTCTCATTTACTACGATCACCGCAGTCCAGAGAAAGTCAGATTAGAAGTAGTAGTAGAAGTAAGGAGATAATCAAGTCCATGACAAAGTATTTAAACCCAGAGGAACACACACATATATAACTCTGTCTTTACATTAAGTTCATGTTCCACGAGCTCAAATCAAGACTGAACTTACTGCACTGAAGTCAAATTTCAGGTATCTGTACTTTACTTAAGTACATTTTAAAGAGGATACTTTTTACTTTTGTTCATTACATTTGAGAGAAAAGTATCTTATCTGTACTACATTTTTGACCAGGACTGAAAAGAGAAAGTATGTCTTATTTTGTCTAAGACCTCCTGAAAAGGCCGAGGGTTTATTTTTAACATGTTCTTGAGCAAAACTAAAATATACAAAAATAAAAACAGGAAAAAAAAAATAAAAAAATCTGTTGAACAAATTTCTACACATCACTAATACTTCTACTCCTACTACTCCTTCACCACTGCCACCACTACCCCCATAACTACAACAACCATTACTATTACTACTACAACTATTACTACTATTGCTACTACTTCTACTACATCAAAATTACAACATTTGAAGCCTCATTATATCTCAAACTCTGCGCAAAATACTTTCACTTTTTACCCTTTAAGTACATTTTAAACAGGTACTTCAATAATTTTACTTAGTTTTTTTTCAAGTAATATTTTTATTTGAGCATTTTTTTTTTTTTTTTTTTTTTGTACTTTTACTTAAGTAACAGCCTTAAGTACTTCTAACAACTCAACTCTCTTCCAAGATGGGGCAGTGCAGAAAGTCATTTAAGATTTCAAATAAAAAACAGGGGAGCACTTCCTGTATTACCTCATGACATCACAAGGTGGAACAGAGTGTTTTTCAGTTTGAGAACTCAGTCTAAATATGCAGTACTATGTCCTTATACTACTGGTAAAGTGGATAGCAGCGTGTTTAATGTTGATTCATAGGATGTAGTTGTGAGCTAGAACATGTTGTCTGTCTTCAGTCTTGATATAATAGTGAATGGGAATGGAGGAAGTGTCTGGGGTGGGGGAAGTCTGGGAGTCCTCGGTTGCGACCCCCGTCCCTGGATAAGCAGAAGAAAATGGATGGGAATCTAACTCCGACACGACTTTTACTCCAGCAGTTTGAAAAGATAAGATGGTAGACGGTTTGTCCACTGATCTGAAGGTTGGTGGTTCGAATCCCGCTCTCGACATCGTTGGCTGACAGTTGTGGATGAAGTACTCAATCAATCTCGTTACTGAAGTAAAAGTACAGATGCAGAGGCAAAATCTTACTCAAGTAAAAGTATCACATAAAAGTGTTGTTCAAAGTCGAAGCTTGAACTCGAAAACTCAGGACGTTTTCGCGAACATGGTGAAAAAAAACCCTCGAACATCTGAAAAGTACTTTTTACTTTTCATCCCTGTTCCAAAATGTAGTGATAGAAAGTACAGATACTGCTCTCAAATGTAGTAAGTAAAAGTAAAAAGTATCTACTGAAGTAATTATAGTCGTCATTAACCGCTTTTCGTTGCAAGTTTGGGTCTGGCCACTACCTTATATCCATTGCGAGATTGGGACGGTGCCTTTGCGTAGATCCATATATCGTCTTCCTCTACATTCCAACTCAATTATGAAATTATGAAACAGGCGAACGGATAAATGTTTGTTCCCGATTGCTCTGTTTTGTGCCGCTTCTTTCAACTCCCATTCAGACAGAAGATGGAGACCTGAAAGGGACAAAATTTGGCGTTCGGCGGGGAAGATGCGCCCAATTTTTGACAAACGTGTGTGAATTTGGCGGGCGTTCAGAGCGCTCGGAGAGGATAATTATCTTGTTGCGCGCCTGTTTCGATCGCTCCCATCGCAATCACCGTTTGTGCTCTGAATTTGGTCAATTCAAACGCGGCGCCTGGTGTTCACCGCTCAGGCGCGCTGCTGCGAGTTCACTCCATCAAGAGACGGCCTCGCTAGAGAAGAAAAATCAGTTAAACAGTAATTAAATTATAGCGAGCGGCAACGGCGAAAGGGCTGCAAAGAAAATAATAAACACGCCGTCTGGCTGTAACAATGGGAGCGCACAAACGAGGCAATCCAACGCCGTGTACCGGGCATTAGCGCTTTATTGGTACAGAGATATTGGAAGTTTAGGGCAGAGGAGTTGACTCGAACTTGAACCTTTCTGCGCTTCCTTTTAAATTAAAATAAATAAGTAAAATAAACTGAAGAAAAAGTTTACAAATGGAGGAGTAATTGGTCAAGTACCCCAAAATTACGTCACTAGCGTTCTACAGTTCTGGTCAGATTTTTGCTGGACACTGCCTAATATCTATCTAAAATTAGGAGCTAACTACACTGAAACTGAAACTGAAAACGGCTATTCTTTCTGTTTGTAAGCTAGGTCTACTGAGCTACACTAAGTGCACTGTGCCTGAGCCCTACTTTGCATATTGTTTCAACTCTTAATGGCCGTTTTTCACACCCATTGGCATCCTAGCTTGCTCTATTGTTCTCTTTGTTTGCTTTGGGTCTGAGGATGAAGTTATTGATGGTGGAAAGATGATGTTTAAGGCCTCCATTCCTGTTCAAGGAAGGATTGTTTTTCCTAACAAAATTGCTTCTTTAACTCCTCTCAAAACACCAAAGCGCCCGATATAATACAGTTAGCTCCTCCCTTCCCTCCTCCCTGCATTAATCTGATGAAAACTGGAGAACGAGCAGCCAAACATCTTCATTCCTGCAACTTTTTGTTCAGTTGACATGTTTTCATTTTGGCTTTTACTATGGATCAGACCTGGACGACTGAGGGATTACACAGATGTCACTAGCATAGACTGTATATATAAATGGACGTAGCTAACCTGCTAGCACCATGTTCCAAATAGGAAGTGATCATGGGCATGAAGTTATTTGATGTTTCTTTTGATCATAACTAATTCATTTACATGTATCTTTTCGCAAAGATAATGAGTTTGTTTTGGACTGTCACATGCTTCAGTAAAAAGGTTACACAGTTTGAGAGTACGCGGACATACAAATGTTTTTTTCTAACCAACCTATTAGTGCATGTTGTGTGTGTAATGGGTTTAATGTTTGACTATTTACATTATTGACTAAGTATTTCCACCTTTTTCTGGTCGAGAACCATGGCCTCGACCAGAAAAAGGTGGAAATGGTCGTCATGAGGACAAGATCGCGGATACAAGCGGCCGAAATTCGCCTTTAGAGACAGGGTGAGGAGCTCAGTCACACGGGAGGAGCTCGGAGTAGAGCCGCTGCTCCCATGTCGAGAGGAGCAGCTGAGATGGTCTAGGCATCTGCTCGGGATGTCCCGGGGAAGACCCAGGACACGCTGGAGGGACTATGTCTCTTCGTTGGCCTGGAACGCCTTAGGGTCCCACCGGAGGAGCTGGAGGACTTGTCTGGGGTGAGGGAAGTCTGGGAGTCCCTGCTTAGACTGCTGCCCCCGCAACCCCGGATAAACGGAAGAAAATGGATGGACAAAGTATTTCCAAAAGTTCCTTCTGATTGTATTGTCCTTATTCGGCCCATTTTTGCGTCCAGATGTTTCCAAACCAAGCTTTTTTTTTTTATGGTGCCACTTCTGGTTAAGCGGGAATCCTGTTTATCCCAATAGAGAATTTGAGAAACAAAATGCTACACTAAGAACTTAAATACTTCAGTTGAAACCTTAAGGTCATTTAGGCTGTTTTATTACACGAACACTGTCAAATTAAAATGTTTGTGTTTTTAGTCCTAAGATTTGAATGAGATGTATCATAATATCTTCGGCTCATGGTGCGACTATTTGATCACTAGAGCGTAATCTTATTAATCGATCCGTGTACGTGATATACATTAGCGTTAGCAGCGTGTCTTCGTGGCCTAGACCTGTTCCATTTCCGCGACGGTCACTGCGGTCCATGCAGGCTACACGGATCTAGCGCTTTGTCGGTCGGGTCCTTCGAAGGATGCGGCCTTTGGTAACCATGGAGATACCTTTGCTTCGTCAAGGATGTTCAACCGGCATGGCGCGTTTTGGCATTAAACTTATCGATCCTGGGTGATTTTTGTTGCTTAAAAAAAGACAAAAGTAAGCCGAAGCCATCATATCTCCATGGAGACGAGCAGGTATCCAACACTCCACTGGAAAATGTTCCTTGTCTGTTCCTTGTCCATTTTTGAAGCAGTATATTTGTGACAAGATGATATTTACATTTGAGTTGGAGATAATTGCACTCAAGCTCGCATGCATTTTCCAATCCAATTATAGAGTTGAGTTTTGCCAGAGTTTCTTGTTTACCATCTCAGGTGGATACACAATTATTAGCCCTGCTGATCGTCAGATATTGCATTCTTGGAAATAAATGTGCGAATAAATTAACACAGCGGTTTCTCAAATAATTGGAGATTTAACTCACAACTGCGGGGTGAATTCTAAAAGCATCCAGCTAGAAAGTAACCGAGTGTATTTTAACGAGTTATTTAAAGGCTGTTTCTCTTTTACCCTCTTGAAGTTGTGGTTTGTGCATGTTTGAGCAACTTTTTATCACGTATTCATCACGACGCCATGAAAAAACCCCAAAAAACATCCTCTGCTTGCTAGCGTGATCTGCAGGTATCCATTGCAGATGTCGAAGGTGACGTTTACTGCAACATTATGTTCAAAACCTGCTATATAAAGTAATTGCATTAAGTAGTAGTAGTAGCAGTAGTAGTATCGGTAGTGGCAAGCGTAGGTTAACTTGCTCTATCCACAAATTCTCTGTTTTGTATGTTAACAAATATTATCGGGTGATGTTAATTATATTTATGAGTACTACTATCCAGTTAACTCAACTTTTTACTGCAGTTTTTGTGTTCTTCTGCGTTTGGCACGTCCTAACCGTGTTGATTTGAAATTGGTTTTGGTTCAAGCCCAACCTGCCTCCCCGCTCCGCTTCTCCTGATGTTGTTCCCAAACACACTGGTGGAAACTGTTCCTTTCCCCGTCCGCTTTAGTGGACAAGGTAAACACTGCGTATGCTAGCTCTCCATTCAGCTGTGTGAGGGCTTCAGAGCTGCAGAGCCAAAAGTGCAGCCGAATGTGTGGCACACGAATCTGGCACGAAGACCTAGCACCGGTCCAACGCCGCCAGAGCACTGATCTACTCGGAGCTGGCCCCCGTTCACTTCGCTGGATCCGAGCACAAGCTGGACGTTTAGGGTTTGAACTTTTGCACACATCAACAATCCAGGAATGTAAAATACGATATTAGAAAGAGATATTTAGCAAGGACTGAAAAAAGAAAAGTTCAGACAGGACATTTAGAGGTATTACAGCACACACACGAGGACCGAAGCCGTACCTCTATGTGTTATACCACTGAAAAGGATACACTGGATAAGTAGTAGTAGTAGTAAGTAGTACTAGCAGCAGCAGCAGAAAGCAGCAGTAATAGTACTAATAGTAATAGTGATAATAATAGTATAGTAATAGTTGTACTATTAGTAGTAATAATTAGTGATATAATAGTAGATGAGTAACAGTGACTGACTGGTTTTAAAACTAAATTAACTTCTTTATTAGAAATAATAGTAGTACTGCAAGCACTTTAGCCACATACACACTTTAGTTTTTTTGGGGGTAGTGGAGTTGTTTGATTGTTGTTTGTTGGTTGTTTAGTTTGTAGTTGATAGTGAAATATAGCTGAGCTAACTTCGGCACATTTACACATACATTGTCCCTTTTCAAATACATAAAAAATAATAGTATAAAAGTGCAAGCAGTGATGAAGGTCGCAACCCTTGCAAACCACCGTGAGTTGGGAGGGGTGTCTATCACATGATATTTGCAAATGTACCAGGTCACTAGGATGTTTTTTCCATTTTACTTTGCGCTGGAGAGCCATTTTCAAATACAAAGAGTTCATATATAATAATGTCCAGGTTCAAATGCCAACAGTTACTGAGGTTTGCTTAAATCAGATTTATTTGCAAAAGTTACTAGGATTATGGTTATGCTTAAGAGCTCGTTATGGCCACACCCTGAGGATGTAAATTGTTTTAACACTTTTGATCCTAGAAATGTCCTGATGATGCTGGCCTCAGTTCGGAGTTTGCTGGATCAAAACCCCAGGACAAGTTTGTTAAAGTACAAGGTCTAGATTTTGGAGATCTCAAGTTTGACCCAATATGGCCGACGTCCTGTGAGGTTTAGGGTGGGGGGCCATAACATACTTTTTTTGTCGATCTCACGGTGCTCTATGTACCTGCCAAGTCTGTGGCACAAATGCCCACAATTAAATATAGTTTCCACCCCCTCCTATCTCGTAAAAGAGTTTTTGAGGATTTTTTTCTTTTTCTCAGAAGCAATTTACTTGGCAGAAAGGAATAATAATTTTATTTATATGTTGTTTTTTTTTTTTTTTATGTCTAATCTAAATTATTAAAGTTTAAATGATGGGACTTTGTCTCACAAGTCCATGACAAATAGATTGGCTTTCATGATTTTTTTTTTTTTTTTGAATAAAATGTGAAGTGAGCGCCACAGAACCATCTTAAAAGATCATTACATCCAGCTCAAAATGTGCACGTGCACCTCCCTGGGTCCATTCAAATCCGACAACATTTGTGAAACAGAATTTTTTGTCCCGAGCCCATATACGCAGATTTGTCCTTGCTAACATATAATAGTCAAGTTGACGAAGGTAGTGCTAAAATGAATGGAAGTCAATGGAGTCAATGGGCGACCCCAATATATATAGTTTTAAAAATGAGACCCAGGAGACAGTCATTTGGCCTGGTGGCGCTACCTGCTTGTTTCCATGGAGATAAGTCAGGCTGTACAATGATCCAGGAAAGCATAACCTCTCCATAGGGACAAGTATTATGGACGTTTTTGCATATTGTGAATAAAGCTTAGTATTGAGATACTCATTTTATTTTGACCCTTCTGTGACCCCAGCCCTTGAGACAACAGATGGAAATGAGCCTTTGGCTGTAACGTCACGTCAGGTCTGTTCATTAACATGCTTCATCCCAACCAAATAAATAAAATCAAACTCAAAAACTCTAATGTTGAGTATCCTGGCGTTGTCCCCAAAATGACATGTTTTTGGGTTTTAGTGTCTCTCATCTTCAGTTTGACATTTTGAATTGTGACTTCTGTCTTGATGATTCACGGGGTAAAAACTCCTAACACTCTCCCTGTCTCATCAAGTCATTTTTGGATCACAACCATGCTTCACCGACCTGTCCTTGCTAATGTTTGAGAATGTGCGAATGGCAAATGTCCAAAATAAACCACATGTCCAAAATGTAAATGATATATTATAATGTCCAGAGTCAAAGGTGATGACAGCCGCAGAATGAGCGAGGCGACAAAGGGCAGGTCTGTGGAAAAGAAATAAAACCATTCAAACATCTGCTCCCTAAAATCAGCATGTTCACAAAGATTCCAAATGGACATAGGCATACATAGAACATCCATAAAACATTATTTTTTTAGCTTTAAGGTTTGGTCTGTGTTCTAGTTGGTAATTCTGAGATATAGAGGTTTGAAGTTCTGACAGTTCTGATAGAGCACAGTAGAATTAGGGAATGGGTTTCCTCAACAGCAGCAGTGATAAAGGGTCCTCGCAACCTTTACGACCGAGGAAAGGCACGCCGCAGTGGGAGAGCTGCAGATCAACCTTAGCTCGACATATGACTCAATATTTCCAGTATCACGTTGGAGATAAATGTTCACGGCCTATTTTAAGTTTTCAGGGGGCGCCGTTTTTGAAGATAGAATTTGAATCCACGCATAATTTTGTCCACGTCATCCAAATTTACAGATGCTACGCTGGGTTTCTCTGAATTCGACGATGTTTGTAAAAGTTGCAGGAATTTTAAGCTTTCAAAATGGCTTGCGCTAAGAGTTCATTAGGAATACTTCTGAGACTTCTGTAAATTCTTTAACGACTTTTGATCCCAGATATGTCCTGATGATGCTGCCTCAGTTTGGAGTCCGTCGGATAAAAACCCTGGGACAAGTTTGTTAAAGTATTGGTAGAGTGCTAGATTTTGGACATCTGTATAAGTAGATTCAGGATGTGGTCCCCATAGGGTTTTTTGCTTAGGTCGCATAAAGAGTACACACCGAACTTCATTAGTGTACGACAACAACTATTTTCTGCCCCATTTCTATTGTTCAGAGGGCACTGGAGAGCTACTTTTATGCTAGGTAGAAGTTTAAGTAGCATATCATTACGTCCAGGTCAGTTAACATACACGAAGACCACACTGGGTTTTGTTTGAAAATGTTTGAAAATGTTTCTAGGATTTTTTAAACTTTCAAAATGGCCGCTTTGTAAGAGACTCACGCACTCGGAGACTCCATTTTTGATCCTAGATTTGTCCTGATGATACTGCACTAGTTTTGAGTCCTGGGGATAAAAACCCTCCGTGAAAAGTCCGTGAAAGTGCGAGATCTAGATTCCGGACACCCTACTTTCTGTTCATCCAGACCCGACGTTTTTTCGCAAGAGTTACAGGGAAGTCATTTTTAAAAACTTTCAAAATGGCTGCTTCACTAAGAGCTCATTATGTCCACACCCTGAGAATTCCTTTAACAACTTTTGACCCAAGATATGTCCTGAGGATGCTCGTTTTGGATCCTGTCAGGTCTCAAAGTCCGGGACAAGTTCGAGATCTAGATTTGGGACGTCTCAAGGTTGACCCAAAATGGCCGACGTCCTGTGTGGTTTAGGGTGGAGCCATAAGATTGTACAAATACAATAGGGCTCTCGTCGGGTCACTGACTGTCTCTACTTTCACTCTCGGGCCTAATAATGGTAGTAGTATAATAGTAATAGTATAGTAATAGTAATAGTAATAGTAATAGTAATAGTAATAGTAGTTAGTAGCAGTAGTTGGTACCGGCATAAGTAGCAGCAATAGTAATGGTAGTACTAGTAGTGGTAGTGTAGAAGTAGTAGCACTAGTAGTGGTAGAGTTGGTGGTAGTAGTAGTAGTAGTAGTAGTATAGTAGTGGTCCAGTAATAGTATTTGTAGTAGTTGCTCGAGTCGTACATTTGTTTTCCTGCAAAACTTAATTTAGTAAAATACTTGAGTGGAAAAAACACCTTTCAATACTACATATTTATAACTTGTTTACTTCAGTTTTTTGTAGTGGTAAAATAAGTATGAAGTGTTTTTGAAACTACTAATTAATTCAAATCTCAAAATACAATACGAGTGCCTAATTCAGACCAACTTATCAACGTAAAAATATAAATAAAAGTAAGTCGCTTCTGCTCTCGTAATCCCCCCGACTCACTGTCATTGAGTTGTTGTATAGCTCCTCTTCCTCATATCTCTGAGAGGAAGAACGGCCCGGTCCTGATGTGAACACAGTCAAACACATTGGTCTCTGCCACGGCCTGACACTCCATATGTTGTTTGTACAGCGCGTGATTGATAGCCCCACTGTAAACCCAACTGATCGTTTCAACCGCAGCTTTGTCAGAGAGAGATGGAATCGGCCGGAGACGGAGCAAGTGAGAAACGCTGTAGGAAGTTTAGCGATAACTCTATTAAAAAAAAAATTCATCTCAAATCAAGGACCGTCGCAGAACACCCTTGACTGTACATTCATTTAAGTGATTATTCCAGTTTTGAAGGACTTATTAAGCACTTTCGCCCTTTCAAATTATATAGTATATTTTTTTAATTTGAAATTACTGTGGCAAATAATATTGATAAAATAATTCAAATCTCTGAAAGCGATAAGTTGAAATAAGGACCTAACAAGATGAAAACGTGCAAATAGGCTGCGTTCACGGGACATTACATCGTTTTATAAAGCGTCTCGACCTTATCTCGGAAGTTGGGGCCGCGGATCTTGACAGCAAATAAGTTCTTACGGGAACATTGAACAATTTACACAAATCAGCACTACTTTATACCAGATTTTAATGACAAAACTTTTCTTAAATTCTCCACTGAATTGAATGAAGTTCCCGCTTAACCAGAACAGCCCACCGCCATAGACTGTAAATATAAATGGACGTAGCTAACCTGCTAGCCGCCGCTATTGCAAATAGGAAGTGATCATGTGCGCGCTTCCGGTTTCATCGACTTCAATTCACTTTACATTGAAAAAACTGTGTCCCCTCTCTCTGAAACTTCTGCAGTGAGCTTCGTCATTTTGGTCTTAAAATGTTCGTATTAACCCGCTCTACACGATCCTGGAGTTTTTATTTTGCTACTCAAGATAAGAATATTAATAACAGACAAGGGAAAACCTTCTTTCTCTTTCTGTCGCTGTTAGCAACAGGTTTGATTGACAATGTTTGCTCCATGCTAATCCAGCGGTGCAGGCGGGGAGGGATGCAACTTCCAACAGCCTCGCTCTGGATTGGCTCTTTGGTTGCTATGATACTCGTGGTCGGAATTTCAAATGTGGAACTTGGCTTCAAATTTGCCGCTATAACTGCTAGCATCGATGCTATTATTGCGATTATTTGACTGGAGCTGAACGCTATGGGTGACGTCAGACTCACTTAGCCAGTTTTTTTTATACAGTCTATGGTCGCAACAAAGAAAGTTGGTTTAGGAGCATTTAGAGGCAAAGTGGGCGGGCCAAATAACGCCAATAGCTTATGAATGAGGCGGAGGGTAGGCCAGAATTCTATGGTGGCCCAACAACTGGCACAGCGTCATATCGTGTCTTATCTTTCATTTTTCTTTTATTTTTTTCTCTATAGCTTCAGAAAGTGGTGTAAATGTTCAACACCGTCGACCTGATCCTTGTCAGGTGAAAGTTTAGCCGTGAGGTTAATATTGCAAGTTTATGGAGCCAATTTCTAAGACTAATAAGGTTTGTCTATATCCTCCAAAAACAGCGAATCTCCCGTAGAGTAATGTGAGTCCTTGCCCTCTATCTCACATTACGGCATTATCAAATTTAACGCTAAGTGAAAGAGAATAACTGAACTATTCACATTATAAACCACATTCTCCTGCTCGGTGGTGCGCGTCCTCTGGTGCCTCCTCAGGTTGCAGTGTGAACTACAGGTGTACTCGCATTTCTCGCACCAATACGGTTTTCGCCCATGTGAGACAAATTCACAAACTTAGTCGACAAGTACGAACAAACGCCACAGCGGAACGGCTTTTGTCCCTCGAGGATTTCCGTGTGGCGTTTTTGAGGTGGTTTGACGTCAATGACTACAGCTTCGCAGGTGAATTGGTTTTGGTGTTTTGCTTCTTTTTCTTTGCCGGTTCTGGCCTGTTTCGGGGTAGACGGAGGAGACAACCTTTGCAACTTTAAAGCTTACATGACAAACTAAAACCCATTTCGAACTTGGCAGCAGCAACACATCTCAAACAAGATTGTACGAAGACAAGACGCTTTTAGTCGGCGATACGTTTCACGACAACTGCATATTGTAAGTGACATTTTCCAAAGCTTGTCTACATATTGGGTGTTCAAAACCATCTTTACTTCACTGCTGATAGCTCCTGTGTTACTAAATTGTGTTTTTCTACCAATCGTCTGTTTCAGATTGAGATGCTGGCTTGCAGTGCTGTCTGTATTTAACAGATGCCCCATTGCTTAATATGAGCGAACTTTGCTTGAGGCTACTGTGCCAAATTTGGAAACCTTGCGAGATGACTACACTTGACTAGGTCTGCTAAAGCTCCCAGGTGTAACAATTATGCAAAACAGAGCTCACACAAGACATGTCGAAATAATAGGCACTCCGTTATGCAGTCTTGTACCACAGATATATGTGCGTTTTTATGCATCGGAGCTTGGCACAGCTGGGTAACATTAAATATGAATGGGTTCGGATCATAACAACAACATGGTACTCTCAAATCACAGATCACAGGGTGCGAGATGAAACGGCTGCAGGGAGGGGGAAAAAAAAAACATGTCTGTGTGTGTGATGTCTTATGCAACTGTGGAGTAGTATAGTGGTTTGAATCAAGATGTGTTTTGGCATTAAGCAGTTAGTCAAATGCAAGATTGATCGAACTGAGCAGGGTTGTAAAGTGGGTCAGGTACAAAGTGAGCCAAGTCCGTGTTGTGGCATTTCAATTTAGTTACATTTAAAGGAATTGTGTTGAGTTTTGTATACTACAATCGCAACTGAACCGGGGTCGTCAGTGCTTTAACCTGCATATAGACGACAAATACAAGTTTTTCTCAGCCCCAGCCATTAAATGCTACTAAATCGAACTTTCTTTGTGGTGGCACCTCTGGTTAAGTGTTCGTTTCATCCATCCATTTTCCTTCCGCTTATCCGGGGCTGGGTCACGGGGGCAACAGTCTAAGCAGGGACTCCCAGACTTCCCTTACCCCAGACAGGTCCTCCAGCTCCTCCGGTGGGACCCCAAGGCGTTCTCAGCCCAGCCAGGAGACATAGTCCCTTCAGCGGGGCCTCCACCCGGTGAGACATGCATTTATACACGAGCTCCTCCCATTTCTCCTCCTCCTCATTCGTTTCAAAGGAGAATTAACGTAATACAACCCAAATGATGATGGCCACGCCCAAGGCAACTTCTTGAATAAGGCGAATATGGACAGGCCATGTCTCGAGTGAAAGCTAAGAACCTCCAGAATTCACTCACTGAGCTGTAGAGGCTGCACTAGCACTGATTTATGATTGGCTGCAGGTGCTGGGGTTCAGGTAGGGGCCATTCACATCAGAGAGAGACATTTTAGGTTTAAAATAACTGGATTTCAGCTTTGAAACTGGCAACGCAAGTAAGGGGTTCATCTGAGGCTCATTCTGTTTCCTGATTGGATAATCATCTTGACAACCGGAACACCAAATTACAGCATAAGCAACTTTTCCATTATGCCCAACATTTTTTTTATTTTTTTTTTTTGTAAAAAATAAGTACGAATGGCCTCAAAAGTTAGTGCCATGGGAGGCTTGAAAAAACTTGAATTAACATTTGTATAGAGCTTCTGGACGCACTGAAGAAAAATAATAATTCATAATGTATAGTAATTATGTTGAGTGCTTTGAATCCTCCTCCTACACTATTTATTATCAATTAACCCCTTCAAATATATACTTTGAATGTTAAAAGTTAGTTTTATTATTATTATTATTTTTCATTAGCCATGACAAGCCTCTTAAATCTAATTAGCTCTCTGACAGATGGATCCCACTCACATATCCTTATTTCCACTCATAAAGCACCATAAAGTTCTGTTTTTCAAAGTAGTCTGTGGGCATTTCGTAGTACATGCAGTCTGTTAGATAATTCTTGAGTACTAGCTCCTGTTGCCCGGTGTGGAGGTCTCCCCAAGGCTAACGTGCAGCAGACTCAGCTCAAACAGCCTCTTCTGAATGCCAAAGCGTACACTAGGCCTTGAGAAGTGCAAGATGACCCGAAAAGAAGCTCGCAAAATCACTTGAGAAACTTAAAACGCTTAGCTTGTACCGCGCAGGGCTGAAATCTGCTATATTTGGATGTTTGAAAATATATGCATTGGTGGTTTTGCTTAAGTTGGCAAGTGATCCCAGTGGATGCATATTGGATCGTTAAAATGTGGTGTACAAAATAGTTTGCCAAGGCAGATTTGAATATGAATGAGAAAAAGTAGTACCAGAAATATATTTTTAGATACTTTTAGATGGTAAAAGTAGATGACACAGGGTTCAGGTTTAGATATAGTGTCTAGTAGTTGAAATAATGTGTGTTTGCTAAGTAGGAGTAATAGTAGTAGAAGTAGAAGGAGCAGTACTAGTAGTTGTTGTCATATAGTAGTAATGCTAGTGGTGGTAGTAGTAGAAGTAATCATAGTAGTAGTAGTAATGAAAATGGTAGTATTAGCAGTGAGTTTACTAGTAGTAGTACTGAAAAGTAGTAAAGGTAGCAGTCATGTGTATACTATTGCAATTTAAGGGTGTTTACTGGTAGTAGTAATAGTATTAGTAGCAGTACTAGTAGTTGTTGTCATATAGTAGTAATGCTAGTGGTGGTAGTAGTAGAAGTAATCATAGTACTAGTAGTAATGAAAATGGTAGTATTAGCAGTGAGTTTACTAAGTAGTAGTAGTAGTAGTGAAAAGTAGTAAAGGTAGCAGTCATGTGTATACTATTGCAATTTAAGGGTGTTTACTAGTAGTAGTAATAGTAGTATTAGTAGCAGTACTAGTAGATGTTGTCATATAGTAATATTGGCAGTGGTGTGATAGTAGAAGTAGTACTGCTAATAATAAAAAGTAGTAATGGTATTAGTGAGTTTACTAAGTAGTAGTAGTAGTAATAGTGGTGAAAAGTAGTAAGGATAGCTGCCATGTGTATACTATTGCAATGTTAGTGCGTTTACTAAATAGTAGTAGTAGTAGTAATAGTGTTAGTAGCAGTACTAGTAGCTGTTGTCATATATAGTAGTAATCGTAGTGGTGATAGTAGTAGTACTAGTAGCAGTAGTAGTTGTGAAAAGTAGTAATGGTGTTAGCAGTGAGTTTACTAAGTAGTAGTAGATATTGCCATATAATACTAATGGTAGTAGTAGTAATAGTAGTAGCAGTGAAAAGTAGTAAAGGTAGTTGCCATGTGTATGTTACTGCAATGTTACCAGTGCAGTAATAAAAATAGTAGTAGCCTGTCATGTAGTAGTAATTGTAGTGGTAGAAGTAAAACGCAGTAATGGTAGCTGTCAGTATTATAGCTCGAGTTGTGTTATTCGAAAATTGCAGTACATTTTTCCACTACTACACCTTAGTAGACCTACTGTATATATGTGTAATTAACCAGCCGAGCACAAGACTTCTGCTGCTGCTGAAAAGGCTGGAGTCCTCAGCGCGTATTCTACATATCAAGTGTGCGCTCTGAAATATGAAGCAGATTAGTTCAAAGTCAATAAGAGGAATTATAATGGAACAAAAGGGAGGCAGAAAGATGCAGCCAAGCATCTGCTCATATGAATCAAGCTCATCTGCAAAAAACAGTTAACCAGTGGGCTTCAAGTGAGGGCCGTTGCTATAGCGATCAGCAATTACAAACCGAAGTATGATAGCAATTGAATAGGAGAGCGTCCTCAAAATGGCTTTCAAAACAGACAAAATATTGTATCTTTTGAATGGGAAATAATTGGTTATTTTCCACTTGAACATTACGAGTTCTGACCTTACAATGTTCCAGCTGAATCACACGGCTAATGCTAAACCACAGGCCATAGACTGTATATGTAAATGGACATAGCTAACGCGCTAACTTCCACATTCCAAATAGGAAGTTAGCATGGACGCAAAGTGTTTCTTTTGAGCTTCGGTGGCAATTCAAACCCGTCTCTCTGTAAATGTCCATATTAACCAACGGTACATGATCCCGGTGTTGTTTCGCTATTTTGCCCCTAAATCAAAGATATTGTCGAAACGTTTGGGGGATCAAAGACACAGACTCGGGATAAAGGTTTAACAGAGTTTATACAAGCAAGAGAATGTGAATGCTGGTTGTAGGAAGCGGGGTCGAAGGCTGTGGTGTTCGAAACGGTCGTAGGAAGCTGGGTCGGTCCAGAGACCAAAAACGAAGTCTGGCGAAAAACGAGAACAAAACAGTCAGTACAATAAGCATCACCCAAAAAACAGACTGAGCCAAACAGAACTGTACCACGGAGGATACTCTGACGATCTGGCGGCGTGTGTAGGATCCTCAGTCCCTTTTCGCTCCATCGCAGGTGTGTAGTGGGTGGTGCCAGAGTTTCCGCCCAGCTCCAGGCAAGGACACAGAAGCACACGGGGGAACGATGGCGCAGAAACACCGGGACAGACTGGGATCTTCACAGAGATGAACATATAACAACATAATAACAGACCAATCCAGTTGCTCCCGCTAGAGTTAGCAACAGGTTGACTGACGGTCTTGGGGCAAGTACCTTCAACAACCTCGTTCTCGATTGGCGTTTCCGTTTCATGCTCGGATTTCCGAATATGATCCCTAGTTGCAGATTAGCCGCTGTAACTGCTAGCCTGGAGTTGCAACCGAACCTATGGATGACGTCACACTCCCTTAGTCCGCTTCTATGACACAATCGATGCAGCAGGGTTAAGAAACGTGCGGTGGTTAACCTCAGATCCACTTTCTTTTGACAGTTTATCTTGTATGTGAAGCGGGGGTCCCTCATGTCCAAGATTCACAAGTAGGAATTACCCGTGAGCATCCTTCTAGGGCATTTTCCACAAGTCTGAGATGGGAAATTCAACCAGTTACCATTTGCTTGGAATGCAACAAAAGTACTGCTTCGAAATTTTTCAGATTGGAGAATGTGATGACGTCAAACTCCCAGATTTGGACAAGAGCCAGTTTTGTCTATTAATTATTGTACTTTGCCATGAATATCCAAAAGGTAAATGCACAGATGTTGAACCTGATCACTTCTATCAGTGGCTAGAACCAAAAATTTACTGTATTCCAACAGAAATCTGCATTTTGAAACTATTCATTTTCCCTGCCCCCATCTGTATTAAATATTATTGGCCTGTTGAATGGGGTGATGTCATCTGAAACCCAGCAATAGAAATGAATCATCACCATAAGCTAGCTTTAAATAGTTGGCCAGACTATGCCCTCTTCAGCAAGTACAGACCTAACAAGAAACACAAGAGCTGCAAGAAAAAAAAAAGTAACAAGTAGCAGTAATTACTAATGAGATGAGATTATATTTTTAAATATTTTTTTCCTTGGGACATTGTTAAATTTTCCGGAAAATTTCATCAAATCTTACAATTATGTCTCCCATTTCTTGCTACCAGCGTAAATAATCTTAATAGAAAATCTGCACCATTGTGTTGTTTGCCATAGATGACACTTGGACAAATTACTACCGCGACTGCTATTCGCTCCCGTCAAAGGATTTTCAAATGTGAATATGTCCCTTATCTCGGAACAGTCTTCTTCATATTGTGCACGTGGATGTGTTTTTTTCTATTGGTGGCTGTATTTGCAGATTTGAGTGCGTGGGAGAGGGGTGAGGGACCTCCGCTTTTGGACATGATTGCAATCAAACAGCACAACGGAAAGAGTTGCTCCTACCATTTTAAAAACAGTCCTCGTGCTCTGTTGTGCCTCAAATCACTCTACGCTCGCTAGGTTTGTTCAAAGGTGGCTCAAAGTCTGCCATTTGTTGATTGGAAAGTTTGGTGAATGTGTTTGCAAATTCTGGGTTAGGCCTTTCGTGTTTTCAATCTGGTAATAGCTCTGGACAATAACCACTTATTTGTAGAGCACAACTTAGATAAATGGTGAAACTTCTGGGAAGCAAACAGGAGGGTTGCCAAAACTATTGTATAAGCTGAATGATGTGTGTTTGAAAGATGTATTCCCAGATGCAATTTTGAGATTTGTCTTGTCAAAGGTGTATAAATGTGTGGAGGCCATAGACTGTTTATATAAATGGCTCCATCGACTGGCTCCAATTCACTTTGTATTGAAAAACTATCGCCCTTCTCTCTGTAACTGCTGCAGTGAGACTTGTGATTTTGGTCTTAAAATGTTCATATTAACCCGCTCTATATGATCCAGTTCACCTTGTGCGGCCTCACTGTTTAGCAGATTTTTTTGGAGCAATTTTGCGTGCTTTTTTTTTTACAGTGTATGAATGTGCATTGTGTTCTGAGTCCTGATTGGCTGAGGGACTGTAGACCATTGTGTTCTGCATCCTGATTAGCTGAGGGACTGTAGACCATTGTGTTCTGCGTCCTGATTGGCTGAGGGACTGTAGACCATTGTCCATCAGTCTCCTCCGTGTCTCTGTACAGTACAGAATGTGTCAGACAAATTTACATAAATGTTGGATCGCAGTGTGACTCTTAAGTGCTGTATGTTTGTAAGTTTTCTCCCCGACAAAACCCACAATGTCGATGAAACGTTCTGCACCGACAAAGACACCGACGAAGGTTTGAACTTTGAGAGAGTTTAAACAAGAGAGAAATGTGAGAAAATGTTAAGGCCTGTGTGAGAAAAGTGTATAAAGTGTGTGGTGAGGGGTTTTACAGACAAGAAACATAGATAATAACTGTAAAAAATAAAGCTGACGACTTCGCCGATTTCGCCTGTTCCGGGTTATTTTTTACCCCCACGATGAACGAGGGACCACTGTATAAAAATAAGAATAAATGAGTAAATAAGGTAAATAAGAATTCATATCTCTAGATCACTGATGAATAAACTAAAAGAGTTGTAAAGTGATACTGTGTAACTTTTCTGGTGGAGGCTCGGTCATCTGCTTGTCTCATGAAGATGCTGAAATGTTCCTCATACAATATATTTTATTTATTAAACTCTGTATGCTTTTATTGCTAGAAAAAAAAAATACTTTTGGTGGAATTACCTGCTTGTCTCCATGGAAATTGCTACATTTTAAGCTTTTTCGGCGAACAAAAAACAACATCATTGATAAAAGGAGGTTTTGGACCTTCTACCCAAAAACGTACAAAGTCCCTTGAAGTAGAGCTTTTGAATATGACATTTTAGAACAAAATTAGCTATTTGAAATGGGTTGTATTTCATTATTAGGGAAGTTTTGGTAGAAGGAACCTATTTAGTTTAGCGGCAGGGAAAACCACCACCTACAATGACCTGATCTGGTTTGGGACTTGAACCGAGAACCTCTTTACTTTGAAGTGGGAGTCCTAACCACTACGCTGTAACATTGCCATGCCTGTAGTCATTCTCTCCTTTGATAAATCCTTTTTGTTCTTTCTTTAGACTTTGATACTGCATTTTTTATAACCCGTGCATTCATAAAAGTGTAAATCCGCCGGTTCAAAACTCCTTCTCACTGGAGCCTTGTCGTCTGAGCTTAAGTGAATTCAACATGGAGGTCATTTGAGCGCAGAACGCAGCAGTAGAACCCCTCCAATACTCTTCTTCTCTTCTGAAACAACATTTGCTGGCAGCTAAAATTAGTTTTACTTTGACCGCTGCGTTATAATTGTACTATATTGCCCCATTTTTTCTATTTTTCTTATGACCCGAACCTGGCTACGCTTCCTCCAACTTTTATTGCCTTCTTGCGGCTATTTTATATGTATTTGCTCCGAAGGTTATTAAAGTTTATAACATTCTTTTGCTGGACCCTCTCCTCTGCCACTTTCATTATATTCTCTGCAAAAAAAGTGATTTATTGCGTGTTTTCGAAGCTGGCAAAAGGTTGAATTTTAAGTAGTCGACATAGAAAAATTATTTGGCGTTACTCATTCATTTATATTTCCTGGAGCTTTGATTTCTCTCCAACATGTGAAGCTGGACTGACAAGCCATGCATCAAAAAAGATTTATGAACAAGAGGATTTCTGCTACAAGATAAAGCGCATTCAATCTATCCGCCTCTTTTTGTCCCTCTTTTGTCCCCGTACTTCAAGGCTCATATCACTTCTATCAAGCCTTTTGTTCAATATTGTACAGGGAAAAAAAATACATCTCGAAACGAATGTTATACAGTTCGAAACCTGCATTATTCAATCTGTTGGTTTCTCTCTCATTACCATAGGGAAATGGAAAAATAAATTATATCCTCCAAGTCTCATTTCAGTAAGAGCTGGTTTCCACATATGAGTCCACTTGGTGTATGTTTGTCTCATGTAGGCGAGATGTGGAAGAGAGAGGTACAATTACAAAACAATGTATAAAATTATGTAACTCATGAGTTCGACAGAAGTATAAAAGTAAGTTGGAATCGTATATATAGTGACATTAGCAGTGCAGGTAAAAACATAGAAAGCTGGTGTATAAATGGTAAACGGTTACATTTGCATCACCAGTTGTATGCAAGGTGGGTTATGTGTCTTGCCCAAGGACACAAAAACAGCATTCACCTGTGGGAAGTGGAATCGCACTGCCAACCTTCGGATCAGAGGACAAACACTCTACCAACTGAGCTACTGTCGTCCACGACTTTGTGGTTGTATTGTAATATTAATGTATACTCGAGGGCCCATGTGACACTATTTTCTGCTCTATGTTCTAACGATGTTTCCTCATCACAAACAGGCCTGGAGTTGTATTTTGTTTCATTCACACATGTTTAACACTCAAACCCTGCAGATTTAGGCTGAGTTCTGAGTTCTTGTGATGTCATGTGGTGATACAGGAAGTGCTCCACTGTGTTTTAAACTCCATACACCAGGGGTGTCCAAACTTTTTTCATTAAGGGCCACAAATAAAAACACAGACAAAGCTGAGGCCGACTGAGGGCCATAGACCAATACAGTCAATACTTCAAATCTGCATTATTATTACAAGTTAGACTGAACCACTAGACCTTTGTTCATGCTACATCTTCAGTGGGACACATTCAATATTTGATATGACCTTGTTAAAGTAGATTTTCATAAATGTACAGTAAAAAGTCCTGTTTAAGGCACATGTGTCAAACTTAAGGCCTGTGGGCCAAATGTGGCCTGCCATGTAATTTTATGTGGCCCGTGACAAAGTAAATTAAAAGGCATGATTTTTTCATGTCTATGTAAATCCATGTGCAATATTTTTAACTTGAATAAGTAATTAATATAGAAAAGGTTAATTAACAAGATTAAAAAGTAGTTTTACATTACATTTGGTTACATTTAATGACATTTATCTTAGTTACATCTGGCCTTTTGAGAGCAACTATTTTGTTGATGTGGCCCTTTGTTAAAATGAGTTGATTCTGAGGGCCGCATTTGGCCCCCGGGCCACAGTTTGGGCATGCCTACCATACACCTTCACTAGAATCATGTGAATGATTTCAGCCCTGGAATTACTTATATGTACTAAACTAAAGGTAAAAGGAGCTGTTAAATTGAAAACTACAGCTTCATGACATCACAAGGTGGAACAGACCATTTTGAGCTTCCGAGATGTACAGTCTAATTATAAAGTGTTACTCAAACATGTGTGAATGCAACAAAACACAACTCCAGGTCTGTTTTTGAGGAGGCAAGAGCATTATAACAGGGTTTAAAGCTCACAAGAGTCAATTTTACATAAATTTACTTTGCCTGTGAGGTTATAACTGCCATAGACGCCCTGGTGCAGACTGAGGGAGAAGTGGCGGCATTAGCATCAATTCATGAAACGTGATCTGGAAAATGGACTTCCAGCCTTGCAGTTTCCCAAACAGCCTTTTGTTTGATATGGAAATGTTCTGCCTGGAATGTTCCACAAAAAAGGCATAAAACTTGGCAATCTCCATGGAGACAAGCTCGTATGTCTTTGGCAATGGACAACCCACACCGTGCATCTGTACTGCAGAAGAATGCTCAATGCAGGATGGGCATCTGGCACAAAATGCATGTTAAATTAATTCATGTTTGACTGCACTACCACAGGGGTCTGCCACCGCTCACTAAAGTTCCCAGTTCCCTCTTTGCACTTTGATTGAGGGGAAAAAAAAAAAAAAGTTTAGAAAGAATATGTTTTGGATATACTTTATGCATTAAAGTGTGTATTTGACAGTGTTTGCAGCACACCAAAAAGTATTCATTTTATAGAATTTTTGTATTTATTCATTTTTTTTTTTTACTATTCCCAAATCCCATGCATAAAATCAGAAAGAACATTAATGATTTTGTGGGGTAAAGATTACTCACACCAGGATGCAGGAAATTACATTTAATCTGCTCAAAAAAACCCCAGACCCCTAAAAATCCTTCAAATACATCTACAAAGTTACAAAAAAATGTTACATATTCTTTATTATGTGTTAATAGCTGAAAACAGTTGACTTACTTCTTTTAATTAAACTGATTAATCCTTTTGTCTTGTGGCTCTTTCTGTTTGCAACTGTATTTTTTTATGCAACTGTATTTTTTATTTGGCCAGGACTCCCTTGAAAAAGAGTTTTTTTTAATCTCAATGGGACTTTAATGGTTAAATAAGGGTTAAATCTTTCTGACGTTCATTTGGTTCAAGCGCCTCTTTTGCTGTTAAATCCTGCAGACCTCTATACTAGCGTGAACATTGAAGGTTTTCTGTAGAGAAGAAACAACGACAAGACTGCATGTACGTACTTTGAACAGAAAATCTTCGCTCCGTGACCTTGTAGAGTCATTTCGCTCCCTCATAGACACAATAATGACGTTTTTTATATTCAACACGCAATCATTTACATTCTCGTCTGTCCGCTCATCTATTTTTTATTTTCCGTCCTGGCGTGCAAAATATGTCCCTAAAGACCCGCTTCGTTTTGCCTCCTCCGAGTGTGATCCTCCCACGAGAATCCAAAATGTTCAACTACGAGAAAAATTATGTGGAGGCAAGCGAAATGAAATGTAAATGTGTGAGCTTTGGTGAGTGGCGGCACAAAGATGGGTCTGTGTATGTGGAGCGGAACATCACAAGCCCCTGACAGGTCAAGTCGTGTCTGTTCATCGGGGTAAGTGTTGAGTTATTGGATTCATACGCGAACGAGCCGGCGAGTGGTTTGTCCTTAAGGCAAGGCGAGTTTATCTGTATAGCACAAGTAATTCAAAGGGCTTTACAGAATAAGAAAGACATTCAAATCACACAAATCAAATAAATAATCACAAATAATCATCATAAAATTAGCATTAAAACAGAAAAGTGCAGAATAAAAACTTTTCAGTCATATGTACAGCTAAAAAGAATCGTTCAGAGCCTAGATGTCGGGGTAGAGGTCTGTCTCACATCTTCAGGAAGATTGTTCTAGGTTTTAGCTGCATAAATCTGAAACGCTCATTCTCCATGTTTAGTCCTGACTCTGGGACCAGCAGGAGGCCGGGACTAAACCAGGACTTCAGAAGGACTAAACCAGGACAACATCAGGACTCCAGCAGGAGGCCGGTCCCTGAAGTCCTCAGAGTGTGAGATGGTTCATGTGGCTCTAACATGTGGGAGATGTTCTTTGGTGCTGGTCCATGGAGAGACTTGTTCACACAGAGCTGCTTTAAAGTCTCTGAGCCACAGGAGCCAGAGACACAGGACACATGTGTGAAGTACTTCCTGGTTCTAGTCAGGACCCGAGCAGCAGCGTTCTGGATGTACTGCAGCTGTGTTAAGGCTCGTTTGGAGAGGCCAGTGAGCAGGACGTTACAGTCGTCAAATCTATAAGTCGATGAGTCTCTCTAATTCTAGTTTTGACCGTTTAGCTCTGATTTTTTTTTTTTTTTTTAGATGGTAAAACGCTGCAGACGTCATGATTTGATGTGGCTGTTAAAGTTCAAGTCTGAGTCCAGTATTACCTCTAGATTTCTAACCTGATTTGTAGGTTTTAGAGAGAGACTGGAGGTGACTCCTGACACTTTCTCCATGTTTCTGTGGACCAAAGACGATGACTTCAGTCTTTTCTGAGTTTAGCTGGAGAAAGTTGAATCCACTGGTCCATATTCACCTGTCCTTAAAGTGAAATGGAGGAAAATTGCAATGATTTGAGTAAGAATATCGAGTGCTTAAAGTCTAGATCAGAACTTCTCTTAACCTTACCTTATGTGTTGATGCTCAAGCTCCTCTATATGTGTTGACTGTTCTTCTTTCGGTTCCTTTGACCAAGCATCATTTACTTTTTACGTGACCACTATTTTGCATCTTGACATTTTACTTTTACTCGAGTAATATTTTTTTTTGAAGCAATGGCTCTGTCACTGGTCCCGTTTTGGCTGGAAGGGTTGGGCGTTTAGTTTGGACACTGAATCGTTCTGAGACTTGAACATACACCTGATGGCAGCCATTGAAATTGCCACAAATCTGTCACATTTATGTATTCACCTGCTTCATTAAACAGCACCGTGCTCATCAAAACAAACTTGAGGTGGAGTGTGCTTTGCAGCCTCACAGCTCGATTAAGCCTTCTCCCTCCGATCGATGTGTAAGATATGAAAAATAACTGGTGGTTAACCGCTGCAGGCTGGTGTCTGCTGTGTCCACGTAGGAGCCCGTCTAACTATTAGCATATTTATGTTTGCTCGTGTTATTTTGAGGTGAGCCCCGGCGTGCTGCAGTGCTGTCACTGTGCCAAGTATTAGTGTGCATTATTTATCCAACTGCAACGGCGATCTGCGGAGCATGCGTAACCATAGCAACAGAAGCCAAGCGCGCACAAGGAGATGGTAAAGAGGAAGCGAAGCAAAGCAAGGCCAGTGGATGAGCTGGTGTTGTAAACAGAGCACGTGTGTTACAACGATTTGCAGCTGGACACAAGAGCACTCTGGGATGGCTCTCGCTGAACGTCATCGAGAAAAGGTGGAACATTTGAAAATTCTATGAGGTTTTTTTTTATTTTCCTCAAAAAATAAAATACTACGAAATCCTGTCAAAGATGTAAAAAAGAAAGGAACCTTTTTTCATCTAATATGCTCATGTCAACAGCAAAAGATGAAGTTTAAATCTGTCAACTGGACAAATCGTTGTAGGAGTGAAGATGTTTCGCTGCTCATCAAAGCCACTTGTTCAGTTCTGATCTGATCGCTGCTGGACACCGCCTTATATCTGTCTGAAGAGAGGGGCTAACTGCACTGAAACTGTAAACAGCTATTGTCTCCAGTTTCACCTGAAACTACCCTCTTCAGCCTTTAACGACCCTGCTGTTGTTCTCACTGTTCTGGGTCTGAGGATGGAGTTATAGATGGGGGGAGAGATCATGTCTCAGGCCTCCAGATGACAGATACTAAACTTCGTCTTTTGCTATGGATCAGACCTGGACGACTCAGGGTTTACACAGATGGTCATGTCCAGTTATTTTTTTCATTTTGGTCTCCAGTTCTTCAGGAAATTGAAAAATATCTTGGACTAAAACTAGCTATGGACCCTAAAGGTTGTATATTTAGATATAAACAACCATATCCTATAAAAGCTATGAAACCTCGACTTTTTTGTTGAGGACTGGTCTCCTCTAAGTGACTTCTTTGGCCCAGAATGGCAGACAATAACACATATAGGTATGAACTAAAAAGTAAATGGCCAATATATCTCCAATGGTTTTGTGAAGCAAATGTGAAGTGGACCAGTTTATTGATTATGTTAATATGTTAAATAATGGTGCAATAAAGTGGTGCCTCTTGTCACTCTATAATTGTTGTTTGCCCTGTGAATGTACAGCAATTTTAAGGTAAAAAATATGGTATAAACTATACTCCTCCCTCAAATGTAGCTTTTTGGATTATCAGTGTGTAACTTTTGGCTCCTGTAATGACAGTGTCCCCCATCTGTGATTTTTTTTTTTTTTTTTTTTCGCTTTAATTTTCATTTTTATATCTGTTTATTATTAATATATGTATGTATGAATTTATTCTTTATTGTGAAAGCCGTGAAAATGAACATAAAAAAATAAAATAAAATAAAATAGTCCAATAAAGTAGTTAATAGTAGACTACGCAAAGTAGTTGGCATAGTAGACTAATCCCCATGCTGAGAGATGATTGGTTAAAACCACAAGCATACTGCAGATTCCCTGGTTAACACGACCATATTAATGTAAATGTGTAAATATATATAGAGTGTAAAAGTATCACTGGCACAATGATACTACAGAGTCTGTTAAACTTAGTCTTACCAATGTTCCAAACTTTCTCTCAAAGTCAGTCACTGAAAGCACATGGTAGTCCAAAGGCCACATGAGCACAGCCTCATCTTCTTCACAGTCTGAGCGAGGCGTTTGAAGCCCCTCAGAAGACTTTTGCTTTTCAGATGCAGCCAGTGTCCGCACGCTTCTCTCCAAACCGCCAGTGCAGGGACTTTAAAGGCTGATTATGTCACAAAGGTCAATACCAGTGTTTCCATGGGCCTGCAGTGCGCTCATAAGAAGGATTAAAGCTCAATCAGAATAGTAATATCACATGTCAGTCATAAAAGGCTGCTTGACCTCGTAGGAAAGACCTGGGAATTCCTGACATTTTGACAGATAAGTTATTCTTAATGGACATAATGGTTTTCTTTTAAAGAGAAGTTCATAATGCTAAACATGATTAACCCACTAGCATAACACATCCATCCTTCCATTTGCTTCCGCTTATCTGGGGCCTCATTCTTCCTTCCCTCACTTGTGAATAAGACCCTGAGGTATTTGAACTTCACCTGAGGCAGGGACTCTCCACCCACCTGGAGAGAGCAAGCCGCCTTTTTCATATCAGCTCCTTTAAATCAAAGGCAATCATATGGCCTCGGATTTAGAGGAGCTGATTTTCATTTTTGCCGGTATGTTGGTGTATGTCGGTCCTGGTATGATAAAGCCATAAGAGCAACATCATCTGCAAACAGAAGAGATGGAATCCTGTGGTCCCCCGAACCAGATCCCCTCCTCTGACTGCGCCTAGAAATTCTGTCCTTTAAAGAAAATGAACAGAACCGGTGACAAAGGGCAGCCCTGGGGTAGTCCAACATGCACCGGGGACAGGTCTGACTTACTGCCGGCAATGCGAACACAGCTCCACTCATACAGAGGTCGAACCGTCCTTAGCAAAGGGCCCCGGACTCCACTACAACGACACCACAAAGCACATGGGGATTGGTTGGGTAAACTCCCATGAACCCTCGAGCATCCATGAAGAGTATAGAGCTGGTCCAGTGTTCCACGACCGGGATGAAAACCACACTGCTCCTCCTGGATCCGAGGTTACACTATCGGTCAGATTCTCCTCTCCAGTCCCTGAAATAGGTGTGATTCCCCTGTAGCTGGAGCACACCCTCAAACAAACAGAGGGACCACCGCCACCCCCGGTCTGTCAATCCAGAGGTACTCTCCAGGGCCGCCACACGATGTTACAGAGACATTTCAGCCAACTCAGCCCCACAATATCCAGAGACTTAAAATATTCGGGATAGATCTCATCCAACCCCGGAGCCTTGCCACTGAGGAGCCACCCAGTTTAAAACATGGTGTTCATTATGGACAAAGTGTAGCTAGCACAGACGTCCAATAACAGAACTGCTCGGGTTCAGATCAGGGAGGTCGTTCTTCCATCCCTCTCCAGGTGTCAGTGTTGAAGTCCCCCTGTAGAACAACGAAATCATAAGGGATCCTGAGCCGCTCTTAGTCTGACTCATGCCCTCGGATCTGTTTGCCGTGAGTGACACTACCAGGGGCATGTGTTCTCCGACAACATATCTCTCAGGATCAGTCACCACTAGCATTTTATTTCTTTTCTACAAGCGTAAAATGTATATTTCCAGACCAAATCATATTCAAAAGCATTGCATTGTATTGTTTGTTCAGACTTAGTGGGGCCTAAATGGAAATGCTGTCTACACATCCACACTGGTACTGCACAGATATAGTATTCAAATTTCATTTTGCAGAGTTTTCTCCAGAATTTACATTGGTTTGTGCCGCAAAGGATGGCATCACTTTTATATTTAACAGATTAGTGAAATGTAACTCTAACTACATCCAATACTAATCTATATTCATGTTTATTGTTTAATTCATTCTAAAGGATGGAAAGCATAAAAAACAAAGAATAAAAGCATAATGTAGAGATATCTCATTAGTAGTCCATGTAGCCCCCCAGCTCCCATAGCCTCTTGTGACTGTGTGTACATCCTCTGGCCTCGGTGCACCTCCATCTCTGTCAGGTGACGAGCAGCGAGCGTGGCCCGACCGCTCACCCATGTGACAGGCCAACATGACGCCTGTCAACGTGACTCTGGCTGTTCTGCACAAATGAAGAGGAGAGCTTCAAACAGGTGCTTCATACACTGTGTTCTATATATGCTCCTGATGTCGCCCTCTCCCTGCGGCGTCTTCCATTGATTTTTCGTACTATAACGTAACAGTAACACTACAACAGATTTTCGTCAAGTTTAATATAGACGTGGAAAGAATAAGGCGCTGAAATGAAGAGTGTAGATTTTATGAATCTTAGCTTACGCACTAGCCGCTCTCTCTGTAACTACTGCTGTCAGATTCGTTATTTTGGTCATAAAATGTTCATATTAACCCGCTTTACATGATCCTCGTGTTTTAATTTCGCTGTTGTGTCCGTGAATCGAGATATGAACGTTAATTAACAGACCAATCAGGCGCCTTCTTTCCCAGACGTCACTCCGGTTAGCATTATCAACAGGTTTAATTGACAGCGTTGCTATAACTGCTGTAGCCTTGATGAGCTTCATTTGACTGGAGCTGAGCGCTATAGGTGACATCATCCTCGCTTAGTCCACTTTTTTAAACCGTCGACGGTTTCATTATTATTTATAATCGAGCAAAAGGATGAAATATTGCCTCGTACATGTTAAAATGCGTGTAATTTGCCTAAAAAGCTTACTATTGTACTGGGATCCAGAATACACACTTCTTCAGTACTTAAAAAAGATGTGAGTTTGTTTACCGGTGAATCTCCCCGTTTTCAGATGGCCATGATTGACAGGTGGATTAGCCAATCAGGGACATGCACGGTCCATCCTTATCAAAACAAATCTGAAAAAAAATCACACGGGACTGAAAAAAAACAGCAGATTTCTGTAAACTTCATTTTGTTTCCTAAATGATAGTAACCAGTTAGCTCCTTTGTTTCACCGACATCACTGAAAATCAACAAATCTGATTGGATGATCATATTAGGTCGACAGAGGTCATGGAGACCAGACTGACCTGAATCTGTATAAAATGTGACAAAAATACACAGAGAAATATCAAGCAGCTGTATAACTTTTCTATATTAACCTCATAAAAATAACACATATTTCTGCTGCTTTTTGTCTTGTTCCGACATAAACCTTGATTTCAGTTCTTTAGCGAAGCCGTGCATCCGGTTTGACCTTCCTAAATAAAAGACGTGGGCAGCGCTCCACCATAATATAAAGATTGCAAGCGAATAGCATAGTTGAACTGAATAGTGAAAAAGCTCCACAGATTCCATTACACTTCTGCACAAAAACACGACTGGAGCGTTGATCGAAAGCTTTCAGCCTAAACCTCAAATATGTTTGAAAATGTTTGCTTCAACATAAGTCATGAATCAGCCTCCATATCCCTCCATCTCTGTCTCCAACACAAATGTTTTAGCTGTGTGTGCCTAGCCAGGTCTTAACAGATTTGTACTTTTTTTTCTCTAAACACGAGTCCATCTGGTGCACTCCTCCAAAGTGTCATTCCTCAATGCCCATAGTGAATGTTTATCTGTCAATACTTGTTTATTCACAGTATAAGACATGAAATAACTTTACCACCGAAATATTCCGGTTAGCTTCTTGTTACCATGTGGCATTTGCATAGACTGTAAAAAGAAGTGGACTAAGTGAGTGTTGGTTCTGGTCAAATGAAGCTCATCGAGGCTAGAGCGGTTATAGCGGCGAATTTGGAGTCAATTCCCATATTTGGAATTCGACCCGTGAGTATCATAGCAACCAAAGAGCCAATCCAGAGCGAGGCCGTTGAAGGTAATGCCCCGTCCCGTCCGCATCGCTGGTTTAGCACGGAGCAGGCGCTTAGCAACGCTGTCAATCAAAGCTATAGCTGAAATATGTTATATTGTGAGTTGGCCTTGGTTGGTCTGAAAGAGTAACTCATATATTAGTTAAGGTCTTATTTGAGTGGTTCGAAATACCTTAAAAACAGAAGCTTTGAAGAAGGGATAAAAATCTGTGAGGTTTAGCTATACAATATTTACTATATCGACTTTGTTCAGTATATGAAAGTTGAGAAAGTAACTTATAGGATTAATTAAACTCATCATAAGTTAATTCTGTTGATTATTTGATGCCTTTTACTAATACTGTATTAAAAAAAAAAGGTTTACTGAGATTATTCTGCTGTATTGTTATAAAGAAGTGGACTAAGGGAGTGTGACGTCACCCATAGAGGCTACCAGTTATAGGGGCCATTTTGGAGTCAAGTTCCATATTCGGATTTTCGATCATGAGTATCATAGCAACCAAAGAGCCAATCCAGAGCGAGGCTGTTGAAGGTAACGCCCCTTCCCGCCCGCTGGTTTAGCACAAAGCTGGGAATTCCTGACATTTTGACAGAAAAGTTGTTCTTAATGGACAAGTTCATCGCGTTGTTAATCTAAGTTGTTGCTAATGCTAGCGGGAGTGACCTCAGGGAAAGAAGTTGTCTGATTTGTCTGTTATTAATGTTGAGTAATGGATACAATGGATGGATCATGTAAAGCGGGTTAATACGAACATTTTAAGACCAAAACGACGAGGTTCAGTGCAACAGTTACAGAGAGAGGGGCCACAACTTTTCAATGTAAAGCGAACTGGAGCCAGAGACAATGGAACGGAATGGACAATGGACAATGGAAGCACGCACAACGCTCACGTCCATTTATATATACAGTCTAATTTATCCCATTAATCCCTATAAAGTTTGATTCATTTCTGGAGTGGTGATCAAATAAACTGGTGCTTTGATCTTTGCTATTGACCCTTTGAGCAAGACACTAGTTTGCATAAGTATTGGCGCTGATTGAATCGACTGCACCTGCATGTTACTGGATATTTCATGGCGAAGCACAATGTAATCAATAGGAAAAAGCCGTCTCTTGCGCCCCCATCTGGGAATATGACATCATTACATTGTAGAATCTGAAAACCACCAATCCCGCTCTCTCACATTTCACGTTGGTCTGAGGCTTTTCACGTTGTGTCGATGGCTTCTCCAATCTGTCTGCTCCCACTCCAACTCCAGTCCACTGTCCCAGGCCAAGCGCTCATCCATCTCACTTCCTTGTCCATTTCCTTTTCCCGCCAAAGTAAATATCACTACGACAGTTAATATCTTGAAGTTGTTCCCTTTAGGTCAGCGTTGAGGCTTGAAGGAAGCGTAAATGGTCATATTTGTCCATTGATCCAAAGGTTGACGATTCAGAGGTCAGTGGATCTGTGTGGGAATCCAGCTCCTACAGATGAATGGTGTTGTTGTGTCCTGGGGCAAGACACTTTAACCAATTTGCCCCCCCCCCAGTTTCTGCGTACGCTGGTGTATGTATGAATATGTGAGTAAATGGGTGAGTGGTTCCTCGATGTAAAGCGCTTTGAGTGCCTTGAAGGTGGAAAAGAGCCATAAAAACAATACTAAGTTGTAGCTTTGTAACCACGGAAACTGGGTTCCACATAACCCAGACTGCCACTGGATAAAAAGTCACTCTCAGCTTTTTGTTGAGAATCAAACCGAAACAGGACCATGAACGCTTGTATTGACACAGCCTCCATTACCTATCTATATATATATTTTTTTTTCCTGATGTTCCCATCGCTTGGTTCTGCGATGTCCACCACAACGGCTTTACTCTGTTGTTTATCCACCACCACTTTGTCCGGTTGGTTCGCCATCACCATTCTCGCCCTATCTGTACCTCATGGGCGATATATATTATATATATATATATTATATATATATATATATATATATATATATATATATATATATATATATATATATATATATATATATACATATATTTATTATTATTATCAGGCGGTAACTGTTGAAACATTCCACCATAGACTTCTGTTGTCACAACACTAGAATTTTAAACTAGATTTAGAGACTAAATAAAAGGCTTGCTCTTCTGATTTTGATACCAGAATAATAATAACATCCATTTTTAGATAAAACAATGTAATTTTCAACTAAATAAAGATGGTTTCTTTATGTAATGGTTATATTTAGTTCTTATATACTGTAGATCAAGACCGTTCTTAAACCCAGGAAAAGTCAGATTAGATCTTTTCATGTTTTTTTTGTTGTTGTTTTTTCCAGTATTGCAATGCAAGTTTAAATATCAATTAGTATCTGGGTAACGATTCTTTTGACAAGTCTAGTTACAACAAATAGTCTTAGCAAAAGAAAAATAAAATCTGTCAGGTGGACAAAACGTTGTTGGAGTGAAGACGTTTCGCTGCTTCTTCAGTTCGAGAACCGGCGAAACATCTTCACTCCTACAACGTTCTCTCCACCTGACAGATTTTATTTTTCTTTTGCAATGGATCAGACCTGGACGACGGAGGGATCACACAGACCGAATTGTCTTGATCTGCAAGTGAACACAAAAATACAGTAAGGAACCAACGGAGGCATGAAAAGTAAAATTTAAGTAAATCGACATAAGTACTGGAGAAACTCCCTCGATGTACCTGCTGCCTGTAACTTAACTCATCTGATCAGATAAACTTCTTTCAACTCTCTACCTGGTCTGCAATCTCTTCCTTCACAATCACATGCTTCATTACATTTTTAATCATACCTACTACTCAGCCTTTTGTCAGAATCTGGATGCCTAACCCATCATCGAACATATGAACATATTTTACAGCATTTCAGTACCACACACACAGCATGAAGAACCCTCCAAGGCCACACACTTCTAGCTCGGCTGCATTGTGTATACGTTCAAATAGCTTTTTTCTGCTCAATTAAAAGCTTTTGAAGAGTCAATCAATCCATACAGGCAGAATTGCAGTGATGCTGTTGATGGAAGGAAATGTGGTCCTGCTTTGAACAGATAATTATAGGCGCTTCAAATGATGCTATATGGAGTTTAATTGGACTAATGCACGCAGAGAGGGCTATCTTCAGAGTGGAATTAGCATGGCCGCTCCATGTTATCGTGGGGATGCTGCGCGGGTGCTTTGGCTAAATTGGTCATGACGAATCAATGTGAGAGAGAATATTTTGTCTGTGAGTCCAGTGTGCTCTCTCTGAGGCGAGTGGATGCCATAAAACAAGACGGTTCATTATGTCCCGCGAACCCAAACTCTCAAAAACGTGCTTCATAAGGTATCAAAACTTACATAGACGTTATAATAGAAAAGTTAATTGAATATTGTCACTGTCGTATGGATACTTTGCCGCTGATGTCAACATATCAGCATTCCCTGGCGGTGTGATGCTAACTGTAGTTACTGCTCTGTCTGAAGTTCTTTTACTCACGTTCGACTTTAATCTGAGCTTTGTTTTAACGCAATAGGATTAGAAAAAAAAAGCCTAGTTTATATCAAATTGCATTACAGTCACTAGTCACTACAGATACTAGGGTGGGTTGAGTGTCTTGCTCAAGGACACAACAACGGTATTCATCATTGTGAAGTAGAATCGCGCAATGGCAGTCACGAGTTAGCTAGACCAAAAGTTTTTCAGCAAGTAACTCTCAGATTTTTGTTGAAAATCAAACATTGTCTCCTGAAAATTAGTTGTTTAAATCCATTTTGTATTTTTTAGACAATCTAGAAACTCAATATGTAAACTTATAGTCAGTGTTTGCTAATGCGTGCATTGCGTCAACACGGTAACTGCTAAACATTCCGTCACAGACATACATACAGAACACCCCCAGTGCAATTTCACTGCAAAGTATCAGTAGCGATCAGCGTCTAAAATGCTTAAAATTGAGCTGGGATGCAGGTCGTAAGTCTATGGTACAATAGTCCTGGTTTACGATTAATAAATTTGTACTTTACCACTTGCAAAAAAAAAAAAAAAAAGTCTTCTCTGCCATGAAGATGTGGCAAATTGCTGCAACTTTCAATCCAAAATCCTGAATTGTATGCAGTAACAATTTCTGAGTACTATTCCAATGCAAATATCCTGCTAAAATTGAACATAAAATGAGTTCTACTTCATGCATCCTCTAGCTAGCACTGAGCTAACTACAGCAGCTGTCAGTCACGACTCCCTATAGCCCCGACACCCACAGTGGTTTTCCAGTCCATGCAACTCACCGGGGACCGTATGTGCAAGCTCAACGCTAACTACCACCCGGCTATTTTTGGACCTGTGCAGTGAAGTTTTTATTATCGCTAATCCATAAGTCATCTGAAGGTTAGCTGTGGTGCAAACAGTCATTTAATTGTCAAAAGATGAAACAAAACGAACGAAGATGAAGTAAACAAGCACGACAGGCAAAACAACAAAACAAGGATCAGAAAGAAGCATGTGTCCTACATCGTGAGCGCAGACGCTTTGTACCAGCTCTGCCAGAACAACAGCATTTAAAAACTCTAATGCAGCGCTATAGCTAACACCACGGCTGGAAGAAGTAAAAGTACAGATACCAGGGCAAAAAAAAAATACTCAAGTAAAAGTAAAAGTAGCAAAAACCGAGTAAAGTAAATGTTTAAATATGTAGTTAAGAGGGGGCTCAGTTGGTAGAGTGTTTATCCATTGATCTAAAGGTTGGTGGTTCAAATCCCGCTCTCAACATAAACATCATTATTTGAGCAGTCAGATCCATTGACCCACAGGTCGACGGTGCAATTCCAGCTTCCACAGATGAATGTCCTTGTGTCCATTGTGTCCTTGGGCAAGACACTTAACCTCCCCTCGTGTCTGTGTACACTGGTGCGTGTGTGAATGGGTGTAAAGTGCTTTGACGGTCTTGAAGATGGAAAAGTGTTGTATAAAAATGTGACCATTTTACAAAAAAAAGTATTTCATGCTGATTTTGAGATCTATATTAAAGTTTCAAATATAGTGATTTTGATTAAAAAAAAATAAAAAAAATAAAAAAATAATAAAAATAAAAATAAAAAAATGTGATGAATTTTGTTCAAAAAAGAAACAATGGATTTTATTTATTTATTTATTTATTTTTTTGTCTTGCTGTTTTTATTAATATATTTTTGTTCACTCAAACTATGAATATGTTAAAATAAACATCTCAGTCTTTTCAGCAGGTCTCTAAAATAAATAATAATAAATAAAATAATAAATAATAAATAAATAATAATAATAATAATAATAATAATAATAATAATAATAATAATAATAATAATAATAATAATAATAATAATAATAAAAAAAAAACACATACAAAAAAAAAAAAAAAAAAAAAAAAAAAAACAACTTTTACTTTTCAGTCCAGTTCAAAAATGTAGTGGAGTAGAAAGTACAGATGCTGCTCTCAAATTTAGTGAAGCAAAAGCAAAAAGTATCCACTGTAAAATCTACTTAAGTAAAGTCCAGATACCTAAAATGTATACTTATGTGTAGTACTTTACTATTTTTACTTTGTTATGTTCTACCGTTGGCTAAGGAAGGAAGTGAAAAGTGGAGCTCTCGTTTAGACACAATTGTACCGTTTTTAGCCAGCAGCACTGTGCGTCGGGAGATATTAGGGATTCTGTATTTAGAAATTGACTGGTGATGTAATGGAGTGTGAAACTATGGGAGACTAAGTAGTACTTTTACAATATGTGGAATATAAGTGTAAGAATATCGCTCTTCACACTTGTGTTAGGCCAAATTTAGATGGGGCTTAATACTTTTTTTTTTCTTTTTCTAATTAATGATGATAATTGTACTATGTGGCCCTACTGGTTAAGATGAAATTATAATCACAACTGAACCAGGGATGCCATTAGCTGCCATATGCTAAGGACACGATGAATTTGTAGAATCTGGCAACCCAAAGTAAGGAGTTTATTCTGTTTTTTTTTATTTTTTATGATCAGATAGAGAACCAAAACACAAAATGCAAACAAAATGACTTCTAATGGCATGTACTGTTTGTGAAAATGTGAATAAGGCAAGATTATGACTGAAATCAAGTAACATAGCTTCAAACGAATATTCAGACTTAACAAGTTCCTGATCAAAGCAAGTCGGAACATTTTGTCTAGTCTTCTTCTGACAATATGATCGTCAAGTTCATAAAAAATCCACATGGAATAAAAAAAAACTCATGAATAGTACCCTCCAAATCACAGTAATTATTTCACATTCGCTTATTTCAGTGGTTTGTGCTTGACATTTGGGTATTAGGCGATGAATAAACCCCTTTGAGCTTACATCACCTTTTCCTCTGTCATACATCTTCATTGAATCATTCCTCTTTGTCCTTGTTTCCATGACGAGTATAATACGAGGCTATGGTAATAGGAGGCTACGCTAATGTTCCCAGCACGCTCCCAAACACTCCATGTTCCCAAATGTCCTCCATTAGAGAGGGGAGGGCCGCTTCACGAGAGACTCCCACCTCAGTGTCTGTGGATGTGCAGTGGTTTAGTGCTGCACTCGTGACAAGGGCCCAACAATGACCGTAATTTAGCCGCCCAGGAAAAACAAAGGAAATGGAATAAAAAGGTGATGACATACAAATAGCGACGCCACCTTTTTGGAAGATGGTAAACGGTCACATTTTTATATAGCGCTTTTTTTCCACCTCCAAGGCACTCAAAGCACTTCACATCGAGGAACCACTCACCCATTCATGCACCAGTGTACACAGACGCTGGGGCTGAAGTGCGGTAAGTGTCTTGTCCAAGGACACAACGGCAGCAGTCATATGTGGTAGACTGTATAAAGAAGTGACCTAAGTGAGTGTGACGTCACCCATAGCGTTCGGCTCCAGTCAAACGAAGCTCATCGAGGCTGGAGCGGTTATAGCGGCGAATTTGAAGCCAAGTTCCATAATTGGAATTCCGATCACGAGTATCATGGCAACCAAAGAGCCAATCCGGAGCGAGGCCAATGTATTAGCAGGGAACAAGCGCTTAGCAACTGATGCCAGTGGAAGAGACTTCGGGGAAAGAAGGCGCCTGATTTGTCTGTTATTAATGGTCATATCTTGAATCATGGACAAAATAGCTAAATAAAAACACCAGAATTATATAGAGTGGGTTAATATGAACATTTGACAGAGAGAGGAGCGAAAGTTTTTCAATGTAAAGTGAATTGGAGCCAGACGTCCGCCCATGATCGCTTCGTATGTGGAAAGAGGCGGCTAGCAAGTTAGCTATGTCCATTTATATACAGCTCAGTGGACAAACGCTCTACTAACCGAGCTACTGTCGCCCCAAGAGATGGTCCTATGGGTGTCTTGGGTGACCTTGATCCATCTTTATTTAATCTGGATAAAAATAAAAGAAAATATTTTGCATTATTTTAAACCAAAGAATGAATGAAAAAATAAATAAATAAATAATAAAAAAAATAAATAAATAAATAAAATAAATAAATAAATAAATAAATAAAATTAGTCAGGAATAAATTTTAAGATTTATTGCTTGGATACAATTTTGTGAGTTTGGTTTTAAAGTTTTGTGAGTTTGGTTTTAAAAATGTGATTGGCTAAATATGCAGTTAAATGTGCCCAGGCAAACTAAAGTATTTTTGTAGTTTCGTATAATGATTTCTAAGGTCAAATTCAAACAGAGCCGGTCCAATTTTTTTCACTAAACGCTAAACAAGGTCTCGACAAAAAGACTGCTCTTGCTCTGGGAAACAGCGAGTGTTCTTGTTTTGAGTGGCACCAGAAAAGGCACAGACAATCGCTCATGATTCACCGCAGAGACCAGTTCTCCCGAATAATGTCCCCTCTAGGCTCCGGTAGAGCTGCAGGAGGAAGGTACAGAGTCACACAAGAAGATGATGATGATGTGTTCGACAAGATCCAACATGTCCGCTGTTGCATTTTTCATCTTCGCTTCAACCTGTGAGAAAAAAACCCAAAAAAAGCAAATGTGATGCAAAGGTAACAGGTTTTGTCAAACTTTTTCAATATAACTTTTGAACGATACATCATTTAAACCAACATATAGAAATGAAATACTTAGCCAATACATTTTAACCCCCGGATCCAAAATGAGACTTAACTTGTGCATGCCCTTATTTGTATTTGTATTTGTATTTATTCAGTGTGTTTTTATGTGCACTTTTTCAGGGACCGAACCAGGGAACTAAACCAGGGACTGAACTGGGACTGAACCAGGAGCCGAACCAGGGAATTAAACCGAGAACTGAACTGGGACTGAACCAGGGACCGAAGCAGGGAACTAAATTAGAAACTTAACCGGGACTAAACCAAGCACTGAACTGGGAATAAACTAGGGACTAAACCAGGGACTAAACCAAGGACTGAGCAGGGTCTCAAACAGGACTGAACCAGGGAACTAAACCAGTGACTGAATCGGGACTATACCGGGACTAAACCAAGGAGAAAAGGAGCGAACCAGGGACTGATCCAGGGACTGAACTGGGAACTAAACCAGGAATTAAACCGGGACTAAACCAAGTAGTGAACTAATCGCAATCAGGGACTGAATCAAGGGCTGAACCAGGGACTAAACCAGGGACTAAACCAGGGACTAAACCAGGGACTAAACCAGGGACTAAACCATGGACTAAGCCGGGGACTAAACCAGGGACTAAACCGGGGACTAAAGGGGGACTAAACCGGGGACTAAACCGGGGACTAAAAACGGGGACTAAACCGGGGACTAAACTGGGGACTAAACCAGGGACTAAACCAGGGACTAAACCTGGGACTAAACCAGGGACTAAACCAGGGACTAAACCAGGGACTAAACGCGGGACTAAACCTGGGACTAAACCAGGGACTAAACCAGGGACTAAACCAGGGACTAAACCGGGGACTAAACTGGGGACTAAACCGGGGACTAAACCAGGGACTAAACCAGGGACTAAACCGGGGACTAAACTGGGGACTAAACCAGGGACTAAACCAGGGACTAAACCAGGGACTGAGCAAAGACTGAACCAGAACTGCACTTCTTACCCCTGTACTCCTCGAACATCTCTGGGATTTGCGTCTTGGCCTGCTGAATTCACACAAATTCCTGAAAAAAGAAAATTAAAACTTTTATATTAAACTTTAAATCTGGATTAAGATCTCAGACTTCAGAAAAGACTTTGGAACTAGTTTTACTTTTTACCAATCTGCTTTCAAAGTGCTCTGCGAAGAACCAGTTTCAGATAATGACTGAATGAATGAAGATCGGGCTGGTCTGTGTGATCTGAGTTAATGTGCCTCTAATTGCTGAAGAAGTCGAAGTTGGTTTTGATAGAAGGTCTCTATAAAAAAACGATTAGCGACAAACCAATATTCAGCGTTAATGTTATGCCCAATCGGTGCATTCATGTGTATTTTTTAGCCAATATAAAGGCTGCACAGAGAATCCCCTCCCTTTGCTCTCCGTGCTAAGTCACTTCACCTTCAGAGCGCTATCACACCACAATCAGCGTGTTTTATATCATGTGTTTGTATATTAACAGAGAATTGTCGCGCCGGAGTATGGGCGATGTCGGCTTGTGGGCGGAGCCTTGGACTGAATCTTGCAGCTAACGTTAAGGAGGGTTCGAATAGGGCCGGGAGTGATCGCTAAATTACTGAAACAGGCGTGGATGACGTCTGAAACCTCTTCAGACATGTTTTTCATGAAGGAACAACAGAGCACGAGTCCAGCTGTTGTTGTGTCCTTGGGCAAGACACTTAACCCACCTCGCCCCAGTGTCGGAGTACACAGTTGTATGAGTGTGTGAGCGGTTCTTGTGCTTTGAGAGCCTCGAACGTGGAAAAGCGCTGCATTAGAATGTGACCTTTTACGAACAATATTATAACATGGTAGAACGCTCCAAAAATCGATTTTGCGTAATTCTCCTCTTTAACTTTAATCTATAAATCTGATTTTACATCCAGTTACTCGTGCAATTACTGTTACATGTGCAATACTTTCGCCAAATACATTTTTTCTTGTGTAATTTCATGGACCACCACTTTGTACTTCAACTTCAATACGAGTATTTTGAAGTAACTCCAAGTCTGCTGCATTTGTAGCACTAAATCAGATATTACGGAATGAATAGTAGCAAAGGTTCTTCAATCTGTTAGAAGGCTTAATGCATCACAAGCTAATGAATTTTGATAGGCTAACAAAATAGCTGTTTATGTATGCTTAGAAAGGCTAATGTCTGCGCTGGTATTTGGTTTGCAAGATGAGAGTGGGCCGCCATCAAATTTCCAGGAACTGAATCTCATTGACCTTCTCACAAGACCTTTAATTTAGCGTGCCATTGCCTCACTGAAAAGCTTTTACTTGATGGAACATTATAAATCTTGCATGTGCTCAGAAATGTCAAAATTTGCCTAAGTTTGGATTTTGAGGAAATTGGTCCCAAAAGCATGTAAGGCTGATCAAAGTTTGGACCAGCTGAGGAATAATTGAGTCAAAATCAATTAGGTGAGCTCTTAACCTTCAAATATAGAGCCATTATAGGGTCATAATTTGAAATGCTAAATATTGCTTTGCTATTAACCTTAGCAGCGTGTTTGTGCTAGAGGTTAATTACAAATAATGGGCTTAAATAGTCAGATTCTCCATTCGCACGTGTCGGCGTGGGCTGGGTGGACTCGTTTCTTCTGTGTTATTTATATTATTCGTAAACTTTTTTTGCATCTGTTATTCACTGGTCGGCGGCGCGATTCCGGCTCTCACAGACGAACGCTGTCGTTGTGTCCTCGGGCAAGACACTTAACCCGCCTCACCCCCAGTGTGTGAATGGGTCCTCGATGTAAAGCGTTTTTCGAATCTTTGGGTAGAAGTCATAGTAGTAGTCGTTAATATACTTTTGGTGCAATAGTATATATTACCGTAATGGGGTAGTAGTTGGGAGTAGTAGTGATAGAGGTCGTAACGATGGTGGTAGTAGAGGTATATAAAAATGTGAGAATTTACCATTTATTATAATCGAACACGTTTTGCTGGCACTAGTTCTCGAAGTTTTGTCCGGGGCGATTGTAGTAAGGGATCTTTCAAATCAATACATGAAAATATGTAGAATAAACTGTATTTCTGTGTGAACATGCACTGTTTAGTCTTTTAACAAATCTAAACCAATTATTTTCTCTTATCTCTACAAAATTAAGGCTACATTTGAGTCAATACCACAATTTCAGTCGTTGGCCAGTGTCAAATCCTTACCCTGCTATTGTCAAGTGTCCGCGAGACATTTTCGTATAACACTTTATAATAACTATAGCCTCTTTAGCCTTAATAAAGCATGAACAGACATTTAATTAATAATGAACAAACACTTAATTAACAATGAGTCATGCTTAATAACTATTTAATTACGGCCTTAATTAACACTTCATTAACAAGTGTTTGAGTTAATACTTAACTAACCATTTGTAAATGCTTATTTAAGGAGTAACTAAGTGTGAAATAAGTATGAGTAACTGTACACAACACAGGCCAATTAATTGCTAATTCAGTGTTAATTAAGGTTGTAATTAAGTAGTTATTAAGCATGAATCATTAATTAAGTGTTTCTTCATTATTAATTAAGTGTTTGTTCATGCTTTATTAAGGCTAAATAGGTTATAGTTATTAAAAAGTGTTACCCATTTTTGTGTTTTTTGTAGTCTGTAGTTATGGTAAACAGTGTTGAGAAGTAACTGAACACGAGAATATTCATACATATTCAGAACATCAGTTTCGAGTAACTGTATTCTGGTACAGTTACCTTGGTGCTATTCAAAGGAAAGAAATACATGGCTGTTCTTGATCACACATTTTAGGCTTCAAACAGCAGGTAACTAGTGAGAAAATATAAAACTCTGCTCTTGTGGTGATGGATGTGAGATTTGTCCTTCTGCAATCAGTGACTGGGAATACAGGACAAACAGAGAAGCAAACATGAAGCTGTTTTTAATCCAATGTTGCACTTTTTACACTATAATGTAAATGCAACTCGATGTAAAAGTATTCAGAACACAGTATTCTGATTGGACCATGTAACGGAATAGGTTGTCATGACTCTGGTTGTAACTCCAGTCCTTCCTGTCTGGAGTTCCCCTCCCTCTTACCTGTGTGTGTGGACGTGGGTGGAGTCTGCTGGAACCACTCACCTGCAGTCAGTCAAATGCACCGTTTGAAGTACCCTTCGATGTACCGTTCGAAGTGCAGTTGAAGTGCTATTCAAAGCGCCCGGCAGAGAAAAGGTACTCCTCCGTGCAGCACATTTTCGGCCGCATTCGTCGAGTGTATGAAACGGGACAGGCCTTGTCACGCTGGAACTTACGTAAGCCCTTAAATGCACCATTTCTTAGGGTACTTTTGGCGAATTGGGACACGGCCTCAGTCTGTTATCAAGCTGACTGCAAAGACCCAGCTCTCTTTGTCGCCAACAACGCAGCAATTTTTCAATACTTATGTAACCCGCATTTCCTAAGGCTCTTATTGTGAATGCCACTTCCCGTTGCTGCGTCCCTTTAACTTTAAGTCACGTGGTCACAGCAGGTCAATTACCTGTCTCCTCCTCTGCTCCTCACTGTGGCTGTGGCGTGACGCGGTCGGCATTTTGAATACGCTGGGATCTCAAACTAAAACATACTTCCTAATTTCAACTCTCCTCTCCTCAACGGTGAGTTGTTACACACACTTCGGCATATAAGCTTTGTTAGTAGCAGTCGTATTGTTGTTGGTAAATAACATGCAACATTTTGTTTGATAGCGCCGCTGGCGCACCTATGCACTAGCTTCTTGTCTACATTAATACGGTCTATTCGCGCTTGGAGTTCTTTAACCATTACTAATTTTTATTTAAATACAGGACCGATTTAAAATACATTAAACCCGAATTGTAAATAACAATAACCTCATTAGGAGCATTGTTTTATATTGCTCATCTAATTTGATTTTGCTTACTTTTGATTGACCTTTTGTATTAACGCTAAATCAGCTATACGCTTTTGTTGTTTCCGAATGTAGCTACGATTTTTGATTTGTTGCGCAACTTTAATTTATTAACAGACTCTGCTTGAGCATTGAACTCGATTTTTGATTTATATGGAAAAAGTGCACTCTGATTACAATTATTACATGTCTAATAGTCTTTATAATTTATATATTGATAAAATGTATCATCTCTACATGTACACATGTATATCCCACATTGTGCCAATGTAGACGTTTTGTGTTTATTATACAAATGTTAATTTATTATTTTGACCTTTTTATAGGTCAGGTTTTTTCGGACTGGAAAAAGAAACTTGGATCATAATTCACATATTGATGGCGAGCTACCCAACTATGCGGTAGGACTAAATGGACTAAATTATCCTGCTGCTGATTTTTTTTTTTTCCCATTGGACCTCTATCTTTTCTTTGAACTTTGGATCAAAACCTGGACACTGAATTATTGCATTTACCACAACACACCTTCACTGCATCACTGTCTGTTTTGTTTATTTATTATTTTTTGTACAATTCAATACAATTTTGCGTTAAAATTTCAATATTGGTTGGTTGTGTCTTTATTCACACCCCAGGCTCCTCAAAGAACAAATCTTCTGATGCTGCCGTAGAAATCATACTTACTTTACCGTGGTCGTAGTCAAAACTCCTAGCCTACAAGCATTACACTTACCTCTGTTCAAACCAGTTTCCTTCCCTTATCTCCTGTGTTCTAGTTTTGGTGGTGAAGGCTCCCGTATTTCAACTGGAAACCTTCAGATCCTCCTGGCCTTGGGACGATAAACTCGATTATTTTTGCATTTTGCCTTGAGTCTACGTATTTTCTAGTTCTAAAACCACCTAGACCTAACATACATACATACCGTTACATGCAGGTGCTCAGTGTTCTGTAAATAAATACGTTTTCAAATTAGTACTCTTCCCATCACTGACAGGAAATATTTCGTTTTACATGAGGCAAGTTGTAATTCCTGTGCAATAATACAGGAAGTAAGCTGAAAACTACTGACTCTATGTATCCTTAATATTCTTCTAGGGAATATATGACATCTTCAAGACTTTATTACGGGGCTGTAGGTGACTCTGGATTGTGGCTTGATGCAGGGCGATTGGGAAGCGTGGAGTCGACGGGGATTATGAGCCGTGTCCGAATTCAACGGTTGCACACTTCGTCGGGCGCATTTGAAGGTAACTTACACCACTTCCGGCCTGTCCCATTTCATGCACCCCACACATGCGTTCGACAAACATGCCCTTCGTTTCCATGGAGATCGGAGGTGAATGAAGGGTACATCCGAGCAGACTTTGCGCACTTCTATATCCCATCAGGCACCACACGTTACTTCTTCTATGGGAGAAAATGCAGTCCACGACCGCTATGGAAAACACTTTTAAATGTAAGTACTAATAGCTACAACAGTGCTGCTTGAAACTGTTACAATTTGAATAAAAAGCAGCCAGGCGACGTAACATAAGCACACAGAGTTTGCAGTCCACAAAGGCTACACGAAGGAGCACCCTTCATCAGTCAGGCCCTTCGAAAAGCCTCTCAAAGGGTGCAGCCATTGAACTAGGACACGGCTATGGAGTAGTGCTTCTTCTAAAAGGGACAAGAATGAAGGAATTCCAAAGGACTTCATGATCGTTGGCCTACTCTTTAAAATAAGACACACACTCCCATTGGAAGCACTGCTGATCTTATATAGATCCCTGTTTGAGACTCATCTAAATTATTGTGATGTGATATGGTGTAACACATATCCCACTGACACTGCAAAACTTCAGGTATAACAAAAAAAAGCCATAAGGGCGATCACCTGGTCCTTGCCAAACTCTCCAACAAATCCACTCTTCCACAGATATGGCCTTCTCAAGCTTTCTGAAAGTAATATATTTCACAGTGTTTGTATAATGTATAGTGTGGTCCACAAATTAAACAGTCGATTATGTGAAATTATCCCACTTCAGTCGTCCTCTCATCAGCACGACACAAGGACAAAGTGCCTGTTAAAAGGGAAATTTAGGAAGTTAAAATGCACCAGCTTTAGTGTCTGTTATAGAGGTCCACAAATATGGAATGAATCAAACAGTGATACTAAACAGTCTGCATCAGTACATATATTTAAAAGAAATCTGAAATGCAAACTACTGGAAAACTACAGAGTCTGACGGAACTTAGTGCGGCTCAAGTTCTCCTGCAGTAGGTTTTATTTTCTCTTTGCTCATAGGTCTGTGTGTATGCATACCTATGTGTATGTATGTATGTATGTATGTATGTATGTAAATATATATTATACATATGGGTGTGTATGTGCATGTGTACACAGATACATGTAGGCTATGTGTATGTCTGTATAGGTGTATATAGGTGTGTATATATAGGTGTATATTGTGTGTTTTGTATGTGTGTGTATGTGTATACATGTATATATGTATACATGGTGTATATATTATATATATGTATGTATGTATATGTATGTGTGTGTATATATGTATGTATATATGTATATGTAAGTGTATATGTATATATATATATATATATATCAATCTATAGTGTTATATATATCATACTTCCTTCTCTTCTCTCTCCTCTTATGTTTGTCTCTATTTTATATATATATATTTTTTTATCACATATTATATATATATTTTTCTGTTATATATATACAATCTTCTGCTTTCATAAAAATATAGCAGGTCAAACTCTAATGGCAAAAGTAAACACAACAATCAATCTGCCAAGCCTCATATGTTGTTTCTACACAGGGAGATGGACCCATTTTTTCATCAGCTTTACAGCTTCTTGGGGATCCATGTTTTTTCACAGGGTCATTGATACTTTGTATTTGCATCGATATGTAAACACAAACATGATTACAGCATAAACTTCTGTACATGTGTGTTTCTACTGTGTGTTTATGTATGCACCCTACATACTTTGACTATTGTGAAAAATAAAATTGAATTGAAAATTGAATTGAATCGAATCGTCCGCTCCAGCTCGGCACAGCACAAACAGAACATGTGAGGGCAGTGATTATAGGCTTGGGGGCGGAGTAAGGTAACTCAACGGAGGGGCCCAAGCCAGGATAATGGGAGGGCCCAGAAAGGAAGTGGAGTGGAAGGGGGATTTTAGGTGTTTGGAGTAGTTCTAAAACGGACTACCTCTACGTAAGTCAACGAACATTACATCCAAAATGCTAGGACGATTTACGCACAAGGCATTTTCCAGCCAGTTTAGACCTTCGTTTAACTAAATAAAGATGTTGCAGTTTATTTTTATCAGTCTGATCAGAACAAGTGAGTAATTTAGACCAATGTTTTAGCCCCTGGTGGTTGCACGTTAGCTACTCCATAGCTACTCAATTACTTTCTTTGTATCATGGCATTAAATAAAGCCCAACTATGTGTGAAAATGAATCAATCCACATGCAATATGAATGATCCGGTGTCACCTCCCGCAGAAGCCCATTGATCTGAACATAATTACATCGGCCAGCCCCTCAGGAAGACACAGGCGCACGATTAAAGTGGGCAGGTGACAGGGAGCTGTCTTGTCGCTCAATACAAGGCTTCTTCTGGATGTAATTAACAATCATAGCATGTCCAAAATGAGCAGAGTGAGCCGTTTTCTCCTCTACAAAAACCCCCTTGAAATGCTCCGAGTTAATTGTCCAATTTTAGACCCATAAAAGCGCTGCCTCCCCACCTGCTGTGCCACGGAAATAGTCACAAAGTCCCATTAAGACGAGACTCGCCATACTCGCCAATATTCTACGAAATAAATACGGAGAGTAAAAATAGAAGGGTAATTTTTTGGATGTTTAGGCTGAGTTCTTCTCTCAAACTGAAAACGCCGTGTTCCACATTGTGATGTCATCATGTGGTGTTACAGGAAGTGCTCCATTTTGTTTGTATACTCCACACACCTTCACTAGAATCATTTCAGCTCTGCCAATCTGTTCTGAACTAAAGGTAAAAGGAGCTTGAAAACTACCACTTCATGACATCACAAGGTGGAACAGAGCATTTTGAGCTTTGAAGATGTGTTACTCAAACAAAACACTACTCCAGGTCTGTTTTTTGTGTGCAATATAGGACTTTTAATGTATTTGCAGTTTTTTTTTGTGTGTAATTTTATGCATTTTTTATGTTTTCGTATATTTTGCAAACACTTAAGTTAATATTATATCTAAAGTTCCACTGTGTAACATTTCTGGCGATGTAGAGGTACAAAATCAGAACCGTACACTGGAACATTTCAGGCAAAGCAATGACATCTCCACGGAGACAAACAGGTTTTGTGATCACCACCAGGTCAATTTACAGTTTACAAGTCAGGTCTGAGGAGAGGCGAGTCGGCTCGTGATAATATTTCTCAGTGGGGCTTTACGTGATGTAGTAATGTGGCCTATATGATCACGTTACAAGGGAATCGCTTTTTTTTATTTCTTACATGGACATAGTGAAAATACTGCATTTCAAACAAATACTGTAAGTTCCAGATACAGAAACAAGAGTACATTAAAAACTTAAAGGGACCATTTTACTAAATTTTTTTCTACATTCCCGGAGCTGTGTTTTGTTTCATTCACACACAAACCCTGCGTATTTAGGCGGAGTTCTTCTCTCAAACTGAAAACGCTCTGCTCCACTTTGTGATGTCATCATGTGGTGATACAGGAAGTGCTCCAATCTGTTTTTAAACTCCACACACCTTCACCAGAATCATTTGGAACGATTTCAGCTCTGGAGTTTCCGAATTTCTACTGAACTGAAGGTAAAACGAGCTGTTAACTCGAAAACTACCACTTTATGACATCACAAGGAGGAACAGAGCATTTGGAGCTTTGGAGATGTCTACAAATGAACAATGCAGGATTTCTCAAACATGAAAAACACAATTCCAGGTGTGTTTTTGAGGAGATAACAACATTATAACATGTCTTAAAGCTCACAAGAGTCAATTTTGTGTAATATAGGACCTTCAAACAATCCCAACTCTAAGTATGCAAACGAGTAAGACTTTACGCCAATGGAAAAAAAAAAAATTAAACTGCCTCCAACAACACAAAATGTCAAGACCTTTGGCTCACAGATGTCTGACCATGAGCTATCTGGCCTGCTATTCTTCTAAATACACATGTAAAACAGCCGGAAGTGTGTGTGCGTGTTAAATGGACTGGAATGAGACTGGAAGGTTAACCATTACAATAGGTCAGCACCAAACCCGCTCTGACACGGCCTGGGAGAAAATAAACCCAATTCCTCCTAATGGCATTCTTCAAGCTCCATCAATCCCAATGCACACACTCATCTGCATCATGTTCTTTTCAAATATTGACTTTTTAATAATTACTGTGTTACATCCCAAGCTGCGATGGAGGAAATGTCAACGCATCCTGGGTAAACACGGCGGAATCCAACAAATAAACGATACGAGGAATGAAAGTAAATCCATACATCAATATTCCATTTTTTTGCTTTGAGACGATAATGAGAAAGAGACACATTTTAACATTTCACGTTTTCAATTGACTCAATGTGACTAGTCTACGGCGAGAGAAAACGTGTAATTGTGATCGTTATCTGGACTATACAGACTCCAAAACGCACCCAATTAGAACACAAATATTCTTAGGTTTTTTGTTTTTTTTTTTCCTAATTTTCCAGTTTTAATTTGAAAACATATGTTCAAATTAAAGGGCACATATGACATTATTTTCTGATCTATGTTTTATGTCACAAACAGACCTGGAGTTGTGTTTTGTTTCATTTACACATGTTTAACGCACAAACCCTGCAGATTTAGACAGAGTTCTTTTTCTCAAACAGAAAAAAAAAAACTCTGTTCCACCTTGTGATGTCATACAGGAAGTGCTCCATTGTGTTTTTAACCCTGGAGAACCCACAGGGTCAAATTTGGCCGCAGTTCCGCAATTTCTGCTACCCAAAATGAACAAACAAAAAAAAATCCAACAAAAAAAATTCAAAAAGCCCAGAGTGCCACTTCTGACCCCTGCATAGAGACACCTAGTGGATGAATATTGAACTAAAATGAGCCAGAGTGGTAGTGACAAGATGGCCGACACAAAATCGTCTTCTCAGCAAACCAGCGATTGGTAAAATTGTGGATTTTTTTTGTTAATCTTTTTAGTAATAACTTGCAGAATCTCTAGAAGTATGTTTTATATTCTTTTTTGATAAATTAACAAGCCCAATGGGTCAAATTTGGCCCTAAATTAAGGAATAAAGGTTTAAAATCGAAAAGGTGGATATGTCAGTGTTCAGTAAACTTATAGCAGTAATTTAATGCAATGTTCATAATTTTACAAAGAAGAAAAGGGCTCTCGGGTTCTCCAGGGTTAAAAAATGAACAACTCTACTGTAAAAGAAAACATAATCATAGTCCAGTGTTTATCTGTACTACACAGACTCTAAACACATGCTCAAAAACAGTGGCATTATTAAATTTAAATGTCAAAACACATCTTCCATATTACAATTTCTTCATAAATCTTCACTATTTAGGACCTTTCCATCACTGTATTTCAAACTTTACTTGGCTGCTAATTTAAATCTCAGTGTACAATAGAAAGAATCACTCACTTGTCGACTACTAAAGTGATCATTAGTTGCTAACCTGATCCTCAATAAGCAATTAGCGTGTCCCATTAGCATTTAGCGCAGTAGCTCAGTTGGTTGAGTGTTTGCCCACTGATTCGAAGGTTGGCGGTTTGAATCCCACTCTCGATGTGAACAGGTCGGCGATGCAATTCCAACTCCCACAGATGAGTGCTGCCATTGTGTCCTTGAGCAAGACGCTTAAATCGTACATGGTCACGTTTGTATGTAGCGCTTTTCCACCTTCAATGCACTTTATATTAAGGAACCCATCCACACACACACATTTATAAAACACAACACGACAGCGTTCATCTGTGGGAGCTGGAATCGCACCGCCAACCTCTACGCACTCAGTCAATGATGTCAAATTTGAACCGGCAACCTTTGGATCAGTGGACAAACGCTCTACCAGCTGAGCTACTGTTAACTTGGAAATGTTGGCTATTGCTTTTGCGCCGAAGGATACACATTTCCAATTTTCCACATTTTAATAAAATAAAATGTAAAATATTACGCTCATTACTTTCTGAACTAATTTGGATGTGTTCCCATTCAGAAAGTTTCACTGTAACCCCATTTATACAGCGCCTTTGAGTGCCCAGCAGAAACCAGCCTCAGCAGCAGTTTTGGCCTTTAACTACAAAACTTCTGAAACGTATGGGTGTATTAGGCGTCCCGAATGCAAGTTAAAGTAAAAAATGGCCCCAAAGGTTCATCAATTCCTCTTATTGTTGTAACAGTCCAGTGCCCACTTCCTTAAACAACCCTACAGAGAGGAGAGATAGCCTGGTATTGGGAAAGTGATGTGTTTACGGGGACTAATAGTTCGCTGCTAAAAGGCATTTTGTATTAGCAGAAGATAGAATGTGCAATTAGCATAAGCTCCAAAGGCCAAACACGACTAAATAAACTTCTAGGTCACTCACTGTTGTGTAAGAAGAGTTCGATGCGGTGACTGTATGCACCGCGACCCAGAATGCAGTGCTCACGGAGGAACATGCTGCCCGGGACTGATGACTCAACATTCTCGCAAACATTAGCTTATGAGCACATTTCAGCATTGCATTGTCATAGCTTTACTAATTATTTCTTTATTTTCCTGTGATAACTAAACTTGGACACTTTTACTGATTTATATTTACTGATAACACCGGCTTCGAAATTCTCTTTTTCTCTTTGCCCGTTGCTACAGCTCACTGACTTGGCGAGCCGATGCTAACCAAAACCCATAAACTGTATATATTAATCTACATAGCTAACCTGCTTCCTCTAAGTAGGAAGTGAGCATGTGCGCTCTCCCGGCTCCATCGACTCTGGGTCCAATTTATTTTACATTGGAAAACTGCGGCCCGTCTCTCTGTTACTGCTGCTTTTCTTTCTTTTTTTTTTTTTTTTCGCTATTTTGTCTGTAGCTCAAGATATGAAGATTAATAAGAGGCAAATCAGGCGCCTTCTTTCCTCGAGGTTGCTCCCGCTAGCGTTAGCAACAGGTTGGAATGAAATCGTTGCTAAGCGGGAAGGGGCATAACCTTCAACAGCCCTGTTCTGGATTGGTTCTTTGGTTGCTATGATACTCGCGGTCAAAATTCCAGATATGGAAGTTGACTCTGAATTGGCCACTATAACCGCTGAGCTTCATTCGACGCTATGGGTGAAGCTCAGAAATCTCATCTATGGTCGATAGGTTGATACCAACCAACAACTATAAGAAAAAAATACAGGTAGTTGGTGTTCTAAAGTCTTCCTGGGTTAGCCGAGATGCTAAGTGGTTGATAGCATAAGCATTGAACGCCACGTCTACTAATTACATGTCTATAGTTCTGGCAGTCACATGTTAAATTAGCATTATTATTCTTCAAAATGTATTATATATGCATTTAATTAATGTAAATCACATTAATTAATATAGGTCCTAGACTGTATATATGTAAATGTACATAGCTAACCATGCTAGCCACTGCGTTCCAAATAGGAAGCGATCATGACCGTGCTTCTGGCTCCAGTTCGCTACAATTCAATTCATGGCAGCCTCGTTATTTTGTTCTTAAAATGTTCGTATTAACCCACTCTACATGATCCTGGTATTGAAATCTCCCTGAAGAAGGCGCCTAGCGTTAGCAACAGGTTTGATTGACAGCGTTGCTAAGCGGCCGGCCTCTCCCAGATAAACCAGCAGTGCGGGCGCAAGGGGAGTTACCGTCAACTGCCTTGCTCTGGATTGGCTCTTTGGTTGCTATAATTCTTGTGGTTTGAATTTCCAAATATAGAACTTAGCTCCAAATTCGCCGCTGTAACTGCTCCAGCCTTGTGCCTCATTTGACTGGAGCCGAACGCTGTGGGTGACGTCACACTCACTTAGTCCGCTTCTTTATACAATCTATGATATAGGCTTATACCAGATATTATCGTTCAATATTGTGCATCTATAGCAACACATCCATGGCCATATTTGTTAATACCACCCCACAACAAGCGATATATTTTTCTTTATGACACAGAAAGTTGCTATTTGAAACTCCCTGAGTGTAGCACCGGCTCTGCACAACCTCATTTCAAATCAACACTCAGAACAAAATCAGAGAAGCAAACATGTCCAAAAGCTGATCTGAGTGTACTCTTGAAGAGGTCGAACGCCTCTGTAGTGAGAAATTCAACCTGATGGAGTATCTGGGGATAGCATCCACCAATCCAGACCAGATCTCAGGACCATCTGAAAAGGTTTCTTTCCGTTATTCTTTACAATAGAAGTTATTCATCCAACATATTTAGCTCTAATATGATCATAGTACAGAAAATAGCCCCACTAGTACAATGAAAAAGCCCTGTGCATAAATACTGACCCCCCGAAATGATTACGTCTTGTCTGATATAGTAATTATCGTGACAGACCTAGTTGTAAGTCTTACCTCGGACTTGCACTTCTCACCAGCTGACGGCCATAAGGAGCCCACATGCTATACTGTATATAACAAAGCCTTATTGCTCCCATTTTCCACATGAACGCCCTCAGCTGGGGCTCAAAGCTGTCAGCCGCTGCCCGGGAATGCATCGTGTGTTTGTGCTCGTTCCTAAGCACCAGAGCGTCAATGTTTACCCGTGCATCCCATCTCATTCTATTGACTTTATTTCTGCTAGAATAGATTTGAACTTCACCTGGCTGTGTCCTGTGATCCAGCGCTTAACAAACAACAATTACCCCGTGATTAGCATAAGTAGCATTAGTAATTCAAATCAAGGCAAAAATGACATTTGATGGAGCATGAGCTAAAACAAACAAGTCATTTGAAGTGAAATCTAAATAAATTGGCGTTGGAACGAGGCTAATTGCATTTGCATAATGAAAAACACAGCAGCAGTGATTAGTGATTTCTTTGGATGAATGGGTTTGTTGACCACACGCATATTTTAAAGGATTTGTATTTGAAGTCTATTACCGTTGTCTAGGCCTGTCATGATACCAAACTTTGAAGTACGAAGAAAATATAGCCACTGACACGATCAACCCCAAAAAAACGACTCTATATGTGCAGTATTTTTAAAGAACATTTCAATGAAACACTTAATGAGTCACAGAAGTTATTTATTTAACCATCCACGACTCAAATTGTCAGAAAAGTGCAAAAATAAAGGCAAAAACTTCCCCATTCTCACAAAAGAAAAAGTCTGCACTATGTAACTTTTCCATTGGAGGGTCTGCCACCTGCTTGTCTCCATGGAGATGTTACTTCTTTGCTTAGAATGTTTCACAATATGGCATTAAACGTATCTATGTGGGGCAACAGTAGCTCAGTTGGTTGTGTTTTGATCCAAAAATTGGCAGTTCGATTCCAGCTCCCACAGGTGAATACTGTCATCGTGTCCTTGGGCAAGACACTAAACCCACCTCGCCCCACGATAAATATTTACCCCCAAAAATAATCGTATTGAATGATAAATCGATATTGTGATGGGCCTACCGTTGTTCCTGCTACTTATAGACACAAATTACTAATTCACATTTTGTTAATTAAAGGTGAAACTTTTCTGGGATCGCCTCTCCACAGACCTGACTCGCAACATGGCCTGGTGGCGTCACCAGGTAGTCTACATGAAGATAAATTGTCAATTTTTTATCGTGCTTTTCCACCTTCAGGGAACCACTCACCCACACACACACAGACACTGTTAGCGAGGTGGGTTATGTGTCTTGCCCAATGACACAATGACAGCATTCATCTGTGGAAGTTGAAATCGCACCACCAACTTTCAGATCAATGGACAAATGCTCTACCAACTGAGCTGCTGTCACCGCACATAAAAGTTTAATGCCATATTGTGGGATATTCTAGGCCAGGGCTGGGCAAACTGTGGGCCAGGATATATCTGTATGTGAATATTACATTACAGATTTGGCCTGTAACGAGTAGTAAAGCTTAAATATACAAGGCTCATTGTACAAATTGTTTTCCAAATGCATTATTTAAATTAATAATTACTTTATTAAATTGCAGCAGAAAAACTCACGTTCAGTTTTATCAAGCGCCAAAAGATCAACAACTTGAAAAGGAAATTGACAAGGTTTACTCTTACCTATTTTAAGATCATTTGGTCACATTTGGCAAAGCAATAACATCTCCATGGAGACCAGCAGGTGGCAGACCCTCCACCTGAAAAGTTACATAGTGCACCTTAATATTATAGTAATATTTATCTAAAACCACTTAGAATAGACTTTGAAAGAAGCTCTAATTGCAAAGTGGTACAGGATTGAGCAGTGCGTTCACTTCTAAATCGAAATCCTTCTGCTAACTTGACTCAATTCCGATGTTAAGTGGAGATGACCTCGTACTCCAATATGTTCTTTGGAAATACACATGGCTGGACACATGGCTCCTAATTATAAAAGCACACACCATTTAGTTCATTAAACATGCAGCGCTGCTCCCGTTCTCCTGATGGATCCAGGCCCGCTCGGGTGGGATGGACTCTGAGATTAGCCTGTCAAAACAGCCATCCAATTAAAAGACTGCAGAAGACCTTATGCCCCGAGACATGTCACCGCTCCAGTGTGTGTGAGGCAGCGCGCTAGCAACGAGCTCCTATAGGTTTGATCACTATATCCACCACGAGCGAGTACTGAGTCACGCGAGCAGACTTTAACATGCATTTTAGCACATGTATTTTCACTATGCAAGCTACACTGCCAAAATGAGTTAAAATCACTTGAATAAACAGAATTTATCTTGACCTGAGGAATATTTTTACTAGTTCCATTGCTGTTTTTTTTTAGTACTGGTTGATTTAATAAATTTATTAAATGTGTGTTTTTTTGGAGGTCATTGGAGTAATTAAACTAAAAGTAACCTAAAAGATATTACTCAACATAGTTCTCCTTGTCCTAGAAAAAAAAAAAAAAAAAAAAAACTAAGGTTAACCAGCGAGAAAGCTCAAAAATCAAGACAGAAAAAACTAAGTGGACCTCAACTAGTAAAAAACGACTCAACTCGAGGCAAATATTCTGAAATCACATGCGTTTAACTCAGTAACACAGTTTTTCGTAGTTTTTTTTCCCGTGTAGCAGATGCGTTTGGGAGCCCTCAGCTGTGTCACGTTAGTATGAGCTAATTTGTGGAAGTGTGTTTTGCCCTCCTTGTGCATGTTTGTGTTTAAAAATAGGCCGCGGAGCCTGCGGTGAGCCACTGTACAAGTGGCCGTGGCTTTCCCTCAGCTCCTCCCCTGTCGCCTGTAATTAGACTGATATGTGTTTGGCTGCCGTGTGGGTGGAACTGGTCCATACCCTGTGCAATCTCATCCTTTTAAGTCCTATCATGTCATTAATGCAGCGAAACATGTGAAACAGATTGTGGGTTATGTAATTATATTATGTACAATTAAGCTGTTTTAGGTAGTTAGTTTTTTGGGGTTTTTTTTTTACGTTTTTGGCAATACTTCACCAAAAGTAATCCAGTGCTGAATAAAAATGTGAAATGTATAGGTAGTAAACATAGATCAGAAATGGGCAAACTACGGCTCGGGGGCCACAAACGGCCCTTTGGACTTATTAATCCGGCCGAACGTGACCAAATTATTTTAAAATAGGTAAGGGTAAACGCTGTTCAAAGTTTTTCTGCTGTGTTTATTTAACTGAAATCTAATAAAATATGTATTAAGTTAATTAATGCCTTTGGAAATGATTTGTACAATGAGCTTTGCATATTCATGCTTTGCTACATGTTACAGGACAAATATCTAATGTATATACATATATATCCTGGCCCGGCCCCTCTGTGAATTTTACAATCCGCTGTGGCCCATTTAAAAAAATTTGCCCACCCCTGACATAGACCGTACACGTAAATGGACGTAGCAAACCTAGTAGCTGCTGCGTTCCAAATAGGAAGTGATCATGGTCGTGCTTCGGGCTCCATCGACTCCGACTATCACCCCTCTTTTTTCTGCTGCTGTCAGATGTTTTGGTCTTGGTCTCTATGGGTGACCTCACACTCCCCAAGTCCATTTCTTTATACAGTCTGTGTTAGTATATCCACATCTAGACTGTATAATGTTGTCTATTGAACCAAAATACCATAACATATTTTACTTGATTCAGTAACTCTGACTAAGATGTGAATTTATGGCTTCTGTGCTAACTGGAATGAATCCGCTTGTGAGGAAGCTGGCCCAATGTGGTCAAAGTAGGAAAAATTCCCAGTTACCAAAATGTATTGCCATGGAAAAAAACACTGCCTGACCAAAACAAAAAAAAAAAAATGGATTTTTTCACGTGGATTTAACTAAGCAAACAGGTTGGGGTTGCTGCAGTTGGTCAGGTCGAGGTTCAGCAACAGTCTGTGCTCAAAGAATGAACGACCAGGTTATTCCATCTTCTTCCCTGATGTCATGGGCATATTCCAAGATGACAATGCCAGGATTCACGGGCCTCAAATAGTGACAGAGTGGTTCAGGAGCATCATTTTCACACATGGATTGTCCTCCACAGAGTCCAGACCTTAACCCCAGTGAGAATCTTTGTGATGTGCTGGAGAAGCTTCGTGCAGCGTCAGACTCGACCATCATCAATGCAACATCTTGGTGAAAAATGAAGCGACACTGGATGGAAATAAATCTTGTGACATTGCAGAAACGAAATCGAAACAATGCCACAGCGAATATGGCGTAATCAAAGCTAAAGGCGGAACAACCAAATATTAGAGTGTGTGACCTTTTTTTTTTTTTTAGTGGCAACTTTTTTGGGGCCAGGCAGTGTGCATATTTACAAAAAATAATTGTACTCAACTAAAGCAACAGGACTTAAGAAACTAAGGAAAACCACATGTACCCAGCTACACAGAGTCCCCAAAAGACTGACTTGTCCTGCTTATATATCCTCTCAAACCAGAAGCACCTCCTCAAGGTAAACCATTTACTTCACAGGTGCAGTAGGTACAACTTTAGCAGGATCTCATCATACACTGCGAAGTTAAAGGGGCCTAACTCCCTTTAACTCAAAAAGTGTTTCAAAAATAAACTATAAACACTTAACCAAAATACATTAAGACATTGAAACAAAAAAAAGAACTTAACCCAGTTCCTGCCTCCACATGGTCCAGCCCACGACCACACCCAAGCCTTTAAAAATGGCCGACATAGGGCACGCCCCGTCTGTGTCTGGACCATGTGGAGATTCAGGTAAGAGTAGATGGATGTGTTAAACTGAATGGACTAAATGTAACCAAATAAAATCTTTAAAGTAACAGGCGTGTGGTGTTTAAATTAAAGATAGACTAACAAAGACGTAAAACAAACCCTGCATATTGAAAAAATATTGGGAATGAACAATCGTGTGAATATAAACCAAATTATGGCGATATTAAAGGGACAAAGGCCCGGCTCATTCTGTAAAAGTCAACATTACATAATCATTAATTGGAGCTTTTTCAAATCCAAGTTTAAACATGGTCTATACACGACTGATGCCCATCACCACTTACACTCCATCAACAGTGATTCCATCTAGTCTCCGGTTCAAAATGACATTCACAAACAGGTAGCCATAGCGACAGACAGCCGTTGACGTTAATATAAGTGCATATGGTGATTTACTGTAAAGACGTGGCTTTTCTGTACATTCTGTCAATTTGCCGGCAATTTCAGCCAGATGCGTTTGTAGCTCCATGTTCTTATTCTCCGCTCCAATGCTATTCTGCAGCCATAAAGATGTAGCCAGTAACAAGGAATTATTTTAAACATTTTGAGGACCTATCGTGTTTGTGTCTGCGATACAGCTATAATCTACGACACTCGTGGATCATTATGTTGTAATTAGCACATTTTAAATCACAATAAGCATCTAAAACGACTTGATAAAAGAAACAATCTGCTGACTTCCGCGTTGGCAAACTGCGATACCCAATGGGAGCCGACGTTACTGCAAACATTGGCACTTCCGATAAATATCTGCAGATCACGCTAGAGATTGTGAACCAAAATGACTACACAATGCTGCCAAATCCTGCACGTATCATTGAATAAGAAAATAAACCCGGAGAATGAAGTAGAGAGCAGTGGGCATGTGCAGGTGGAGGTGAAGACAGGTGTTGATCGGCAATAAGGCGTCCCTTATATAGATAAGTGATCCAAGATCGCTCAAACATGCACAAATTACACCGAATAGAACTTTGGGTGAGGAAATGCTGAAACTATAATATGGTTAAAAGGTTTGAAAAGTCCAGTTTGCAGAGTAGGTCTGTTTTAAACATTGTGTTATGTACTACAGATACTACATATGGTTAGTAGTTACTTGAAAAGGAAATGGTGGGCTACAAAGTGATGGTTAAACTAAAAGAACATATCTGTATTGTAGCTAGTCCATTACACAGGCCTTAAACTTAAAGCTAACAGGAAAAAAATGACAATACGCAAAGAAGTTTAAACTGTTTATTAATTGGTTGAAAAGGTTGTGCAGTTAAAGTCGGCCTGGAACAAAAGACACGAGTAAGTGCATCAGCTAATTCACTCCAACTGAATTGTTTGAATTTCGACTTACCTATGTTGTCTGCCATCTTGGGTGTTCTGGCTAAAGGAGTCCCCGGGGAGCTGGAGCACCTTAAGAAGGTTCTGGGGCAGACAACTGTGAGCTGAGGGGCAGGGGTGTCCAAATAATTTAGTTTTTTTGTATTTAGTTTGTTTTCTAGAGTTAAAACTGATGAATAATACAGAGCTCTATTTTAATAACAGATTTGATTGGATAAAGATTAACACTGTTTCGCTAAAGATATTTTTAACAATATTATTGGATTTGATGAAACTTACCTGCGCTGTAGTGTGGGAGCAACCGATTAAGGGAGGGGCTCTATAAAAGGAGACAATCGCAGTCTGTGCAAAGTGAAGGTGCTGTGTGGTCAGGCTGTTTTTTGCCATGCTGGTTTAAATTTTGCTATTATTTTGAAAATATGCACTTGGGTCTGCGCTGGACAAATCGGCTCAGCGCTGTTCTGTTCCTCGTCGTTATCCTGGCAACTACAATGTCAAAAAACAGAATTTTTTCCTCACAAAAATTTAGGAGCGTATGTCGAAGTTACTTTAAATTTCAACTAGGCCTGTCACGATAACTCATTTTGAAGTGCGATATATTGCTGAAGGAAATATCGCCGATAAACGATAATACTGACACTAATTCATGCCACTGACGCGATCTCCCTAAAGCACGATTCGCTCTGAAAACTCAACATAAGGCTGAAATATGTCATCCAACCTTATCCTGCAGTACTGAAAAATGGCAAAATCTTCCCAACTGGAACAACGAAAAAGTCCCCACGTTAAATACTGCAACAACTGTTCCATTTACCATGTGCTGAAACATGAGCCAGTGTGGTATTTATTGCGACAGGCCCCAAACCTGCGTATCATATAACTGCTGCGTTTAACCTTCTGCAAATACTGTTTACTTTCCAAACATTGAGATTGAGGAAATGCTTTTATGAATAGCCTTGAGAGAGTGTGTCCGGAACCGTGGTCATGCCCTTGAACTGCTCGAACTGTCCATTGTCCAGGAGGTGTGAGGGTCGAAAGGAGGAACACGGACTACAGGAAGGTAATTGGTCTGCGGAGGGCTTTGAGCTGGACAAGATTGATGAAAAAATGTTTAGAAAAAGCGGAAAAGGAGATAAAGCAACAAAGAAGGGCAATGCTGGCGAAGAAGTACCCAGCCAAACTTCAGATGTGTTGTGTTTACTTGGTATTATCCACTCAAGGTAGACACAGAGTATATATCTTTGACAATGACCAGTTCGTCCTGTAGCTAACACTATTATTCTCCAAGGAAAATTCGCCAATTCAGTTGTATAGTGTGTATGGGTAAATAAAACTCTGTAATTGGCGGGGTTGTCCAAAAAAAGTTAACTCAGACACAAATCGAAACTAAGACTTAGCTTAGCTTTTTTCTACAATAGCTCAGTTGGTTGAGCGTTTGTCCACCGATCCAAAGGTTGGCGGATTGAATCTCGATCTCTCTACGTCAACATCATCGGTTGAGTGGCCATATCGACTGACCCACAGGTTGGCGGCGCGATTCCAGCTCCAACAGATGAATGCTGTTGTTGTGTCCTTGGGCAAGACACTTAACCCACCTCACCCCCAGTGTCTGCGTAGACTGGTGTGTGAATGGGTCAGTGGTTCCTTTGAGATTTAGCATTTTAGTATCCATCCATCTATCCATTTTCTTCTGGGCCGGGTCACAGGGGCAGCAGCTCTCAGCAGGGACTCCCAGACTTCCCTCACCCCAGACAAGTCCTCCAGCTCCTCCGATGGGACCCCAAGGCGCTCCCAGGCCAGCCGAGAGACACAGTCCCTCCATCACGTCCTGGATCTACCCCGGAAAACCTGAGCAGGTATCAATTCTGCAAAATATACATACAATTGACATATTTGAGTTGTCTTTTCATGGCTTTTGATCTACATCAGAACTAGAATACAGACCACAAAGTAAAGAAAGTTAGATTCTATTGGTTTAAAAAGGCATGTCCCACCGGGAGGAGCCCCGAGGAAGACCCAGGACACGCTGGAGGGACTATGTCTCTCGGCTGGCCTGGGAACGCCTTGGGGTCCCACCGGAGGAGCTGGAGGACGTGTGTCTGGGGTGAGGGAAGTCTGGGAGTCCCTGCTTAGACTGCTGCCCCCGCGACCCGGCCCCGGATAAGCGGAAGAAAATGGATGGATGGATGGTTTAAAAAGGCAATTTATCATCATTGTGGGATTGAAATCTGCAAATATCAAGCATTTTGTTTAAGTATTTGAGGTCAGGTAGGGCCTTGCGTGCTAGAGAGGATTGTTATGAGGTCTACAGTTTTTTTTTACCTTTGCACACATTTGGATATCCATACACTGGCTTGCATAATAGTTTTCAAGCTCATCCAGAGCTAAACAAGAATGTATCTTTTGATAATGGTAATCAGTCACTCTTCGATCTCAGTCTTTGGCGCTCTGTCGCTTCAGTCGCTGATAAATTTCTGGCTTCCGATGTGTACCGATGGTCTTTTCATCACAAACCAACTTCATTCTCAGGTAATGTGGTTGAGGTGACTTGCCCAGGGACACAACATTAGTATCTGTTGCAGTATCAGAGCTGGGACTGAACCGCCAACCTCTTTATTACACTGAGACGCCGTTGCCCATAATTGCCTTATCTTTCACATTACCAGTCTGATGCCGAGCTATTGAGATTCACCGATTACCCTATAGACTGAAAAAAAATATCATGAAATCTGAACGAGATGGTTGAACAGAAAAAAGGGGAAGAGAATGAAAGGATGACAGACAGGTGGAGGAAGCGATCCGGAGCGCGGTGAAAAGACTCTGAGAGAGGAGCAGAATGGGGGTCGACGAAAAAAAGGAAAAAAAAACGAAAAAGATTGAGAGATTGGTGTGAAATGAAAGGCGCGCTAACGGGAAGCGCGGAGGGGGGAAATGAGTATGGATTGAATGGGGACGAAACAAAAGAGGCGAGATGAGCGATGGTAATGGAGAGGATGCGCCGGTGCAAGGGCTGATGGGAAAGCGGGAGAGGAGCAGGCTTTCATGTGTCCGACCGTGATGCGAGACTGAATTATGAACGTGACGAGCAGGCGCTGAATATTAACCCCGATGTGTTCGAATTCGGAGCTCGCTTATAGATTCAAAAGGGGGTGTTTAGGGAGAAGAGTAGACTAAACTGTGTACAGACGACGATACATTTGTCTGGTTCATCTTAAATGTTTGTGAGTGGGTGGGAGAAAGGATGGGAGTTAAAAGGCCACGATGGAACCTTCTAAATAGCTTCTTATTTCAGCTGTCTAATGCTGTGAGGCTGCTGAATTCTTTAAAATGGAAATGACTCACGCAGAGACATAAAGCGGTCACGGTTAGTTCTTTTGAGGTAAGTTTATGACGTGGGGTTTTGCTTTGGATACTAAGATTACAGAGAAAAGATATAGGTGCAGTCGATATCCCATTTGTTTATGAGACGATTGGTGTAATGGTGTAAGAAGACGATTTACTGGCCTAAAATGTCGCATAGTAGTGTCAATGTAGTGTTCTGGTGTAAGGAAACATGTGGGATTTTGGAGGCTCCAAAAAAATAATCCACAGGTTCAAATTTGGCCAAAATTAACAAACAAACAAAGAAACAAAGTCAAATTTCAATTCAAAAATTAAAAAAGCCCAGAGAGACGCTTCTGGCCCACGCATAGACACAAACTAAAATGAGCCAGAGTGGTAGTGACAAGATGGCCGTCCAGTTGAGCTAGAAAACTACCCAAACAAAATCATCTTCTCAACAAACCAGCGGTTGGTAAAATTGTGGTAATAGTTTGTAGGATGTGTAGAATATTCCGCATTATACAGTTTTTCAGTGTAAATTGAATTCAAGCCAGGGTCGATAGAGCAGGAAGCACGCCCATGATCACTTCCTGGAACGGTACGGCTACTGCACTATCTATGTCCATTTATATATACATCTACAGCTTGTCCGTTCATGGGATGGATCTCTCCTTCACTGTGGTTCTCCTTGAGGTTTCTCCTTTTCCCCTTTGGATTTTTTTGAGTTCTTGAGTCCTTGCCGAGAAGAAGGGTCTAAGGACAGGAGATGTTTCGGGACAGTTTTCCATTGCTTGTTTTCTGTTGACTAATTTACTTGTCTGTTTCTGTTTCATTGTTGATTTTCTAATTTTCCGTTGGTTAAATCGATTTTCATGTTCAGCCCTAAGAGGCGACTGCTGTTGAGTTTTGTGGGCTTTATAAAAATAAACTGAATTGAATATACAGTCTATGGCATTACCTAACTTCTGATTTCTCCACATACAGGTCAGATCTTTGGATTTAGGCGACCCTGCTCCCTTTTAAGGTCACATGGTTTTCAAGGTATTTTTAGCAAAGCCATAACATCTCCATGGAGAAGAGCGGTATCCAAAACATACCTTAAAAAGCACACCTGCCGCCTTTTGTATAGCACACGTGTCAGTGAGATGTGTAGGCGGTCCTTAATCAGTGCCCAGTGGCCCGACCGCTTTGAATTTGCTCACATCTGTACTCTCTCTTTTCAATACAAGTCTCGGTGAAAAGGGGGACAGTACAAACGCCCACCAGCCCCTCTGCTTCCACATCGCGGTGTCAGTTCATTTGTGGAGAATGGCAGATGGGGAAAGGATGTCAAAGTAGATGTAGAAATCATTAGTGCATTTGCATCAGAGGTGGACACGGAGGAGTGGTGACAGAGATGACCCAGATTTCTCATTATAAGGTTTGTTCAAATGAAGACGTTTTATTCATTATAACACTGTTCCTCCACTTAATCTTTGACCCATTTTTTAAAAAAATCTTTTCATTCTGACCTCGTTCTTTAGCTCAATTTGCACAACTTTTTAAAAACTTTGCTACGGCACATGTAGTTGATGGTAGCTGGTAGTTGTGTTCGCTGTGTACATTTTTTGGGGTGGAGGGCTCTTTTTTTTTGATAAAATTCACTTTCTGTCGTTATATACTGTACCCGTTTACTCCGATACTGACAAGCACTGCCGACGTGTGCGCTAAGTACATTATAAAGGTGTTCTCTGTAGTTGTACACTTCTGGAGGATAATTAACAAGTTTGGTTGGCAACTGAACTCCTTGTATAAGATCAAGTAATACCGGCAGATTTAATTTGTTCGTTCTAAATAGGCGAGGCAAGTTTATTCATATAGTGCATTCGTACACAAAGTAATTCAAAGTGCTTTACAGAATAAGAAAGACATTCAAATCAAAACATAAATAATCAGAGATTGCAGAATAAAAACCTTTCAGTCATATGCACAGATGAACAAAACAATGTGGAGCCTGGATTTAAACACTGTCAAAGTAGAGGCTCACATTCATATACATATACAGTGCCAATCAAATATTTGGAAACACCCTCTCATTAATATCATTTTTTCTTTATTTTTACTACTTTCTACATTATATATCTAAATCTATCTATCTATCTATCTATCTATCTATCTCTCATATACACATATACAGAAGACATCATGTATATATATGAAGCAAGATATATGCAAGTACGTAGTAAGAAAAAAAAAATTCGACAAAGCACAAGGGGCTACTTTGATGATAAAACTTTTTTTTCTTGCTTTATATATTTGGCGTCTTCTGTATGTGCATAAAATGAAGGAAGTAGTAAAAAAATTAATGTGTTTCAAGTCTTATTAATCCACAGCGGCTCTGTCAAAGTTGTGTATAAAGCACCACACTGCACTGATCACTGTCTGTGGCCCTCCGCTTCGAATATGTTTCGAGATGTGGCCCTCGATTAAAAAAAAAAGTTTGGGCACCTCTGGCCTAGAATGTTGCACAGTATGGCATTTGACTTACACATTGCCATGAAGACAATCAGGCGATGCCACAAAGCCAAGTTAAAGGTCAGCTCTGTGGAGAGGCCGACCCATGCATCTTAACATCTTAAGCATGTAAATTGTGTAAAAGTGAAAATACTAAATGTACAATGCCAGCGATTTTTACCTCAGCAACATGGACAGATATGAATGTACTCTCTATAACGTAAACACCTCACCATATGCTTTGGTTTACAAGTTATATTTTGCACTCTGCTCTGTTATTTATAGTAATTGGTTGCACTTTCGCTAGCTAAAACTTTCAAATTGATCTATTTCCCTTGATTGCCAAACACAGCCCCTAGCACTTTATATCACAGCTTCGACACAGTGTCAATACTGTACTAGAGCGATATCAATGAATACTGCCAGATTATGTTTACAATAATGAGGGCTTTCCGATATGCCGTTACAAGGAATAAAATAATGGGGCCACAACAAACAGACACACAGCCAGTCAGCCTACAAGCTAGCAGCGCTAACAAAGGCTGCGCAGAGGAGCGTGGGCTGTCATCCCTATGTTGCCGGAGCGCTGCAACCATAAATTAAGCCCCTGGGACCAAGCGAGCAAGCAAGGGCGGGATAAAGAGTGGGAGAGAGACGAGCCAGGAAGCAACAGAGCACAGAAGAAGAGCGAGAAACACAGAGGAGTGGGTGGGACAAGACTTGGGACCGTACCAAATCGCCCTTGCCCGGTATCCTCGCCAACCCATGCATGTTTCATAAGGACAACAAGTATTTTAGAGTTGGAATGAGTGCAGGAGTGCAAGAGGCTGAGCTGTTACAATGTTTACCCCCAAAAGCAAAGTTTGAGGGTTCAATCCCAGGTCTGACTAAGGTTTATAGTTCCTCGGGCAAGACACTTTAATCACCTTGACCACTGAAAATAGTGAGGGAGTATTTGGTGGCGGCTGGAGGAGGCGATGGCACAGAATTGCAGCCCCTCTTCTGTCACTGTAGACCAGGGCGGCTGTGACTGCGACAGTAGCTACCATTACCAAGAATGGGGAGTGAATGAATATTGCAGGAAATAGAAAAGTTACACTGAACCTCTCGATTTATGCATATGAAAAGATAATACTCCATTTTGATTTGATAATATTTGCGTGAAAGAATAAATGTCAGTTCATGGTCTCCTGCTTCCTGTTTATAGGCGCCATTTTGGGTACTTTTCACCGTGTATAATGCAGAATCCTTTCTTTTGAGTTGTTAATTGCCAAGGCAACTGAGATATTTTTGCATTGGTTGCTATACATTTTATTTATTTTAATTTATTTATTTATTTGACTGGGACAATGCACGTAAATTAACAGACATGATTCAGCATGAAAGTAAATGCTCTGGATTTTAGGCAAAGGCTAATTTCCATCTGTCGTCTGGAGACACACAAGGGTCAAAATAAAAATTGCACACTACAGTTATTGCACAGTTCCCATAATTGCACATTCCACACATTGTACATACCACTCATTTAATCTTACATCCATGTGCAATGTGTGTAATTTGCAATAACACTCATTGCACATTAAACTTATTGCACATTACACACATTGCACTTTACACTAATTACACATTACACTAATTGCACATTAAACTCATTGCACATTACACTCATTGCACATTACACACATTGCACATCAAACTCATTGCACATTACACTCATTGCACTTTACACTAATTACACATTACACTAATTGCACATTAAACTCATTGCACATTACACACATTGCACATTAAACTCATTGCACATTACACTCATTGCACTTTATACTAATTACACATTACACTAATTGCACATTAAACTCATTGCACATTACACACATTGCACTTTCCTCTCATTGCACATTACACACATTGCACATTACACTCATTGCACTTTACACTAATTACACATTACACTAATTGCACTTTCCACTCATTGCACATTACACTAATTGCACTTTACACTACTTACACATTACACTCATTGCACATTACACACATTGCACATTACACACATTGCACATTAAACTCATTGCACATTACACTCATGGACTGTTCATTGTAAACTCCCCACTCACATAGTTTCCCTGTATCCAAATTTCACTGAGATCCAACTTTTCATATAGAAGGTAATGCTACGTGAACTATTGCTTTGGATAGTTTCAAACCAATGTATGTATTTTGCAAAATACATTTCAAATATCGCAGCAACTCACTGATTAAAATATTTGAATGCGATCTGGCAACAACTCAACGTCATTCTATTTGACTCACATATCTACATATCTAGAGCGATAATACACATAAACCCAAAAAATCGTCGCCTTTCTACGGCATATGCTCCCACTGTCCACACACTCAACCAGTTTACTCCAAAGCATCAGCTGAAACTGTGTCACAACACTTGATCAACACGCAGTAGCACTTTCGTTGAACCATGCTAAAAATCTTCTTGGCCCATTCCTCGTTGTTTTTTATCGTTTCATGTGAATATGAAAACGCTGGCTGTTACCCAGTTCGTCGTATCACCCGGTCTAGCTTTTGGATCTGTGCAGTTTGGATCGGTTTCCAAAAAGCAGCATGCATAGTGATAAAAAACCCACTTGACTACGCCGGCAAGTGAGTCATCCCATCAGGTGCCAACGGTATGAAGAAAACCACGTTGAAAATATCATGGCAATGTTGTGAAGTTATTCATTTAAAACGCTGCTTTCACGCTACTGAATCATATATATTTCATAGCCTTTGCCATCTCGTAGCTGTCAAGACCAAATGCGAAATGAAAACCGGTATAAATATATTAACACAGAGCGGTATTGTTTTGCATTCTAAATTAAGAGCAACAGATCTGGCAAGATGTTGCGGTTAGCGGTCTGCAGCTAGTGAGCAAATACAGGTAATATGATAGGGCCTTTGGGAGTTTGCTGCCGCCACATCTGAAACACTAAGCTAATGCGAGATTAATCCAGGTTTAAAATGCAACCAGAACAGGATTTAATAAGGTCTAAAGAAGAGTTCTAGCTAAGCGATACAGATCCGGTTGTTGTGATTTTTAGGTTAGCTGCCAGTGCAACCAATTGGCGAGTCTTTGGTAGGATTTGTTCCGCCTGATCTGACACACAGGAAGTGCTTAAAGGAAAAACAGACTAAAACAGGGTCGATTAGGGCAAAAAAGTGGAATTAAACAAGGACCAAGTGGGAAAGACTAGGTAAATACATTAGCACAACTTTCACTTGTTTACTTTCCCTACTTTAAATGAAGTGCTACAAATCCGGCAGGCGTTGGGGTTAGCGGTCGGAGGCTATATCGAAAACCCAAGCATTTGGACTAGGGCCTTTGGGGATTAGGGCAGCACAAAATGGGCTGTAGAAACTTAACAAGAATTACTGGACATAAATAAATAAAGGATCTAAATAAATACATGAAGAACGTATTTCTTTCCCTAGTTTAAATGGAGCGACGCAGATCCGGCAGGCACTGTGGTTAGCGGCCGGATGCTATCGAGCAAACACAAGCAATAGCAGAGGGCCTTTGGAGATCGCCGCCACCACATCTGACACACAGGAAGTAACTGTAACAGAGGAGGGAACGCAGACTGCACAGCTGATGGAGAAGAGAAGAATACACCAGATGGTCTGTGATGAAGCAGAGGTTCAAATAGACCCCATCTATAGAGTTCATTTTCAGAGCACTTCATAGCCGATAACATTTCGCCGTCTCTCCGTAGGCGTATTTTTATTCCACGGCCGAGAGGAGGCGGGAGACAGAGGGAGCACGGGCCGATAAGTCAGACTATACCTGGGATTGAATTAACTTTATGTGAGAGCCATATGGAGGCAGAGTGGAGGTGACGGCTATTATGAGCTCAAGTGTGGCCATTTCACACAGAGGATATTCTTCTTTTAGACTCGCACTGGATTCTAGAAAAGTAACATCCAAAGGGTTTTATGCATAACCTATAACTTTCAATGGCCAATTCCATTTTATAATATAATAGTAAAATAGTACTTCTGCGGTGTACTAAAGTAACAATACCTTATTCTAGATGGGTTGAAAAACATTTTTTTTTAAACCTTGGTAAGCATAAATGTTTACTTCAGTAGACAGGGAAGATACTACTACTAATACTACTACTACTACTACCACCACTTTATTATTTATAGTAAACCATACTAAAAAACAACAACTACTACTACTACTACTACTACTACTACTACTACTACTACTACTACTACTACTACTACAACTACCACTTTTATATTTTTATAAACCATACTAAAATAAAAACTACTACTACTACTACTACTACTACTACTACTACAACTACCACTTTATTATTTATAGTAAACCATACTAAAATAAAAACAACAACAACTACTACTACTACTACTACTACTACTACTACTACTACTACTACTACTACCCACTTTATTATTTATAGTAAACAATACTAAAATAAAAACAACAACAACTACTACTACTACTACCACTACTACTACCACTACTACTACTACTACCACTTTATTATTATAGTAAACCATACTAAAATAAAACAACTACTACTACTACTACTACTACTACTACTACAACAACTACCACTTTATTATTTATAGTAAACCATACTAAATAAAAACTACTACTACTACTACTACTACTACTACTACTACTACTACTACTACTACTACTACTACTACCACTACTACTACTACCACTTTATTATTTATAGTAAACCATACTAAAATAAAAACAACTACTACTACTACTACTACTACTACTACTACTACTACTACAACTACCACATTATTATTTATAGTAAACCATACTAAAATAAAAACTACTACTACTACTACTACTACTACTACTACTACTACTACTACCACTACTACTACTACCACTTTATTATTTATAGTAAACCATACTAAAATAAAAACAACTACTACTACTACTACTACTACTACTACTACTACTACTACTACTACTACTACTACTACTACTACTACTACTACTACTACTACTACCACTACTACTACTACCACTTTATTATTTATAGTAAACCATACTAAAATATAAAACACAACTTCTACTACTACTACTACTATAACTAAACTACCTCTTTATCATTTATAGTAAACCATAGTAAAATAACAAAAAGAACTACTACTACTACTACTACCACTTTATTATTTATACTAAACAATACTAAAATAACAACTACTACTACAACTACTGCTACTACTATTACTGCTACTACTACCACTACAACTACTACCATTTCGTTTTGATTTATGATAAACCATACTAAAATAACAATCACTACTACTACTACAACTGCTACTACAATAACTACAGCAATAACGACTACTCTTACTACTAATACTATTACTACAACAACAACTACTACTACTCTTACTACTACAGCAATAACAACAATTACTATTACTACTACTACAACTACCACTAAGTCTCCTTGGACACCCTTAGTCCACTCCTACGACAACTACTTCTACGATTTACTACTACTTGTACTACATCTAATTGTATAACTACCGCTCACTACTATTATTATTATTACTACTACGACTTCTAATTTCCACAAACTGTTTGACGGCAGATTCCTTTTTATCCTTTTTTTTCCCCATGTATCCAGAGTACAGAAAGCTATACCCTGTAACATCATTTCCATATAAACTAATTAAAACGCTTTCGAAAAAATTGCACTTTTTGAATAATATACGCTGAGAAATAGTACTGGAACTGCTCTTACGCAAGCGCCGTCTTTCTGTCTTAATGAAAATCACCACTTATACATATATAGTGGTAATAGAGATAGATATGAGTTGACTTAGTGCGGTAAGGGACAAGCGAAACGAGATTACTTTTGCCCCAGAGGTGAAGTCTCCCTATATTAGCGTTATGATGAATACAGGGATGTACAGTGTTATTAAACAGACCTGCAGAAGAATGGACTGGAACATTGGTCAAGTCGTTGTCAGCGGCCGTGAGGGTGAGATCTGTCAAGTGCTCATCGTGACAGGAATCCGCTACGACTTTCAATCTATTTTTGCAAGGCGTGGCGCTAGGTATTGAACTATAGCGCTAAATTACCTCAAAACATATTTAGGATTAATAATAGCTCGCCATAGCGCTGAGGATGCCCAAAGGAGAGAGCGCACGCTGGTTTAAGGTGTCGAATCAGTTGGGTTTACAGCTAATTCAAACTACTTTATAACTATTTTTTTCTTCTCGGATGTCTTTTAAATTACCGTAATGTTGAAATGTTTTAATTTTCAGTGGTACAGTAGTAGTAGATACTGGTACACAAGTCTAGAGTGGCCTTTTGCAGTTGTCATTGTATCGATAATGAAGATGTGAAATTATATACTCAGATGCGACTTATACAGGGTGGCCCAAAAGTCACTGACACTTTTAAATCTTCAGTAGCTCCTATAATTCTTAAGTTATACTCACCAAATTTTAGCTGTAGATGAACTGACCCTTCTGATTTTTGGCCATATATATGTTATAATTGTTCACTTACACTTGAACTTATCACTACTTAAACTAGGGGAAGTAAAAATGACCTAATTTTTTAAAATCATGTTTTTTAAGTGTCCACCATTTTCAGTTTCACACTGAATAACCTGATCCAACACATTTTACAGAACATTTAAAGCATTTCCGGCTTATGGCTCTTATTTGATCCTCGATATTATGTTTTAAGTCGTTTATTGTCTGAGGTTTATTCGCAAACACCTTTTCTTTAAGATAGTCCCACAGGAAGAAATCAGGACTAGTCAGGTCTGTGGAGATCACATACTGCCCCCTGTCTTTGAAAAACACTTATTATTCCTTTAATGGCATTTACACTCGGGGCATCTCTGGTATTAAAATGACGACGGTAACATCACTGGGTTTGTGAATTTGACCCATGTGACTCAAAGTACCACTGTACAATGAGGTTTCGTTCCTCGGTGCTGTATTTGCTCATATTAATGTCGGAAGAGTAGTTCTCAATGCTCTGAAAAAATTAAATAAAAATATTTAAAAACAAAAGAGTCATGAAGTTTTTTCAACTGTCAGTGAATTTTGGGCCAGACTTTTTTTTTTACATATATAAGTTCAGTGTAAGTCGCACCACGAGCCAAACTATGAAAAAAGTGTGAGTCCGGAAAATACAGTTAATAATAATAATTCTGAATAATTTTGGCGTTTAGGCGCCCTGTGTGGACTAACACTGGAACATGGCCAAAAATAATTTAAGATCGAAAGAACTGCTAAGCAAAGGAGCGAATGCAGAAACGCTCCAAAAATGAAACTTTTGACCCTAAATAAATACTTCTTCTTCTTCTTCCTTATTAATTACATCACGTTTTGTATGTTAATATTTTTATGATAAATTAATATTTTTTGGCAAGTGTTCAAATTCAAATTATTGCTTCGATCAACATTAAAACAGGGTGGAAAAAGATGTATTTATTTTATTTATCTATCTATTTTAGCAGCCAAACTAACCTTACTTGCATCCAACCATTTTAATCGTTGCCTTTACACATTTAAGACCAGTGCACATTGTTTTATTTGTGTTTGATTATTCTGTCGAGTTCAGCCCGTCCCGTATGCATCGCTCGGTGTTCTCCTCGTAGTACATGATGTTCGCAGTTTTATGTTGAATCCTCCACATTAGAGAGATTCTGGCTCGGTTTTGGCTCATTCCTGAACATGCATTGATTTCACAGGGTGTAATCCACTGAGCTGAAGTACTGGCTCTGCACCAGGCTGCCTTTGTGCCTTTGTGCAATCATTTCAACGCAGATTTGGAGATGTGTCAAAATGTAAAATCTCTTAAGAACGTAGTAGCACGGAGGTACTCGAGCGATGGTCTCGATTGCTTAAGGAGTAAAATAAAACATACGACTAGAGCTTAACTTTCACTTTTCTAGTACTGCGATGACTACAGTCTTACTTCTTTTTTGACTACTATATTACTGCTGTTAGTACATATTAACCAAATCTCTTATGTTTACTTGGTAGTTTGTAGTTTTTGGTGTTTTTTCTGTAGTTAAGTACATCCAAAATGTCAAAAATAGGTGTTGGCAACCTCACTGTTAGCATCACTACTTCCTGTCCACTGACAACATGTAAAAACCACACAAATTCTTATTCTTATTCTTATTCTTAAATTTCTATCCTGTGGTTGTGGCATCTGTTAACTAAGAGAATTTCCCTTCGGGGATCAATAAAAGTGATTCTGATTGATTCTGATTCTGATTCTGAAATAACTTCTGTGTTTATAGAGACAGATGTTTGTGTCTCAATGCTAACGCTAATGCTAATTTTGAGGCGTAATAATGATTAAAACAACACCACAAACTGAAATTTTCTACATATAAAACATAATTGGGTAGTCTTTATTTGAATTAGATTGAATTTTAATTGGTTGTTCATTTCGATTTTAATAAAAGTGACTGTTAGCTTTGAGACACAGTGAGCTAGCTAGCGTGCTAATGTGCACAAAGTGTATTATTCGAATTGCCTTGAGTTGTTTGTTGAAGTTTCTTGGTCGTATGAACTTCACTCAATACCAAGGTCCCAACATGACTGGACTTTAACTGTGTAACTTTGGGCTTTAGGCGGGACACGCTCCGGACAGTGGTCTTGCACAGCTCCGTTCTCTCTCAGCAAACCCGCGTGCTAATCTGAGCCGGCATATAGAGCCGCCTGAAGATGCAAAGTGCCAAAATTAGAAGTTCGTAGTGAGAACGCACTTTCGCAACGTCTTTGTTTGTTTCTGCATGTTAACACTGCACTTATTTGTCACTCCGTACTAGTAATGAAGAATACTACTACCACTACTGCTACACAATGTTTTTTTTTTATTTTTTTTTTTTTATGAATTGTAGTTGACTAGTACGGTTCCTTAATGTGAACTGTTGGAATCAGATCTCTTTTTTTTTTTTTTTTTTTTTTAAAGAACCAAATATTCTTTCTAGTATTTATATATTTTTACACTGACACACAAGAATCAGAACAGAAGTGAGACAAACATATTTGGCATCATAATGACAGTTATTATTATTATTATTATTATTATTATTATTATTATTTATTATTATTATTATTACTATTACTATATTATTTTATTTATTTATTTTTATTTTATTTTATTTTTTTTTATTTTTTTTGTTATTACTGTAGTCCACGTTTTATGTAGATTATGCATAATTTCAAAGGGTAAACTCACTCCCACTCTCAGTTTGAACCTTGTCAGAGACTTAGTCATGTCTCTCTGTGATTCCTTTGTAGATAAAATGAGTTCTCACATTGGCTTCTGTCATATAAATAAATAGGAAAAAAGCCAGTCTTTTGAACGGCTCTCTGAAATGAACAGATCCAAGAGATTCGGATCCCATGAAAGAGCTGAAAGTCCCAGCACTAACTTCTACTCTCCATTGACTTATTATTGCCCCACTGTAATTGTGCAAAGCCTAATTGTGACATGTCCCGTCAGCTAATTTAAACAAGTTACTGCCTCGACCGGTAGGACCACAGCGCCATCTGCAGTCCAGCTTCTTCAGGACAGTATCCCAGGTGTGTGAGAGTGAAAAGGTCCCTTCGTTTCCCAGTTTAAAGTCCCATGGGCATGTTTCCGTATTTCAATTGACTCCTTAATCCTCTGCCCCAATGATGGTTTCTCCGTTTCAGTCCATAATGTGGTTTTCTCTTTTACTTTCACAGACCTGAGATACTGAAGAAGTTTGACTGCATATGGTGCTGTCGTTGTGCCGCTGTCCTTAAGAAAACAGTGCCAAAACCTGTTTAAATCAGCTGAGCGGACACGTCACAGCAACATCGCGTGACCACTGTGAGGAAGAGCGCTAGTGAGCAATCCAAACTGTCAGGGATGAAGTCTGTGTAACGCCTCAGTCGTCCAGTTCTGATCCAGAGTTCACTGCTCATCCAAGCAGCTTCTTCAGTTCTGGTCGGATTGCTGGTGGACACTGCCTTATATCTATCTATCGTCTATCTATCTATCTATGTCCCCCATTTACAATTCCATCTTCAGACCCAAAGCAAACAAAGGAAACAAAGAGAACAATAGAACCAGCCAGGGCCATTAAAGCTGAATGGATGCCCATCAGGTTGAAACTGTAAACCAGGCCAAACTGCGGCCCGGAGACCAAATGCGGCCCTCAGACCAATTTTTCTTAGCCCTCAAGCTTCCAGGTGAATTGACCCATATTACCTTAAAAGTACTTTTTACTGCACATTTCTGAAAATCTACTTTAACAAGCTTATATCGAATATTGAATGTGTCCCACTGAGGATATAAGCGTGAATAAAGGTCTAGTGGTTCAGTCTAACTTTTAATAATAACGCAGATATGAAGTATTCACTGTATTCACGCCCAGTCCGAAACGTCTTCACTCCTACAACTTTTTGACCAGTTAACAGATTTAACTTCGGCTTTTTACTATATCAGGGATGAAAACAAACTAAAGCTAAAGTTGAATTTGTTTATACTTTTACTTTTATACTATGCATTTATTTTTCACATTCAAGCAGTTAATGGTTAATATTTAAATGAGTAAATTATAGCATTTCGTTTAACCTATGCATTTGTCCACTGCCTCATACCCTGGACACTGTAATCCCATGTTACACAACCTTCTGATTATTGCACAGAAGGTACAGGACAGTCATCCGGGCAGAGTCATGGAGAGTGTGAAAGCTAATCTGACTCATGACACCATTACGCCGCACTACTCAGCGTGGACATTGTGGTCCCTCATTACCATATAATCCATCTTCTTTCTTAAACCCAAAATACAAAACAGCGATGGAAGGACCGAGCCGAGCGGGCCAATCTCTGAGCTGTCACTGTCCTCGTCTTGATGGGCGCATGATGGATGAGAGTGTCGCCCCTAACAACCGCCCCGCTGTGGGAGGTCTACGGCCAAGGAGGAGAGGGACTCGGTCTACGTGAGCAAGGGGACTTTATGAGCGAGCGGAGTGCGGTCGCATCGACAGCTGACATGGAGGTCGGATGGTGCGGATCAAACGCCGGCGAAGAAACGTATTGGACTTCAGGATGATACGCCGGGAAGAAGTAGAGCGACAAATCAACAGGGCTGTGCGCAGTTACATATTTCATTGCAAACCAGGAAGTAACATTCGTGCTCTGTTAGCATACTAGTTGTTAGCATAACCACGATGGCAAAATTCCGCTGTGGCCTCTAACAGTTTCAAAAAGGGCTGATACATTTTTGAGGTTATAATAGGCCCTGTGCGCAACAGCGTCCACCTACCTCTCGGTTAGCGTCGCTACTTTCTGTCCAATTTTATCGCTATGAGGTTTTTGCAGAGACACACTAAAGTTAATAATATTTAAAGATCAGACAGTGGACAGGGTGGATGTTACTGGCAACATGTTAAAAATTACTCTATGTTTAAAAAGAGAGATGTCTGTGCCTCAATGCTAACGCTAAAGCTAATTTGTGGTATAATAAATATTAAAATAAAGCATCAAACTGAAGTAATTTACATATAAAAATGAGTGGGTAGTCTTTATTTTCATAATAGGTCTATGCTATGATTTTCCAATTTTAATAAAAGCGACCGTTAGCTTTGATACACAGTGAGCTAGCTAGCGTGCTGCTGTGCACAGAGCCTATTAGGGAGGTAGAAATGTGTTAGGAAAGTGAGAAATCAGTTTGGACCACTGATTTTCACATTTTTAAAAAGAAAATGAGATAATATAATATGCTGCTTCGAGATGTCATCGCTTTGCCTGGCACTGCATGGGATTAAACTCTCCATGGAAACAAGCAGGTGAAGTTACACTGTGCGACTTTAATACTTATGGTTAAGGGACACTGTGTAGGGAAATTTGTCCTCTGCATTTGACCCATCCGTCACATTCTGGTTGCCACGTTTCGTCAGGACTAACTTAGCTGCACGATTTGACCTATGGAGCATGTTTTGGGTTGATGGGGGAAACCGGAGTACCCCAACGAACCCAACCTAGGCACAGGCAGAACATGCAAACTCCCTGGATTTACACTGGGGCTTATGGAGTGGTTCTTGGCTCTGCTTACTATGCATGTATGTATGTATGTGTGAAAGAAGGACATCACAAGAACACGTTTCTTGTGAAGTAAACATCCGGAGCATCATACATAGACCCGGCAGACATATTAATCCCATGAGTACGCAGACGTGTGGGAAGAGACGTGATGTGCTGTTTCGCTTAAGATCTAATACAGGGGAGATAACAAAGTAACACGAGAAGACGCAACTAGAACACACGATCAAACTTCTCATAATAATATCAAGGGTTATTGTGAGAAGGTTGGGCGACAGTAGCTCAGGAGGTAGAGTCTAAAGATCTAAAGATTGGCAGTTCGAATCCCGCCCTCGATGTACATCATTGATTGAGATGGGCAGATCCGCTGACCCATAGGTTGTTGGTGTGATTCCAGCTCCAACAGATGAACGTTGTTGAGTCCTTGGGCATGACACTTAACCCACCTGGCCTGTGTTTGTCTGTGTACAGTGATGTATGAATGTACACAGCTACATAGCTAGGACACAGCTAAAATGCAAGCTGCTGCTTTTCAAATAGAAAGCGATAGTTTTACATTGAAAAGTCCACCCCTCTGTAACTGCTGCAGTGAGCCCATTTCACTATTTTGTCTGTGAATCAAGATCCATCCATCCATTTTCTTCCGCTTATCCCAGGCCAGGTCGCGGGGGCAGCAGTCTAAGCAGGGATCCAGACTTTCTTCACCCCAAACACGTTCTCCGGCTCCTCCGGTGGGACCCCAAGGCGTTCCCAGGCCAGCCGTGAGACAGGGTCCCCTAGCGTGTCCTGAGGGCCTCCTTCCGGTGGGACATGCCTGAAACACCTCCCTGGGGAGGCGTCCAGCAGGCATCCTAATCAGATTCCCCAGCCACCTCAGCTGCTCCTCTCGACGTGGAGGAGCAGCGGCTCTACTCTGAGCTCCTCCCATGTGACTGAGCTCCTCACCCTATCTCTAAGGGAGCGCCCAGTCATTACCCAGAGCTCATGACCATAGGTGAGGGTAGGAATGTAGATTGACTTGTAAATCGAGAGCTTTGCCTTTCGACTCAGCTCCTTCTTCACCACGACAGTCCGATACAGCGACCATGTCAGCCTGTCAATCTCACGCTCCATCCTTCCTTCACTTGTGAACAAAACCTGAGATATTTGAACTTCACCACTTGAGGCAAGGACTCAGTTAATCATGGTATTAACTTTAATAACAGAGAAATCAGGTGCCTTTTTTCCCCAAGGTCGCTCCCGATAGCATTAGCAACAAGTTTGATTGACAGCATTGCTAAGCTAAGCGAAACCTTACCTTCAACAGCCTCGCTCTGGATTGGCTCTTTGGTTGCTATGACACTCGCGGTCGGATTTCCAAACGTGGAACTCGGCTCCAAATTGGCCGCTATAACCGCTCTAGCCTCGATAAGATTCATTTGACTGGAACGGGTGATTGATTCCTTGATGTAAAGCGTTTTGAGTGCCTAGAAAGTGGAAAAGCGCTATATAAAAACGTAACCATTTACCATTTATTACAATGTGTTGAAATATCCAATGCCAAAATACGTTTCAGAGTGATTAAAAATGAGGATTGTTGCCATGGAAGTTAATCACTGTAGACGAAATACTGCCTTTTTAGTGGTTAAAAAGTGCTCAAAATGGCTCCTATAAGCAACAAGTTAAACCCTGTGACTTGAAATGTTGAATCAGTTCACTTTTTCTTTTTTTTAAATTTAGTTACTGGAATAGTCATTTCACAGTAACTAAAGGCATGTCGTTTTTATTTGAAATTTTCGCCCATCTACGATATTCATAGCCTCCCAAAAGATTAGAACCAGAGTTATGCCATGAGGTGATTATCATGTTAATATCACATTGTCAGTTTTTATTACTATCCGAAGTTATAGCAGGAAGATTTTCATTTCCCAAATCAAGTCCCCAAATCCCATATCATTAACGCTCCTCGCAATTGTACTCGCATCTCCCAGTTTATGGGTAGCTGCATGTGTCGATATCTGCCTACTTCATACAGTTTAATCTAATAATAAAATATAAAAAAAAATACTCTCTTTGTGCTATTTGAAAGTCTGGAAGGGCATCTGTCATAAAATCTCGTTCTGTTAATCTTCCTGTTGCGTGATTTGCTGCCGTGACCCGAAAGACAAACTCCAAACTGAAAATGCACAAATTAATCTCATCTCATTTTTACACGTCTCTCCCCCGTCAGTTAAATCACGACTAAAATATTTGTAACTTTGACCTGCTGCCCTTATGTAAATCCCGCTGCTTTAAACGCAGGCTAAACCGTATAATCTGCTTCTCTGTTTCTCTCCCCCTCTCTCTCAATCTCTCTCTCTCTCTGTCTCTCCATCTCTTTACATCTCACTTTGTCACTCAATCTCACTCGCTTTCTCTCTCCCCCGTCTCTTTCCCTCTTTCTGTTGCTCTGTCTCTTTCCCTCTCTCTTCCCTGTCGGTCTCCCCATCTCGCTCTCTCTCTCTTTCTCCTTATCCCTCTCTGTCTCTCTCCCTGTCGCTCTCTCCATTTCTACCTGTCTCTGTCTTTTTCTCCCTCCCTCTCCGTCTTTTTCCATCTCTCATTTTCTCTCCTTCTCTCTCTGTCTCTCTCCATCTCTCACTTTCTGCCTCCCTCTCTCTATCTTTATCTCTGTCTTTCTCTCCCTCTCCCTCTCTCTATCTCTCTCCCATTCTCTCTCCCTCTAGCTCTCCTTGCCTCTCTCTCTTTCTTCCCTTTCTCTTTGTCCCTCTCTCTCTTTCTCCCTCTTGCTCTCTCTGTCTCTCTCTCTCACTCTCTGTCTATCTCTCTCCCTTTCTTTCTTTCTTCCTCTCTCTTTCTTTCTCCCTCCCTCCCCCTTTTTCTCCCTTTCTCTCTTTCTCCCAGTCTCTCTAGCTCACCCTCCCTCTCTCTTGCTCTCCTTCCCGCCCCTCTCTCTCTTCTTCTTTCTTTCTCTGTCTCTCTCCCTTTCTCTCTTTCACCCTCTCTCTTTTTCTCTCCCTCTCTCTCTAGCTCTCCCTCCCTCTTTCTGTTTCTCTCCCTTTCTCTCTCTCTTTCTCTCCCTCTCTCTCTCCCTCCCCCTCCCTCCCTTCCCTCCCTCCCCCTCTCTCTCTTCCCTCTCTCACTATCTCGCTCCCTTTCTCTCTTTCACCCTCCCTCTAGCTCTCCTTCCCCTCTCTTTCTCTCTCTCTCTCTCTCTCCCTGTCTCCCTCCCCCCCCCCCCTCTCTCCCCCCCTCCCTCTCCCTCCATCCCTCTCCCCCTCTCTCCATCCCCCTCCCTCCCTCTGTCCCTCTCTCTTTCCTCCCTCCCCCTCTGTCTCGCTGTCTCTCTCCCTTTCTCTCCTTCACCCTCTCTCTCTTTTTCTCTCTCTCTCTCTAGCTCTCCTTCCCTCTCTCTTTCTCTTCTTCTCTCTCTCCCCTCTCACTTTCTCTCTCGCTCCCCCTCCCTCTCTCTCTCATCTATCCCCCTCTCCCTCCGTCTCTCTCTCTCTCTTCCCCCCCTCCCTCTCTCTCTCTCCTTCCCTCTCTCTCTCTCCTCCCCTCCCTCTCCTCTCTCCTCCTCTCCCTCTCTCTCCCCCTCCCCCTCTCTCTCTCCCCCTCCCTCTCTCTCTCTCTCCCCTCCCTCTCTCTCACTCCCTCCCTCTCCTCCTCCCTCCCCCCCTCTCCCTCTCTCCCTCCCCCCTCTCTCTCTCTCCTCTCCCCTCCTCTCTCCCTCCCTCTCTCTCCTCCCTCCCCCTCTCTCTCTCCCTCCCCTCCCTCTCTCCCCCTCCCTCTCTCTCTCCGTCCCTCCCTCTCTCTCTCCGTCCCTCCTCTCTCTCTCCCTCCCCTCCCTCCTCGTCTCCTCTTTTTCTCTCCGTCCCTCCCCCCTCCTCCCTCCCTCCCTCTCTCCTCTCCCTCCCTCCCTCTCTCTCTCTCCCTCCCTCTCTCCTGTCCTCTCCCTCCCTCTCCGTCCCTCCCTCTCTCTCTCCGTCCCCGTGCCCGGTCCCTGGCTCCAGCGCTGGGGGCGTCTGCTGACCCGTTTGGCATTTGCAGACGTGAGCCCCCTATCCTCCGCCAGGTTAAGGACAACATTTACTCAGCGCGCCATAGTACAGCCGGGAGAGGAGAGAGAGAAGAGAGTGAGGGGGTAGAGAGGGAATGAAAGAGAAGAGAGGAGCGGGGGGAGAGAGAGAGGAGAGCGGGTGTGTGTGGGAGTTAGCGTGTTCTCGGGGGGATTAGGCCACAGTTAGCTAACACAGACATCACAACAGCTCATATTCAGATGTGGGGCTGGAGAGTGAGAGGGTTTTAAACAGCCTACAGCCAAATATCCTTTAGTTTTATGATAATTATAGTGATATTTGGTGGTTTTCATTCCGGCCAAAAAAAAAAAAAATATTTTCCAGACATAAATCTATATAATTATTAGCAGACATTTGGTTATTAAATGAAATGGAACTTACTAATAAAATGGAAATGTCATGGTTTAGCATGTGTAGCGCTCTGGAATGGCTCCTACTGATATATAGTTTGAAGAAAAGGGACTCTGAGTGGACTTTTCGCCAATCTGAGCAGCCAATCGACGCTCTTCTATCTCACGTTGGCTAAAATGTGTAGCATCATACTGTACCTATCGCTTCTAATACTTGGTACCCAGCAAGTGTCGGTAAATGGTCACTTTTTCCAAGTTCAAGGTACTCAAAGCACTTTACATTCACACCACAGACTGTATATCTAAATGGACATAGCGACCCTGCTAGCTGCCACTTTCTAAATAGGAAGTGATCATGGGCGAACTTCTGGCCCCATCGACTCTTGGCTCCATTTCACTTTACATTAGAAAACTGTCGCCCCTCTCTCCATAACTGCAGCTGTCAGGCTCGTCATTTTGGTCTTAAAATGTTCGTATTAACCTGCTCTACACGATCCAGGTATTTTTATTTTGCTATTTTGCTTGTGAGTCAAGATATGAAAATTAATAAATCAGCTGCCTTCTTTCCCCAGCATCAGCAACAGGTTTGATTGAGTGCTCGGCCCCTGCCAAACCAGCAGAGCAGGCGGGGAAGGGGTGTTACCTTCGACAGCTTCGCTCCAGGCTCGTTGGTTACTATGACACTCACGGGCAGAATTCCTATAATATGGAACTCCTCTCGAAATTGGCCCCTATAACCGCTCCAGCCTCGATGAGCTTCATTTGACTGGAGCCGAACGCTATGAGTGACGTCACACTCACTTAGTCGACTTCTTTATACAGTCTATGATTCACACACAGATTCAAACACCGGTGACATGGACACTGTGGGTCAGTTGATCTGCCTGCTCAACCAATGATGTGTACTTTGTGAGCAGGATTCGAACCGCCAACCTTCAGATCAGTGGACAAACGGTCGACCATCTGAGCTTCTGTCGCCCGTGTGGACTCAGATCAGCCAAGATGGAAGGTTAATAGTTTGCTTGAGAAGACAAAAAGTAAAGAAAAATGGGATTTGGCAGATGGAAAGCTCTTCTCCAGACCCATCTCCAGATCCATCTCCAGACCCATCTCCAGACCCATCTCCAGATCCATCTCCAGACCCATCTCCAGACCCATCTCCAGGCCCATCTCCAGGCCCATCTCCAGACCCATCTCCAGACCCATCTCCAGACCCATCTCCAGGCCCATCTCCAGACCCATCTCCAGATCCATCTCCAGATCCATCTCCAGATCCATCTCCAGACCCATCTCCAGACCCATCTCCATCCTTCAATCAATCCAACTTTATTTATATAGCCCTTTACAAAACTCAAAGTGACCAAAGTGCTTTCCGATAAAACCAATACAAGATAAGAATGTGTTAAAAGCCAGTCTGAATAAATATGTTTTGAGCCTGGATTTAAACAGGTCAAAGTCAGTGATAGAGGCAAATCGGGGGGAAGTTTGTTCCAAAGTTTGGGGCCCAGCGACAGAGAAAGCCTCATCAACCCAGTGTTTGAGCCTGGTTCTTTGGACTTCCAATAAGATTTGTTTGCTTGACATCGGCAGACAGGAGTTCAGCCAAATAGGAAAGAGCAAGGCCATTAGGAGAACAATAAAATATTAAAATCAACTCTAAAACGAACCGGAAGCCAATTAAGAGATAAAAGGACTGGAGTGAAGTTCTAACGTCTGGGGGTGTTGGTTAAAATACGTGCTGCAGTGATCTTGAGCTCCACTTGGACAGGACTACCTTAGCTGGAGGATTCTACTTATCCAGCTAAGGTAGTCCTCAAGACACAAGACCAATCAAGACACAGAGAACAGATTTAGTAAAATATAGAATTGTTCAAACAAATAGTGTTCAAATAGTTTTACAAATCTGCAGGTTTCAGGTAAGAAATATTTCAAGTGCACGAATATAGTCCTTGGTTCTACACATCTATTAAGTTTGGCATATTCTCTGACAAACCTCTGTGTTTTTCATCTAATCCTCCTCCTCCTCCCCCCCTCGTCCCCAGAGCTTTACACTGATGCTAGCGCTGCTTAGCCCGAGGTGATAAGTTGCAACAGCTCCAGTCCTGTCTCAAATCCTGCACACGGTCGGAGGAGGAGATGTGCGCTTGTAAACTCCACAAAGTCCTCCAGGCACAAGATGGAAGATGTTCTTGGAAAGCATAAACATCTTGTATTGTAATTCAAGATGGAAGACCAGTTTCTAGTGTTGTTAATGGGAACGAGCAGAGGATAAAGTGTACTGCGTTGTGACCTCTGCAGTTGTCAGCTAGTATTTTAAGCCCACTCTAACTCTTTATCTTTTTTAATACATGTGACTGACACTTGAAAACACTTTGCATTGGGGATTTTCTCTTTTTTATATCCAATATTTTAACATAATTGGTGTATAGTCCAGCAAGGTTCATCTGGTCTTCCCATAATCTAAGGTCGTGTTCACACATTAGTGGCTCTCTGGACAGACCCCAGTGGCATTTTACTTTACTTTTGTTTTGATGAGCTGGTTAAAAATAGAAAATCCAAAATTGTTGGCCTACTCTTTAAAATAAGACACATACTCCCATTGGAAGCACTGCTGACCTTATATAGATCCCTGTTCGAGACTCATCTAAATTATTGTGATGTGATATGGTGTAACACATATCCCACTGACACTGCAAAACTTCAGGTATTACAAAAAAAAAAAGCCATAAGGGCGATCACCTGGTCCTTGACAAACTCTCCAACAAATCCACTCTTCCACAGATATGGCCTTCTCAAGCTTTCTGAAAGTCATATATTTCACAGTGCTTGTATAATGTATAGTGTGGTCCACAAATTAAACAGTCGATTATGTGAAATTATCCCACTTCAGTCGTCCTCTCATCAGCACGACACAAGGACAAAATGCCTGTTAAAAGGGAAATTTAGGAAGTTAAAATGCACCAGCTTCAGTGTCTGTTATAGAGGTCCACAAATATGGAATGAATCAAACAGTGATACTAAACAGTCTGCATCAGTACATATATTTAAAAGAAATCTGAAATGCAAACTACTGGAAAACTACAGAGCCTGATGGAACTTAGTGCGGCTCAAGTTCTCCTTGCAATGGGTTTTTCTCTTTGCTCTTAGGTCTGTGTGTATGCATACCTGTGTGTGTGTGTGTGTGTGTGTGTGTGTGTGTGTGTGTGTGTATATAGATATATAGATAGATATAGATATAGATATACACATACATATATACACACCTCTTATGTTTGTCCTTATCTTATTTATTTTTCACTTATTTAATATTTTTCTGTTCTTATAATCTTTTGCTTTCATAAAAACAGCAGGTCAAACTCTAATGGCAAAAGTAAAACACAACAATCTGCCAAGCCTCATATGGTATATTTTTGCACAGGGAGATGGACCCATTTCATCAGCTTTACAGCTTCTTGAGGATCCATGTTCTTCACAGGGTCATTGATATGTCGCAGGCATATGTAAACTGAAACATGTGTACGCTGTGACCATGTGACCATTGTGAAAAATAAAACTGAATTGAAGTGTATTAAACTTTTGTGTCAGAATGGTTCACATACACCGCACATCATTCATCCCCATGAGCCACTTGAGAGTCCATCAGCTGCTCACAGAACTTATTTTTATGACAATGGGCTTCAAAGGACAGATGCACACGCTCGCTTCCCCTATACATGGTGGTCTTTTCTTTCACTAAATACATCGTGAGGACTGCATGTGCTGGTGGAAAAAGCTTTTAAATGACACAGACAGACAGAACAAGGTGCACTGGCGCAAACAGAAGCAGGAGGAAGACTGTTGTTGATATTAAGTTCGTCTAAATGGTCTCGTCAGACAAAGGACAAACAGTAGCTCTGCAGCAAAAAATATACATGATCTGAGCGCTTTTTTGCCAAATTCCAAGCACTTTTACTGTTCCAGCAGACTGTGCAGGCCCGAGGTCAGCCGCATCCACGCTGCACTTGCCGATCCAACTACACCTAAGTTAATAGATTCATTTTTCAGTCCAAGGTTTATTTTGTTTTCATTCCTGACAGTTTGGACTGCTCACTAGCGCCTCAGAGTGGTCACGTGATGTCGCCGTGACGTGTCTGGTCAGCTGATTTAAACAGGTTTGTCTTTCTACAGATGGGGGCAGAATGACAGCGCCCCCTGCAGTCTGGGATGGGAGTTATGAACTGTGATGGAGCAAACATCATCGCTGGATTAAGGAGACAATCGAAATACAGAAACGTGCCCAAACTTTAAACCGGGACGAGGGGGCCTGTTTCACTCTCACACACCTGGGATACTGTCCTGAAGAAGTCGGACTGCAGATGACCAAAACCTGTTTAAATCATGCAGAAAATAGTCTAAATATCAGTCTGATATATTGATATACAGATATATTTGAAACTTCTTCTGTAGTTTGTTCACATAGGACTGTAAAAAATGCTGTACAAGTTTTTCATCAAAACAGAAACATGCAAAGAGCTAGATTTACATATGTTGCTTCATATTTGTGTGTCTGAAGAAGGGCTGGACCCCGATTCGTCACATTGTGGTGCTGTTAAAATAATAAAACATCGTGAGCTGCAAAGAACTGCAGTGTGGGTCTGTTCTTTTGTTCTGCTGTTTCGTCTCTGGACCCAGCACACAGTCGGAACTTTTTATCAGATGTACATGTCTCTACCGACCAGTATTTGCTTCATTTTATTGTCATATTAGATTAAAAAAATATATATCAGAGGGGATTTCGGTTGCCTCGCAAATCCAGTCTGGTCTCCAGTCATTTGTTGCATCTCAATCTCAGTCAAACGTGATCATCCAATTAAATTTGTTTTATTTCAATGACACATGTGAAACGAAGGAGCTCATTGGTCACCGATGATTTACAAATAAAATCTAATTTATCTTACCTCAGATTAACAGAGTTTGTGCTTCATCTGCAGAAATCCTCCATGTTTTTCAGCCCGTCTGACATATTTGTGCCTCAAGGACTGATCATGCCTGTCTCTGATTGGCTAATCCACCTGTCAATCACGGCCATTTGAAAACGTACTCGCATCTTCGTAAAGCATCGAAGAAGTGCATATTCTGGATCCCAGGCGAGGATTTTGTATTTCTTATTTAGTATTTGGGTGAAATCGATCTGACTGCCGATTTGCCTAAAAATTCAGATTTCCCCTCATTTTTTGGAGTTAAAACTTTAATAAATCAGACTTGGAAGTAGATATTTTTAAGAAGTCCCTTTGTCTGTGATTCTTCGACACCTTGTTAACTACCAGACTGTAAAGTTTGGTGTTGTAGGTGCGATTTCGGCTCTTAAAATCGCCCCGAACAACCAGAAAACGGCCTTTGAAGTTACAATGTCCCATACAACTCTATGGCTGCAGGTTGATTCAATATTAAAACATATTTCAATGCAGAGTGGGCCATTTTGTTGTTTCCAAAAAGCTTGTTGCTAAGAGACGAAACTGAGCAAAAAACAAACATAAAATTGAAAAAAAAACATGTTTTGCCTGTAGTGTCCCCCCTTAAAAGTAAAAGTCAATCACGTTGATGAATTTGAGATTAAAAGCCACAAGTGTTTATCCCTCCGTCCATTTAAAACCTTCTTCCTTCAGATAATGACAAGATAACTCGCTCTTTACCCGTCAGCGCTCGTAATCTCGCTGTTTGAACCGTCCCATTCGCTCAACAACAACCGCCGCCATATTTCTTTTGTTCCCCCGCCTCGATCAGTCAGCCCAAACCGAGTGGGCGTCCGGCTCGTCCAACCCTCCCCCCCTCCTCGCGCCGAAAGAGGATATCGATTTCCCCTCCATCAAAAGAGTGACAAAAGAGTGAAGAAAATCAAAACATATCTATCCGAACGGACCCGAGGGAGCGTGCCGAGGCTAAACGCCGCTGCGGAGATGAAATAAGGGTCGGTCGTTTTTAGCTGTTACTACGTGTCATCCAGCAATTGACGACTTGATTCACAAAAGCTGGTTTGGTCAATATGGCGACTTGGGATCGATTAATTTAAGCTCCTGAGGTTTTGTATTGATCAGGGTTCATAATAGAAGTGCGCTCGGCCTATGACGTGCTGATAGACTGATTGATGTATCGATTTTTGGGCATCGGTAGTAGTCTTCCGCAGAGATGAAGGACGGGACCCGCTGGGTTTCTGACGACATCGCGGCTTGTTTCGGAAGTTGCCATGGAGCGGTAGGATGTGGTCCACGAGTTTTCCTTTTTTTTTTTTTTTCAATAATTTACCCAAGTGCAGGCGTATCGTGTAAAGACGGTTTGGGAGCAGAACACGTCGAGTTGGTCTCAGGTGGGGATGTGACGTTCGCGAATGAATCGGCTCTTTTTTGAACGGTTCCTTAGCGTGAACCGGATCTCGTTTTTGAACTCTTTTTCTGTCTAGTTTTTATGCATTTTTATCCTGATTAACCCTGAGCCAACACAAGAATCAGCGTCAGAAGCAGAGCAGGCAACACGAGTGAGAGCTTTGTGAACAAAAAAAGCATATTTGGCAACATAATAAAGCATTTAAAAATTATTATTTTTGTAGCGCAATGTTTTATTTGGATTCATAATTTCAAAGGGCAAACACTCTCCCACTCTCAGTTTGAAGCATTTTAAGCCTCGATCGTTTCTCTGTGATTAGTTTGTAGATAAAATGAGTTTTCACGTTGGCGTCTGTCGTATAAATAGATGGAAAAAGAGCCAGTCTTTTGAACGGCTCTTCTCCAAAAAGATTCGGATCCCATAAAAGAGTCGAAATTCATTCCATCGCAAGTCTCAGGTGCCCCTTAAAATGCCCGACGTGCCTCCCCTGCACGTTCCCTGCCTCCGTCCTTCCCCGGAACCTCCTTAAGGGAACTCGTTTCTCCGGGGACCCCTTTGACAGCTGGACGCAAGGACACGGGGGTAAGTTAAACATGCTTAAAACGCTATTCACTAAAACACACTAACGATCACTAAACACACACAAAAACATCCTTAAACAAGTATTGCACATATCCAATTCAACACCATAATGTATTTTCTGGACAATAAGTCGCACTTTTTTCAGAGTTTGTCCCGTGGTCCGACTTATACTCAGATGCGACTTATAAGTGAAATTATTAAAATATATAACTTCACATCTTGAAGGCTTGTACCAGTATCTTCTCCTCCTGTACCATTGAGAATTTTACATTTCAACATTACGGTAATTTAAGCGACATCTGAGAAAGACTGAACAAAAACGCCCCCCTAGAAAATCGTTTTCATCTACCTCCGGAGTGGGTGGAGTTGTTCAGAAGCGACAACGAGGATGAAGAATTCAAAGGACTTATGGATTTGGAGTGAGATTTTATTCTTATTATTATAATTTGCCTTTAAAGAAAAAAAAAATGTGACTTATCTATGGTTTTTTTTCTTCATTATTCTGCATTTTTTTGGCCGGTGCGACTTACGGGAAAATACTGTAATTATTAGCTTTTCCCTCCAGCAAACAGCTTCAGTTTAAGTGCCTCCAGATCTAAAATTGGGTAAAAAGGGCAGAGAAGTTAAATAAACATGTTCAAATGTGTGTAAGTGCAATTAAAAGTGCATTAAGTTGCATTAAGTGAAGGGTGTGAGGGTCACGTCTGTAACAAATGGGCGATTTGTTAGACGCCGCCATCGTCACCCGGGTCACATTTTACACAAATCAACTAAAATAAATATAGTTAATATTCTAAATTGTGTTGTAATACAGTTCTTGGGTTTAGTCACTACTACAAATGATCAGGTTCAACATTTGTCAGTTCATCTTTTGGATATTTCATGGTAAAGTACAATCTGAAATACCATTTGGTTTGTGGATTACGGCTGGCAAAAAATGTTATTCTCTTCAAAATTGAAAATACTTGTAGTAATAGTAAAGTTATATGACGATACGGCAACAACTGGCCCAATACGAGTGAAGAGTTTAGTAGCAAAACCTTGGAGAAAATATTAAAATGCCCCAAAAATTCTTTTCATTTTCAAAAATACTGTAGTTAAGTTGCGACAATACAGCAAGAATAGGTCGAATAGGTGCGTTCTTTTGTGTCAGGGAGGCAATCTGATGTAAAATATATGAAAATCAAAATGCAGATATCGACATCTACACACATATAGCGAATAGAGCAGTTTTTCGTGTCATATTTTGAACTCCCCGTTGGACATTTAAGGCTCCTTTTGTCCATTAAGGAGTTAGCTCGCATTTGAATGGCTAACCTCCGCTCCCTGTTGCCATTTACAGAAAGTTCCGGGTCACTGGGAGCTAAAATAGTTGCGGAAAAGTGGAATATTGTTTTTTTCCGGGTCAGGAGTGACTGCGGAGGCCGGGTCCTGTGGCTTCCTGACATTATGGGATGTGCCATTTAGTGACCTGCGCTTTGAGCCCGAAGGCCGTGCGTTTTTGTATGAAAGATCTCAAGTCATCTCTGACCCAGCTCGGAGTTCGCGGTAATCCGTGGGTTTCAGAATGATGGAAGACGGAGCCGTTGCCATAGTGATTAGCAATTTAAAACCAACTTGAAGATGAATAGTAAAAGTCCTCAAAGTGTCCCATACAACCAGACACTAACTCGTATGTGTATTAGACGCTACTTAGAATATGGTAGTGTTTGTCCACTGAAGGTGGGTTGGCGGTGCGATTCCAGCTCCCACAGATGAATGCTGCCGTTGTGTCCTTGGGCAAGACACTTAACCCGCCTCGCCCCTGTGTCTGTGTACACTGGAGTATAAATGTGCGTGTGAATGGGTGAGTGGTTCATTGATAAAAAGAGCTTTGAGTGTCTTGAAGGTGGAAAAGCGCTGTATAAAAATGTGACAGTTTTTACCATTTAACCAACAAGCAGTTAATGCCATACTGTGGAATATTCCCGAAAAGCGATAACATCTCCATCAAGACAAGGTGTTTGTCTAGAACGGGGGTGTCCAAACTATGGCCCGGGGGCCAAATGCGGCCCTCAGACTAGTTTTTATTGGCCCTAAGAAACGGCCCAGTTGATCATAAGCACAAATTTTAACAGCAAATGAAACTATTTCTATCACTATATCCTCAAACATCACATCACAGTGTGATACAGACCTAAAATAAATGTGTTTCAAGCCTTATTAACACACAGCGGCTCTGTCAAAGTTGTGTATAAAGCACCGCACTGCACTGATCACTGTCTGTGTCCCTCCGCTTCAAATATATTTTGAGATGTGGCCCTCGATAAAAAAAAAGTTTGGGCACCTCCGGCTTAGAGCATACTGCCCACAATAGCCAAAATTTCAAAATTAAATCTGGACAAAATTACCTCAATGAAATATAATTTGATCACTACTCTTTTTAATAATTTTAATTTAGTCTTAGTATCACCCAATGAAAGCGACATTTATGATCACTTACTTTTGACTGATATTTGAATCTGTGAATAATATCTGAAGTACTGGCACTTGAGTGGGTATTTGGGCACCTCATCCACAAACAGACCTCAGCAGAAGACAGTGCGATGGAGGGCGTGGCCAGTTAGACGACGTTTAGGAGATGTCTTCCTCCCAGGAGCCTGGACACTGGAGATGGCTTCTTTTACTTGTTTCCGTAGAGACCAACCGCGGAGATGCAACCAGGCCATTTTACAAGTCAGATCTGTGGAGCGATAACCCCGCTCACATTGGAAAGTTTTTCAGTTTAATAAATGTCCAAATCTCCGTAGCAGGTCCTCCATCAGAAAAGATACACATAATGCACTTTTGAAATATACAAAATGGCTGCTTATTTTGCCCTAACTATCGATCCAGAACACACACTTTGTCAATACTTCACGAATATGTGAGTCTGGTCAGAGGTGAAACTCCCCCTTTTCAAATGAGCATGACTGACAGGTGGATTAGCCAATCAGAGACAGGCATGGTCTGTCCATATTGGAAAAGATAAAAGAAAAAAATATCACAGGGCTTGAAAAACATGGTGATTTTCTGCAGAATCAATGAAGCTCTAAACTGTGTTCTGTGTTACTTTTTAGGAGAAAAAATTTTAAATGTCCCAAAAATTCTCTTCATTATCAAAAACACTATAGTTATGTTACAACAGTACAGCAAGAATAGATCAAATAGTTGTGTACTCTTGTGTCAGGGAGGGCATCTGGTGTAAAATATATGACGAGGCAAAATGTAAATGACTGCTTTTTGAGAGAAAATGTTTAAATGTCCCATAAATAGTATGGTTTAATGCCATACTGTGGAACATTCCAGGCAAAACAAGGACAATGTAATGTGAAATGTTTTGAAAATGTATTTTAAAAGTTGAAAAAAGAAAAAAAAAGGATAATTTTGGGCCTTCGTTAAGAGCAGTTAGTGTGGTTTCATAAAATATTTTCTTGCTTGCATTTTTGCATATTGATGTTACAGCAAATAGACAGTTTTTCATGTTATAATTCTGCACCGGACACCGCTTTTAAGGCTCCTTTTGTCCATTAAGGAGTTAGTTCACATTTGAATGGCTAACCTCCGCTCCCTGTTGCCATTTAGAGAAAGTTCCGGGTCACTGGGAGCTAAAATCGTAATAATAAAGGAAATAATATCACAGGGGACTGAAAAACATGGTGGATTTCTGCAGAATCAATGACCAAAAAGCCCTAAACTCTGTTAATCTGAGCTGAGAGAAGTTAGATTTTATTTGTAAATCGTAGGTGACCAATGAGTTCCTTCGTTTCACTTGTGTCACTGAAAAACGTATCTGATTGGACGATCGATAGCGTTCGGCTTCAGTCAAATGAATCTTGTCGAGGCTAGAACAGTTATAGCAGAGAATTTAGAGCCAGGTACCATATTTGGAACTTCGACTGTGAGTATCATAGCAACCAAAGAGCCAATCTGGAGCGAGGTTGTTGAAGGTAACGCCCCTTCCCGCAACACTGGTTTAGCAGGAGGCAGGCACTTAGCGACACTGTCAATCAAACCTGTTGCTAACGCTAGCAAGAGCAACCTCCGGGAAAGAAGGCGCCTGATTGGTCTGTTATTAATGTTCATATGCTCAACATTTTAACCCTTTAAGTACTGAGCATATTATAGACCATTACAGCTCGCCTTGACTTTTTTCCTTTTTTTTTTTTAGCCATAAAACTCAAGTTAAAGGAAGTATCAGCGTGTACTTTTACCTTTTTTTTCTCTCTATTTTACACATCCATCCTCATTTTTCCTTTGACGTATCAGATAACTGACTGGGAGAATCCCGGCGGCTCCTGCGCTCTGATTGGTCGTCTTCGAGGGACGACGTAAGCACATTACCGTAATGACAGTAACATATTCAAAGAGCCCCATGCCTCCGCTTTGAAATGTCATTTGGATTTACATGAAGCACAATTAGTTGCAGGGTTACGGTAACGGAAAGTCGACATCGGCGGCGATAGCATCTGACGCTATAGGGTTACGAACAAAATGACGCGTCTGACAGCAGCAGTTACAGAGAAATGGACGGTTTTCTATTGTTAAATGAATAGCAGCCAGAGTCGATGGGACGCGGTGGCTAGCAGGTTAGCTATGTCCGTTTATATACAGTCTACGGAGACGACGGAGGGCGCGAGGACCAGACTGATATCAATCTCGCAACCGTCACTACAACCACTTCCCCTAAATAAACAATAACAGGCCGTAAATAAGCTTATATCTAAAACACACGCCCGTCTCTCGGTGTAATGTGTACGGCCCTTTAGCGGCGCCACATAAAACAGCACAGATCTGGCCCCATTATCCCGCGGCTGATTGCAAAGTACCAAAACACGGCCCCTCTCCTCCACTGTGAATAAGCCTGATTGAGATGGAAGCATTCATTACATTGTGCTATAAAACATAATTAGATTTGCAATTTCAAGTGCCGTTTCAGGCAAGACAGGTTGATTATAATAACTCAGTCAGCACTCGCGGTAAATGGAGGAAAGAGCCGAGCGGGATCGAGAAAATTAGTTAACTGTATTTTTTTTTGTATATTTTTCTGAATATATTTTGTGCAGTGGAAATTACTTATAGTTGTAGTACTTGTTTATGAAGCTCGTTGGTGTATTGTGAATTGATCAGACTCGGAATTACACGTAAATTGGTTAATGAAGAGGGTTTTAATTGTAAATCAATAAATCAATCAGTTCGAGAGATTAACCCGGAATTCCTCAAAGTGTTCAAGGTACAACAGTCGAAATATTATGTATTAGAAGCATAGACGGTATAAAGAAGTGACGTCACCCACAGCGTTCGGCTTGAGTCAGATGAAGCTCATTGTGAGGAGGGATGAGTTTCCTCGTTATATTAATTTGCTGGATCGTTATGGTAGAACCCACAGCAAGTGATCGGTCAGAATCACGATGATGCTTCACTTGATTTGGTGATGTGTATTATGAATCGTGCAGGTTGTCTGAATATATGGATATATGGGAAAATGTAAATGTACAAATAACACACTACAAGAAATAATTCACAATGATGAACGATGGTAGAACGGTAACAAACTCGTAAAACTGACATTAAATCAAATGAAATAAAAGCCTCAATATTGATAATTTCAGCTTTTGCCTAAAGACAAGCCATTCAGATAAATAGCTCCATCTAGTGGTTAAGAAAATAACTACACGAATGTCATACATTTAAATAAGGCACTATTAACTCACTCACACTCATCACACACTTACTTGCACAAGACGCACACGATACACAGACTCAGAGGACAGCGAAAGTACAACTATACAGCAGGTTCACAAAGGAACTACACGAACACTGCTGCTTGTAGCGAACTCTCCGACGGCCAACTTCTGCACGATAGAAAGTCCAAGGCATCCTTTGATTGGATGAGAGTCCAGGTAGCGTGAGGTACATAGCAAATGAGGAGAGAAAGAGTCAAAGTCTGTGGCTCCCAGGGGCCGCAAGGGGGCCTTTTTTACACTCATCGAGGCTAGCAGTTATAGCAGCGAATTTGAAGCTGAGTTCAATATTTGGGATTCTAATCGCGAGTATCATAGCAACCGGAGAGCCAATCCAGAGCGAGGCTGTTGAAGGTAACGCCCCTTCCCACCCGCGCCACTGGTTTAGCGGGCACAATCAAACCTGCTGCTAACGCTAACAGGAGCAACATCGGGGAAAGATGGCGTCTGATTTGTCTGTTTTATTTGAATAGATTATTTTCTCAGACTAAGGTTTAGTTTGTTTTCATACCTGACAGTTTCAATTGCTCACTAGCTCTCTTCCCGTGGTCACGTGATGTCGCTGTGACGGGTCTGGCCTGGTTTGTCTCTTATTAATGCTCAAATCTTGAAAAAAATAACAAAAGAAAACACCAGCATATATAGAGCGGGTTAATATGAACATTTTAAGACCAAAACGAAGAGTCTGACAGCAGCAGTTACAGAGAGAGGGGCCACAGTTTTTCAATAGAAAGTGAATTGGAGCCAGAATCAATGGAAGTGGATGCGCACCCATGATCACTTCCTATTTGGAACGCAGTGGCTACCAGGCTAGCTACCTCCAGTCTATGATTAGGATATTACTTCATCATGTCTTGAGTATAAATTATGCGTTTTTATACTTGCACTGTAACTTTTCAGGTCGTGGGTCCGCTACGTTTTTTTCATCTCCATGGAAACAGGCCAGATTTGTGGAGATGCGAGCCCACTCAGTAAGAACACACTGATTGTATTTACCAAGTATTTCAGTGTGTTAAAAAAAAAAACGCTTTTCTCTATACTTTCATGTAATTTGTATTAGTCTACTTTACTTTGGCTAAAAAGTTACATATTATAGCTTTAACCATCCCTTTTGTTTTGACGTTCAGCGTTTTTGTATCTATTTCTAAAACCTCACGTCTCACCACGCGCTGTGAGTGTCTACAAAGCAATAAGTTTCATATCCTTAGCTTTGAAATATACACTCTCCTCAAATACCAAACAGAATACATACTGCTTTTTATGCCCAAGAACAAATCCCATTTACTTCGGCTCATGTACAGTCCCCCCTGAGCCTGTAATCACATCAGGTACCAGCCGTGAGCGATAGTCCCGCACGTACCCAATCAATCATGTGATCAATAACCCGGAGCAAAGGATTGTGGGAGCTGGAGGAGCAGAGGGGCAGCTGATTAAAGGTGTGCTCTATGGGCCCCATAGACGTGACGTACGGGAAGCGAACGACCGAGATCTGGGTCAACCGTGGTCTGTTTAATTACTGCGCATGGTAGTAGTAGTAGTATTTAAAGTAGTAGTAGAAGTACTTGCAGAGACGTATAGGTTTTTGATCTTGTCGCATTTGCTTTTTTGTAGTGTTTTACTGTTTAAAGTTTGAATTGCTTTGGGCGAAAATGATCCGCGGTATGGCGTTAAACTTAATCCATCGCCATGGAGACAAACAAATGATAAAACCCCTGTAACCTGCGTGCAAAATTGACTCTTGTGAGCGTTAAGCCATGTTTTAATGTTGCTACCGTCTCAAAAAACATACCTGGAGTTGTGTTTTGTTTCGTTCACGCATGTTCTGTCTAGATCTCCAAAGCTCAAAACACTCTGTTCCACCTTGTGATGTCATCAAGTGGGAGTTTTCAAGTTAACAGCTACTTTTTACCTTTAGTTCAGTCGAGATTGGCAATTCCAGGTTTTAAATTACCCAAATTATTCTAGTAAAGGTGTACGGAGTTTAAAAACACACTAGAACCACTTCCTGTATTACCACATGATGACATCACAAGGTGGAACAGAGTGTTTTCAGTTTGACAAAGGAACTCTAAATCTGCAGGGTTTGTGTGTTAAACATGTGTGAATGAAACAAAACACAACTTGAGGTAACAACATCGTAACATAGATCAGAAAATAGCGTAATACAGGCCCTTTAAAGCTGTACGATGAAACATTTCAACATCTCTGGAGACGAGCGTAGGAAGCGTACCCTTAATCAGAAAAGTGCCCCTTTGAGAATATGGCTTTGTACTTCTGCAACAGAGATTTATTTTGACAACATCAGTTACGATCCGTGTACTTTTCGCTTTGTCAAATACAAATACTATTCTGAAGATTACAGCTTATTTTCAGCCCACTCCAGCCCCGCAATACAATACAATCCACCCAGCGACTGAAGTGCTGTTTGTAATAATCATATCTGGGATTCACACCAAGAGCCCCCTGAGGATAATACCCCGTAATCACCACCCCCCCTAGAGGATAAGCCCGGCAGTGCGGAGGGGACAGGAACCAAGCCACATCCACCAGGGAAATACAGAGAGCGGCTACAGTTTAAAAGGCGAAACATAATACAGATATGAGCAGGTTGATCGGCTCTATGTGCAGCCTCACTGTTAGCGCCTCCACTTCCTGTCCGGTTTTATCTCCATGACGTTTTTGCTAAGTCACGCTAACATGAATCAATATTTAAAGATCAGGCAGTGGACAGAGAGCATCACTGACAACACGTTAAAAACAACTGTATTAAGAAGTGTGACGTCACCCGCGGCGTTCGGCTCCAGTCAAATGAAGCTCGTCGAGGCTAGCGCGGTTATAGCGGCGAATTTGGAGTCAAGTTTCAAACCGCGAGTATCATAGCAACCAAAGAGCCAATCCGGAGCGAGGCTGTCGAAGGTAACGCCCCTTCCTACACACACTGTTGGATTAGTAGGGAGCGGGCGCTTAGCAACACTGTCAGTCAAACCTGTTGCTAACGCTAGCAGGAGTGACCTCAGGGAAAGACGCCGCCTGATTTGTTCGTTATTAATGTTCATATCTTGATTTACGAACACAATATCGGAATAAAAAACACCAGGATCACGTAGAGCGGGTTAATATGAATATTTTATGACCGAAATGACGAGTCTGACAGCAGCAGTTACAGTTTTTCAGTGTAATGTGAATCACTTCCTGTTTGGAGCGCGGTGGCTATCGCATTAGCTATGTCCATTTATATATACAGCCTATCCTTATACACTACACAAACAAATTATTCCTTCGCCCGTGGACACTTCTGTGTTTGTGTCTCAATGCTAACGCTAATACTAATTTAGAGACATAATAAATATTAAAACAACACCACAAAATAATTGGGTCGTCTTTATTTTCATTCATTTGAATTTGAATAGGTTGTTTATTTTATGTTTTCCGATTTGAATAAAAAAGACTGTTAGCTTTAAAACACAGCTTGCTAGCTTTAAGCTTTAAGGCACACTGAGCTAGCTAGCATGCTACTGTGCACTATTGCGGCTTTAAGAGTGGATTTTTAGACAATGCTGACAAAGAAATAAAGTAGGCAGTATTCAAATTCTCTCTCTAACGATAATCTGGTCATATTTTAGCAATCCATAATCGATATTTATGCTAACATGTGCCTGTATCTGTCTGGAGTTCACATTTTTATATAGCGCTTTTTCCACCTTCAAGTCACTCAAAGTACTTTACATGAAGGAACTAACTATACTATTTTAGTTTCATTATCTTGTAGCCTGCTCTGACGCAAAAGTTCAACTCTAGCTAGTTTTGGAGATCCTCTGACCAAATCATGTTGAGTTTTATTTTCAGTTTTTGTCAAATTCTTACCTGTTTTTATGTATTTATGTTGCATCAGTTGAGAATTTAAAAGAAACATAACAGACTAAACACAAAAGTATGTTTAAGTCCACGATTTCTTTTACAGTACTTCAGTTAATCTATATCATTTACCAAACCTTAAAACGCTCTGTTCCACCTTGTGATGTCATCGGTGATACAGGAAGTGCTCCATTTTGTCTTTAAACTCCACACACTCAGCCTTAGAATTGCCCATAACTACTGAACAAAAGCTAAAACGTAGCTGTTAACTTGAAAACTCCCACTTCATGACATCACAAGGTGGAACAGAGCATTTTGAGCTTTGGAGATGTTACAGACTAATAATAAAAGGTTACACAAACACGTTTTTGACGAGGTAACCGCATTATAACGTGGCTTAAAGCTCACAAGAATCACTTTTGTGTAATACGGCTCCTTAATGGTCATAAAGTTACCGCTAATTAATATCATTACCCAAATAAGCGTGCGTTCCGGTTTTTAATGAATACAACATTGACTTTAAACTAAGTGTGTTAAGTGTTGCCAGATCATGAGGGGACTATCACAGGAGCTACGGAAAGTCTGCTGGGCCAAGACACAGCTAGTCCGGCCTATGTGTGCACAGCATGTCAATTAGCGGAGCGTTCTCTGCTATTATCCTCGCCGTGAATGAAAGGCCGCCCCTGTTTGTTGCTCACTGAGTCAAGCTAAGGACACAAAGCAGTTTCTAACGGGGCCGACGCACAAGCGGTTTGGATTTATGAAGAATTATGAAGAAAACTGCTTGTGGTTTTTGTGGAACTTAACGGATTTGGATTAGCTTGATTAAGTGGATGCTAGCAAAGGTGAAAGAACATAGAGCAGACAGGTCAGATAGAGATGGAATTTGAAAAGTATGTGCAATAAAACTGTGTGAACATGTATCTGTAAGAAGCTAATAGTCATCATTTCTGCATCACTTTTACTTGAGTATTTCAAAGTAGTTTTCTGACTGTGTACATATGACTAGAGTTGACGTCATACGCTTATTTTTTTCCTATTAATCACATTGTCCTTTGCCCTGAAATATCCAAAACATCCACAGCGCTGGTTTAGCAGGGAGGGGGCGCTTAGCAACGCTGTCAATCAAACCTGTTGCTAACGCTAGCTGGAGCGACCTCCGGGAAAGAACATGATCGTTTTAGCTTATTATGTATCTATAATAAGCTAATAGTCATCATTTTTGTATTACTTTTACTTGAGTATTACAAAATGCAAAGTAACTGGAGTAATTGGAGTTTTCAAAGGAGTTTTCTGACTGTATACATATAGGATTTTTGGAGTTTCTGGACTGTGATGACGTCCTGTTCCCAGATGGGGGCAAAAGTCAGTATTTTCCTATTGATTACACTGTACTTTACCATGAAATATTCAAAAGGTAACTTCACAAATGTTTAACCTGATCATTTCTTTTAGCGACTAGACCAAGAACTCGCTGTATTACAACAAAAATCAGCATTTTAACAATATAACTTTTACCTTCCCCATATCTGTATGAACTATTATTGGCCTATAGAATGTTACGATGTTGAGGTGAGACGATATATCACTTTTTACGCCTCAGTTATCGACCTTCAATCCCCAGCACAGACTTGTGGTTAAAAAAAGGGCTGTGTACTATATTTAAATGACATAATTTGGGGAAAAAATCTAAATCGGCCTCACGTATCAGCCCCAAAGTATCGACAGAGTTTAATCAGTTCCTCTGGATTCTAAGCTATCGTATCGGTATCGGCCATGAAACGCCTAAACCGGTCAGTTTCTACATATACTTCAAACTGAGTACTATTTTGTCTGAAGTTGTTTTGTATTTCTTGGGGTTTATTCTTTGGAAACGTGTGTGAATCTGTGGAATATGTCTTTTCTTTATTAAAATCATAAATCAGATTTGAAATACATTTAATATGCAAACTTTTACTCAGTGCAGTACTCACAAAGTAGTTTCTCCTTGTGTCTTATCTTGAGTAATGATTTGGGTCACTACATTGTACTTCTACTTGAGTGATGCTATTGTAATGAGCTGATATTTTTGATTTTTTTAGACCTTTTGTTGCTCTCGTAACTGTTTCTGCTGTTGACGTAACTTCTTTTGTACGCGACAGCGGTTGCTATGCCGACGAGGTTGGGTCATGTGACTCTGGCGTCTAAAGTCTAAAGGCTAAACTCTGATAAAACCTGATTTCTGTCATAAATAATGATCAGATTGGACGGCACATGAGGATTTATGGACTAATATTAACCATACACGTTTTTGTCAAGCTGGATCCCATAGAAACAAATTTGATTTTTAATATTTTTTGTCTGAGATGTGAAAATTCTCGCTCTTTTAACAGCTTGAAACTTTTTTTTTTTTTTTTTTTTTTCAGAGTGTTTTATTCATAATCAGGATCGACGCTTCTATCTGCTTCATTCAGTCGTGTTGCGTCCAGTTAAAGACTTGTCTCTGTCCACTGCTATTTTCCTGATGCCTACTACTTTTCAAGGTGCATTATGGGAAATTTTGAGCGCACTTTTTCACCAGCTTGTTTCACAAAATATTAAATAATAATAATAAAACGGTTCTTTTTAGCCGTGCATATGACTGAAAGGTTTTTATTCTGCACTCTTCTGTTTTAATATTAATTTTCTGATGATTATTTGTGATAATTTATGTTTCGATTTGTGCGATTTTAATGTCTTTCTTATCCCGTAAAGCACTTTGAATTACTTGAATTGTGCTGTACAAATAAACTTGCCTCGCCCGATGTTACTTATAGCACTACTACTACTCCATCCAGTATGTGAACTGCGTTTGATACGATACTGCACGAATGTTGTATATCTCCAGTCGAGACTTTAATCGACATTTGAAACATTAAACACCTACTGTCCATATTCTGTGTTAGTCTTTACCAAACTAACGATTAACACGTGTAAGTTGGACAGTAAAAAAACGAAACATGTTGTGCTCATAGATTGAATATTATATTATTATTTCACTATTCAAGATATGAGCATTAATAACAGACAAATCACAATTCCTAATATGCAACTTGGCTCCAGATTGTCCCTATACCTGCTCCAGCCCCGATGAGCTTCATTTGACTGGAGCTGAACACTCCGGGTGACGTCGCACTCGCTCGCTCACTCAGTCCACTTCTTTACACAGTCTATGTTTGTGCTGGTGTTTTGTCTCTGCTCCTTCACGATTACACTTCACTGAACACATCTCAAGTGCCATTTTTACCAAAGCCGTATTTTCATTTCATTGGTTGTGCTGTAAATATCTAGTATCTGCTGTTCCGTCTCAACGTGTCTATCGTCTAACTGCTGAAATATTAAGTACGGCATTAAAAATAATACAATCGTTTTCCCCAAACTGTTGTTGTCTGATTCAGTTTGATCACAGGGTAGGGTTAAGGGTTAAGGGTTAGGGGGCTAGGGTTACGAGGTAGGATTAGCCTTACGGGTTAGGATTAGGGTCTAGAGTTAGGGGTTGGGGTTAGGGTTAAGGAAGCGTTAGGATTATGGATTAGGGGCTAAGGCGAGGGTAGGGTTAGGTTAGAGGCTAGGGTTAGTGTTACGGTAGGGTCAGGGGTAGGGTTACGGACTAGGGTTAGGGGTCAGGGTTAGGGGTCAGGGTTAGGGGCTAGGGTAAGCGGCTAGGGTTAGAGGCTAGGGTTAGAGGCTAGGGTAAGAGGCTAGGGTTAGAGGCTAGGGTTAGGGTTAGAGGCTAGGGTTAGAGGTTAGGGTTAGAGGCTAGGGTAAGAGGCTAGGGTTAGAGGCTAGGGTTAGGGTTAGAGGCTAGGGTTAGAGGCTAGGGTTAGGGTTAGAGGCTAGGGTTAGGGTTAGAGGCTACGGTTAGGAGTTAGGGTAAGAGGCTAGGGTTAGAGGCTAGGGTTAGGGTTAGAGGCTAGGGTTAGGGTTAGAGGCTAGGGTTAGGGTTAGAGGCTACGGTTAGGAGTTAGGGTTAGAGGCTAAGGTTAGGGGCTAGGGTTAGAGGCTAAGGTTAGGGGCTAGGGTTAGAGGCTAGGGTTAGGGGCTAGGGTCAGAGGCTAGGATTAGGGGTTAGGGTTAGAGGCTATGGTTAGGAGCTAGGATTAGGGGTTAGGGTTAGAGGCTACGGTTAGGAGCTAGGATTAGGGGTTAGGGTTAGTGGTTAGCGTTAGAGGCTAGGGTTAGGGGCTAGGATTAGAGGCTAGGGTTAGGGGCTAGGGATAGGGTTAAGGGAGGGTCAGGGGCTAGGGTTAGGACTTATGGCTAGGGTTGGGTTGGAGTCAGGGGCTGGGGTTAGGTTAGGGCTAGGACTTTGTTGTAAGATGAGTACTTCTTTTTGTAATTAAAAGCCAGGTTTTCAAGGAAATACCCAAAACTATGTAGATTTATACAAGTATTCCACAATATTAATATAAAGTTTAGTGAAGGTCAGTGTAGCAAATTACTTAAGTAAAAGTATTACAATATCTACAATGAAATATCGTTAATATTTTTGGAGAGACAAAGTGATGAAGTTACGTTATCTGAAAACCAGTTGAACTTATTCATACTTACTGTTTTGTTGGATCATTTCACAGGTTAAGTACTGTCACTACACAACCATTTTCTTGCAAACTAAACCTAATTTTCTTCATTACTTTTTTTTACCCAAGTGAAATCAATGACCTTTAGAAAATTGTACTCTTAAAAAGACCCAACCGTAGACTGTATGAAGAAGTGGACAAAGTGACGTCACCCACAGCGTTCGGCTCCAGTCAAATGAAGCTCACCGATGCTAGCGGTTATAGCGACCGATTTGAAGCCGAGTTCCACGTTTGAAATTCCAACATCGAGTATCATAGCGAACCAAAGAGCCAATCCAGAGCGAGGCTTTTGAGCCGGTTGGTTTAGCAGTGAGACGACTCTTAGCAACGCTGTCAATCAAAGCTGTTGCTAACGCTAGCAGGATCGACCTGAAAGAAGGTGCCTGATTTGTCTGTTAATAAAGCTCATATCTTGATTTACAGACAGAATAGCGAAATAAAAACACCAGGATCATGCATTTTAAGACCAAAATGACGAGTCTGACAGCAGCAGTTTTAAAAAGACGGGTGACGGTTTTTCAATAGAAAGTGAATTGGAGTCGACGGAGCAGGAAGCGCGCCGGTGCTCAGTTTTATTTGGAACGTGGCGGCTAGGGGGTTAGCTATGTCCATTTATGTATACAGTCTACGGACCCAACCAACGCAGTAATGCCTGTACTTTATAATGGATAAATTGCATATATAACAGTGCGGCAGCTTATGGTAAGTCGTGTCGGCTGAAATAAAGCCGTTTGACCATGAAATTAGTAAATGGCATTTGCTTCACGCCAATATAAAAGTAATGGCTTTATATTAAGAACCTTAGCACAACAGAATGAGTATAGAAGGAGGAGCATTGGAGATAAATAGCATGTCAATTACCCCATTACTCTTTCCAAGCTTATACCATCCATTAAAAAAAGTTCCCAAAAACAAACATAAGATTTTTACTCAACCTCAACCACACTTTATTTAACAAAATAGAAGCAGGTCAAATATCGCAAAGCATATAAATGTAACTTTGAAACACAGCGTTTTTGAAAAGGATGAAAAACTGTCAGTGGGCTGCGGTACAGTAAGTATAAGAGTACTCCATAGAAGAGACACACAGTAGTTGACCCAGACCACACCCACCCCACCTGTGATTGGACAGAGGACAACGGGGGGGGAAGGGGGGTGAGGCGATTGGTCGACGATGGCGCGGGGGGGAGGCGGGAGGTCATAGTGTCATATTTACGCTCGGATAGGGTGACGAGTTTGTGATTATGCAGAGGGAGAGGAGATAGGTGGATGGCAGAGAAAGAAGGGAAGGAAACAAGGAAAGACGTTGGGGTTAGAGGTCGAATAACCTGAAATCTGGGTTTAGTAACGAAATATAACGCAGTGTTTCTCATTATGTGGTACGTGGACCAATGTTGATGCACAAAAGCTTCTTTGGGCGGCACCTGGACAGCTCTTCAGTGCATGAGTTTGTCAAATTTAGACTTAATTTTATTATTTTTTGGGTCCTTATTTGGATATTTTCTTGTTTAGAACTACAATGAAAATGCTGTAGTCAGTGGTGGAAGGTAATGAAGTACAAGTAGTAGTAAAGTACTGTATTTAAGTAGAAATTTTAGGCATTCGCACTTTACTTAAGTCAATTTTACAGTGGATACTTTTTACTTTTACTTAACTACATTTGAGAGCAGGTATCTGTATTTTCTACTCCACTGCATTACATAAAAAGTACTTTTGATTTTTACTATATTCATGGTAAAATCCTGACTTAAGTTTTCGAAAGTTTACACAAAATTAAGAAATTGATTTGAATTGTTACTGTTGACCGAAATATGTATCAGTTTTAATCAATATCACGACATTTACACTTGAACAAATAAAAAATACTTGTGTGAAATACTTTTACTACATACTACAAGTAAATGGGTTTTACTTAAGTATATTTTTTCATGTGATACTTTTATTTAAGTAACAAATTGGGTACTTCATCCACCACTGGCTGTAGTCCACTTTTAGCCCTGGGATAGTACTGTTATATACTTCATCTACAAAAAATACGAGTACAGGAGGATTACAAATTTGACTCTTTAGGCTAAATAAAAACTAAACAAGACTCTGTTAAAGTGTAGCTTGACACAAGTACAAATGAATCATGTAAACCCACAGTGAGCTGAAAAAAGGCAAAGTAAATGAATGTATATAAATATAAACTTGACAAAACTGCTCATGTCGACTACGATTCTGAATTCAAGTCATTTTAACTCAACAGTCGCAAGTAGCTACGGGAAAAAAAAAAAATCGAGGGAAAGGAGTAATGAAAGGGAAGAAAAAAGAGAGAGCAGACAGATGGCGGGGGAGAGGGGAAGGAACGAGAGAAAGACGGAGAGAGGTAACACTAACAGCGAGGAAGAGAGAGAAGCGATTCAGCACCATGGACAGCGCCGGAGTCTAACCCAGCTTTAGTGAATACTGTAGAGGAGAAAAGGAGGGAACGGAGCAGGGAGGGAGAGGAGGGGGTAGAGGGGAAGGACGGAGACAGAGAGAGAGAGAGAGAGAGAGAGGGAGGGAGGGAGGGACGGGGGAGGAGGGTGTGGGTATTCTATACACTCATCTCTCTGCTGGCTCAGGTTGCGACTTTAACCCAAATCACTTCATCGATTGTAGGCATTTTTACATATATATAAAAGAACTCTTGCAACTTAAAATAGCTGCACATTCATTGTAAATCATAATTGGCAGTTTGGATATTTTTTGAGGGAAAGAATAGTTACGAGCCTGCCTTTGAAGACGACTTGAGTTCTAGTTGAATCGGCGATGGGCTTTAGCCAGTTAAGCTCCGCAACATACAGCTTAAAGGTCCTATATTACACAAAATTTGATCCTTGTGAGCTTGAAGTCATGTTATAAAGTGTTATCTTGGCAAAAACACACCTGGAGTTGTGTTTTGTTTCATTCACACATGTTTGAGTAACACTTTTCATACATCTCCAAAGCTCAAAACGCTCTGTTCCACCTTGTGATGTCACAAAGTGGTAGTTTTCAAGTAACAGCTACGTTTTCACCTTTAGTTCAATAGAGATTAGCCAAATTCCAAATGATTCTAGCGAAGTTATTTAGAGTTTAAAATCACAGTGGAGCACTTCCTGTATTACCACATGATGACATCACAAGGTGGAGTGTTTTCAGCTTGGGAAAAGAACTTAGCTTAAATATTTGTGAATGAAACAAAACACAACTCCAGGTGTGTTTGTGACGAGGAAATAACATTATAACATAGATCGGAAAACGGCGTAATATGGGTCGTTTAAGCGTCCAAAGCCACGCCATACCCCCGAGGAGAAGGGACGGGAGCTAAGTTCAAAATGCTAACTCGCAAAAGGCATCTTGAATTGTCCGATAGCCATCTTCTGGTTGTGTATCAATCCCTGGTTTCGCTAACACGCTAATCCCCCGTTCGCCCCATCGGTCTCTTAAGCACGTCGTTGTGGTAAATACAGTGAGTTTTCTGTTGTCAGATTTGGACAGGATTAAATGGCTTTACAAAAGCTCACAAAATGATGAGAGTGAATCATAGCCATACACTTCAAAATGAGGAGGAGTCTTCTTTTTTTTCTGGTATTATAAAAGCATTCTAGTCTATGTTAAGTTTGCGCTGTGTACATAGAGAAGACCCAATTACATACAGTGCTGCAGTGGTTCTCAAACTTTATGCACCGACACCGACGTCGGCTCCATGTAACTGACTGAAGTAACAGAAATGAAGACTAAACATGGACTGAACCAGGACTAGACCAGGACTAGACCAAGACTAGACCAGGACCAGACCAGGACTAGACCAGGACCAGACCAGGACTAGACCAGGACTAGACCAGGACTAGACCAGGACTAGACCAGGACTAGACCAGGACTAGACCAGGACTAGACCAGGACCAGACCAGGACCAGACCAGGACTAGACCAAGACTAGACCAGGACTAGACCAGGACCAGACCAGGACTAGACCAGGACTAGACCAAGACCAGACCACAGACCAAGGACCAGACCAGGACTAGACCAGGACCAGACCAGGACTAGACCAAGACCAGACCAAGACCAGACCAAGACCAGACCAGGACTAGACCAGGACCAGACCAGGACCAGACCAGGACCAGAGCAGGACCAGACCAAGACCAGACCAAGACCAGACCAGGACTAGACCAGGACTAGACCAGGACCAGACCAGGACTACACCAGGACTAGACCAGGACTAGACCAGGACTAGACCAGGACCAGACCAAGACCAGGACTAGACCAGAACCAGACCAGGACCAGACCAGGACTAGACCAGGACTAGACCAGGACCAGACCAGGACCAGACCAGGACCAGACCAGGACTAGACCAGGACCAGACCAGGACTAGATCAGGGCAAGACCAGGACCAAATCATGACCAGACCAGGACTAGACCAGGACCACACCAGGACCAGGACTAGACCAAGACTAGACCAAGACTAGACCAGGACTAGACCAGGACCAGAGACCAGGACTAGACCAGGACCAGACCAAGACTAGACCAGGACTAGACCAGGACCAAACCAGGACTAGACCAGGACCAGACCAGGACCAGACCAGGACCAGACCAGGACCAGACCAGGACCAGACCAGGACCAGACCAGGACTAGACCAGGACTAGACCAGGACCAGACCTGGGATGAGATCTAGGTTTTAACTCAGTTTACAGCAGGACAAAACTGCAACAGAAATGATTTATAAGTAAACAAGGGATAAACCTGAAACGACTGGAGTTTTAGTTCTAAACCAGGGCAAAGTCTGGGCTGGACCAGAACTAAAGCAGGAATATGTGATTTAAATGTCGTATAGTCCAGATCTGAGCGTAAACCTTGACTGAAAGTGGCACTGCTATGAACTAGTTAAGATGTAAACAAGAAAACCTAGGATTATATTGGTTTGGACTGTAAGAAACATCAAGTATTGGACATGGGGATGTTTTATTTTATTTTACTGCTAATATTAATGAAAAACTGATACTCTTATAATGTAAAAGTAATGAAATGTGCATTCTTAATATGTGTTCACCTGCCCAGGGACTGCACATGGAAAGCAACAGTAGCTAAATCTGGTATAAATCATCTTTTCTTTTGTAAGATTCGTGAGTTTTTACATGATCCCTGACAAATAAAGTATAAAGAAAGAAAGAACGTGAAGTAATCAATAGATATAGACCCAGAAATGTACACAAGGAATCATTTGGAGTAGATAAAATTACATTTAACAAACAAAAAACCCAGGTATGAATCCAGACACAGCACCGTTTGAGAACCACTGCTTTAATCTCATCAAATTGAAAATCTTTGCTCTATTATTTTCTGAAAAAATACCATGGTATAAACCCCCCATTTAGATTACACGATAACTTATATATATATTTTTTTTCTCTCTTCCTCTCACCCAAAGCAGGCTATATCCATTGACACACGAAAACTCACATAACTGTTATTGTAGCTACATGGACTCTGCAGCGTAAGCATCTGAGTGACATGCTCATCTGCACGTCTGGATATCTGCAAGTCAACAATTGGCACACCATAAAAGAACACGGTTACATTCATAAAAAAAACGAGTTTGACGAGAGAGTGCTCAGACGTGGGGTTTGGAGCTGCGCCATCTAGAACGGCAGGTAGGTAGGCCTGTATAAATATCCCCCACGTTCAAAAGAATGACGAACAGAAGTTTACATGCACTGGCAGCCCGCCTTCTTCTTTCCTTACCTCCTTCCCTCCTTCTAAGTTTTTTTTCCCCTCTTTTCGAACATTTTCAAAACAACAATACAAATCCTAACTGCAGATTCACAAAAAATAGGGAAATGGCACTTTTGTAATAGTCATATATAATTCTTAATATCTATATATAATGTCATATTGATATAACATGAACGTAGGTCGAAGGTTATGGTGGGCGTATGGTTCGTGTGTCGAAACCATGCGAACTCTTATCATGCAGATTATGATACAACGGTCCAGCTATTTACATGTACATTCATGCGTTCCCGTGCACCATTCCGGTCTCACGCCCTCCGAGATCCCTTTTTTGAGTTTTTTGTTGTCCTGGCCTGCGTAAATCCGTTTAGTCCGGTTGCGGCGAGATAGCGGAGGAGAGAGGAGGCTGGGGAAAGGGAAGGAAAAGTGGGGGTAGTCTCCTGTGGAAAGGGAGGCGGGCATGTACATATGTTACAGCTGTGCAGCGAATTCAAGTTGTTAAAGAGTTATTTCTGTAAGTTTTGTAATCCGATCGTTTGTGTAAAAGTCGCCTCTACGCGTCATTCGTCGAGGAAAGGTGCGTCGTGCAATCAAATCCTCTATGGGCACCCCCGTCCTGATGGTACGCTCCACTGTGCCAGTAGGAGGAGTCGCAAACTGTCTGTAGAGAATTGATCTCGGACGCCGACGAATTCCCCTCGCGCCGCTTCGACCTCTTCCGGTTGCGGAGGATGAACACGAGCATCCCCACGACGGTGAACGCCGACGTTACGAAAACTAACAGCAGCCCGGGTACCAGAACGGAAATGGACACCCTATTGGGCTCTACGTACGAGTTTGACCTCGTCCCCGAGTCTAACGTGTAGGTGCTGTTTTTGGATAGGGACGTAGGGGAGATTTTGTCGTACATTTTGGGGCACATGAGGTCATTGCGGACGTAGCGGAAGTCGCGTTTCCAAAACTCCTCCGGCGACTCGCACTTGAGGTCGCTCACGATGACGTCTGCTCCGAGCTTTTCCGTCCACTGCTTGAAGGGGATGATGTTGCACGAGCAATCCCACGGGTTCCCATGCAAATCGATTTGGATAATAGAGTTGAGCTGGTCCAGGACGCCAGCCACGGGGAGATGGGTAAAGTAGTTGTTGTGTAGGCTAATTTTGGATAACGAAATCCCATAAAATGAATCCACGGGTAAGGATTTGAGGAGGTTGTTGTTGAGGAACAGAACTCTCAAATTGGGCATATGGCTGAAGGCGCCCGCCACTATGAGCTGGATGTCGTTGTATTCCAAACTTAGGTATTCCAGGTTCGCAAGGCCAATGAACATCTCTGCCAGAAGTGTATCCAGATAGTTCTTATCCAAATAGAGCCATCGCAGCTCGCTCAGGTTCTGAAAGGTGCCGTTGTCTATGACCTTGATGTTGTTGCCTCCCAAGTCGAGCAGGTTGAGGCTGGTGTAGCCCAAGAGCTGGTTCTTTTTCACAGCGTGGATGTTGTTCTCTCTCATGTTGAGTTCGTGGGCTGGGAGTGGTTTCGGTTTCAGATTGGACAAACTTTCGATCTTCTTGCTCTCACAGTTGACCCCCAGCCCCTGCCTGGAGCCCACCAGCTTGCACGTGCACGGCTGCGGGCACGTCATGTTGTGCGCTTGCTGCTCCCTGTCGCTGCTCATGCTTGTCACTACCGGGGTGGGCTTGGTCTTCAGCTGCCAGTTCTCGCGAGATTTGGAGCGGGATCTTGGCCCGTGCCCGCCGCCACCACCGCCACCGCCGCCGCCGCCGCCTCCTCCTACGGGCGTGGGGGGTCCGCTGGCGTCTTTGCTGGGCTTGTAAGGCGTGGGACGGGGGTTGGGAGCAGCAGGGTTTGAGGTCTGGTCCTGGGTGGGCGGAGCTACCAGGCTGGTGTCCGCCCCCTCGCTCTGTGACGGGCAAAGCTCCGCCTCCGATGTCTCGTTCAAGTCGCTGCCCTGCAGGCGTGTGGGCGCCTCGCATATGACCCGGCCGATCAGAGCGTTATGCGGTATGTTCTCCAGCCATTCCTTCAGAGAAACCAGGTCGCAGTTACAGTCCCAGGGGTTGTCCTCCAGCAGCACCTCTGCAATGCCAGGGATCTGCTCCAAAATCCCCTCATAAGGCAACGTTTTGATCCGGTTCCCTCTCAGGTCTAAGTGCGTAATGGGCACATGCTGAAACACGTTTATAGGTAGTGCACTGATGAGGTTATCGTTCAATATTAACACTTCAAGTTTATTTAGGTCCCTGAAAACAGCGGGGTCAATGTCCCTCAATAGATTAAAATCAGCTTGGAGATATTCCAAGTCGTCTAATCCCAGAAATGTACTCTTCCTGAACGAGCGGATCTTATTGTTATTGATGTGCAGCCGCTTAACGAGCTGCAGTCCCAGAAACGCGCCTGGCACAATGTCGTGCAAGCCGTTGTTTTCCAAATGAAGGCTCACCGCGTTGTAAAAGTTGGCGAACTCGTTTGGAAAGAGCCTGGACAGAGAATTCCCGTGCAACAGCAAGTGATAGAACTGCGAGCTGGGACCAGTCAAATGCTGCAGCGTGGTCAGGCTCCGTTTTTCGCAGTCTATGTGCACATCGCCCTCGATCTCGTTGCAAGAGCATATCTGCTCCTTACAAACGTCCCTTGTAACATTTCCACTGGCAACACAAAGAGCCGCATTCAGTAGAACAATCCAAAGCAGCATTTTTCAGCGTGGGCAATTCATTCCCGCTTTAAGACACACGAGCTGAGGCTGGAATCGCGGGGAAAGCGGCCGTGAAAGCACACACAGACGGCGCGCGGGATGAAGACGCACATCCACGCTGCGTCTGACCTGCTCGTCTCGTGTCCGGAGTTTGAAAATGACCACATAAACGTCTCTTTCACAGCGGAGCGATCCCCAGAGCCTCGGCGCGGTGGCGAGGGCAGGCTGGAGCGGTCAAAAGCGCCGAAAGCACCATGGCTCTGTCCCGCATCGCTCAGTTCATTTAACACTGACCTTGGCGAGGGGAAAAAGCCGAACAAATCCTCATATGTTTCTCTGCGCTTTCCTCCGCGCTGCCTCTGCTGCTGATGCCGTTGCGTCGGGAGCTGTTCCCTCTCCCCCCGGTGCTGAATTCACACACCCAGCGCTGGCGAACACCATCCCCTCCTCTCTTCTTCTTCCTCTCTTTCACATTCCCCCCTTTTTTTCTTTTTTTTTTTCCTGCTTTCTTTGTGTTCACATAAAACGGAACGCGCAGATCATCCTTTACGCGGTGCGTCTTAGAAAGATGTGACACCCTCTGCTGTGCTGTAAAGGGAAGCGAACTGAGGGAATGCTGAGAGGAGAGAGAAGAGGAATCAATCCACGTTCAAATGTCCACACTTTTAGTCCGATCACTGCAGAGTTTTTTGGGTTTTTTTAATGGAGAAAGCGCGAAAATGTGTCAAAAAGCCGCTTTTCTTAATCCATTCCTCCCATTACGCGGCATTTTGGTGACTTTTCCTGTCGCCTCTCGCTTGGGAAAACACTGTTGAATGCGGTAGAAAAAAGCAGTGCTCCGCTACAGGCATGCCTCGAAAAAAAAAAAAAGAAAAACACACAACAATGATGCGTCAGAGCGGACTCCGAACATGCGTATAGTGGATATGGCATTTAGTCCCTCTTTTTCCACCCTTCCAGTCTCGTCTTTTGGCAAAAATAGACCCCCAAAACCGAGTATGTTTACGCAGATGTCCCAGCCTGCGTTTTCATGTGCTCCTCTTTGAGATACATGGAGTTTTGAGGTAGTTATTTTTCTCTGTAGCCCTCACGCATCTCACGCACCGCGCCACTCGCCCCCTCCCCTCCGCTTCATCTGCAGTGGAATTAAGAGGAGGGCAAGCGAAGCAAAAAAAAAAAAAGAAAAAAAAAAGTGGGAAGTTAAATATCCTCCGTCGGTGAGAGCTGACATCACGTCGAGGAGCGGAGGGGACGTGGAGGAGACTCTGATTGCGACTCCCACATCGCGCGCCCGTGATTCGTCTCCTCACCACGGACTGTCTGGGTCTAACCTGTTGGTTTTAAACGCTGTCTGCCTCGGCAAATGTCTCATAATGGCGAATTTATGCCCCTCCGCGCTTTTCCCTTTTCACACACACTAAAAGCTGTCAAATCTCCACAAATCACAGCGAGGCAAAGAGGCACTGTGCAAAGAGAGAGCGCGCTGTTCAGGCTGCGTTCAAACTTGTTTTTGGGGATAATTTAGCGCCATCCCTGCGGCCCTCATCCCTGAGCAAGAAAATGTCAAGTGCTTATGATCTTCAAGCTGCGGTCCATGGGCCAGAATTTATCCGGGATTTGCAAACTTGGGGTCCAGTCATTCTGCATTAATACACACAAGGACTCAGTATAATGTAATTCCAAAGGTGAAATTGTAATAAGTAATATTTTTCAGGTAAGAATTTATTTATTATTTATTATTATTATTATTATTATTATTATTATTATTATTATTATTATTATTATTATTATTATTATTATTATTGGTATTATTATTACTATTAATTTATTTTTTATATTACCTTTAATTAATTTATGAATGTATTAATAAACACACAGACAAAGTATAATGCATTTCCAAAGGTGCCATAATAACATGTAATATTTTTCTGGTATTTATTTGTTCATTTATTATTATAATTACAATAATAATAATAATATAATAATAATAATATTATAATAATATAATAATAATATTATTATTATTATTATTATTATTATTTATTATTATTATTATTATTATTATTATTATTATTATTATTAGTATTATTTGTTGTTGTTAATTTTAAAAAAATTTATTTTTACTTTATTTTTTATATCATCATTCATGCTTTTTTTAGGAGCATTTTCATACATTTTGTCACTGTATTTTTTTCATTTTTATTTCATTCGTATTTTTTAAATTAAACACAGACAGAAGAACCAAACATAACATTAACGCCGACGCTGCTCTGTTGTTCCATTGAGTTACTGCAGATTCAAGGCTATTTCTAACGACTCACTCTAATCGTTTCTATTCTCGACTAACAGACCTGGAAAGACCCTGTCATTTACAATTAAACATGTTCGAAAGTTTCTGTCCTGAAACTTCTGCGTGAACTCCAAACCTCAGCTCACCTCAGAGACTCCAGACTGTATTGACAAACCCAGTCACTTCAGCTCGTTGCTAGCCAATCACTGTCCTAATGTGCTGATTGCCTCATTAGTCTGCGTTTACTAAAAGAGTCCCAGAAAACCTGAAGCGAAAGTCCCTGGCGTCTGGGGGGAAATTATTGTTTTGTCCAGAGACTGCGGGGGCAGCAAAGGAAGCACGAAGACTCGGAACTAACTTTTTTTTTTTTATGTTTCAGGACAAGGCAGGAGTGTCCAGGATGTGTCAAAGTCTCTCCATGAGCAGAGGAAATAAGGTAAGATCATTTAAGTTTTACAGTGTAGATATCCAACGTAGGGTCCACGGGCCAACTGTGGTCCACATTTGAAAAAGCGCGGTCCTCTCACACGATAAACAAACACAATTCTTTTAAAGGTGTAACTTTTTTTTTATGTCTGTTTTTCTGTTTTGATATTATTTTGGTATTACGCAAACTAATCCGAGCTTTTAGCCATGTTAGAGTGTTTTTAGCTCATCAAAAACATGCCTCTAGTCGTGTTTCGTTTCACTCACACATGTTTGAGTAGTGCTGGTTTACTAGTATGTCTACATCTCCAAAGCTAAAAATACTCTGTTCCACCTTGTGATGTCATGAAGTGGTAGTTTTCAAGTTAACAGCTCCTTTTATCTTTTGTTTAATAGAGATTGCAGGGCTGAAATGATCCAAATGATGCTAGTGAAGGTGCATGGAGCTTAAAAACTCATTGTGTGTGGAGTTCTTGTTCATAATTACCACTTCCAATAATCACATAGTAAGTAAATATGAAATTGTAAACGGTTAAACAGCTTATTGTTAATACTCGTCCCATTCTTACCGACGTGTCCTTGAGCAAGAAGTACTGTATACAGCGTCATTGTCTGAATTTGTTTGCCTGTTGTGGAGGTCAAAGCTTGGCTGCTGCTGTTACTCGGGGAGCGTTTGTGAAAGGCTGTGAAGTGAAAGAAAAAATGATAGTATTTCAAATGTATCAAAAGTATTTCTGGTTTTTACTGAAATTCAAATGTGTCTGGAGCGAAGTCACTTTGAACGAGGTATCATCTTCTTTTTCAGATAGGCCTGTCAGGAGAAATACTATATCGACTTGTAGGTCAATATATTTTAGATGGAGCAATCATTTTTAGGGGTCAGTATTTATGAGTGTGAGTCAGTACTTTTTCTACTAGTACTAGTCAGGAACTTTTTTATTTTTCCTGTTCTACGCTTAGGCTGTATGGATATAGACAAGTGGACGAAGTGAGTGTGACTTCACCCGCGGCGTTCGGCTCCAGTCAAATGAAGCTCATCGAAGCTAGCAGTTATAGCAGTTATAGCATGTCGGGAATTAGGACCGCGAGTATCATAGCAACCAAAGAGCCAATCCGACGCGAGGCTGTTGAAGGAAACGCCCCTTCCCGTCCGCACCGCTAGTTTAGCAGAGAGTTAGTTACTTAGCAACACTGTTAATCAAACCTGTTGCTGCTAACGTTAGCGGGAGCGACCTCTGGGAAAGAAGGCGCCTGATTTGTCTGTTGCTAATGTTCATATCTCGATTTACGGACACAATGGCGAAATAAAAACACCAGGATCAAGTAGAGCGAGTTAATACGAACATTTTAAGACCAAAATGACGAGTCTGACAGCAGCAGTAACAAAGAAAGAGGCGACAATTTTGCAATAGAAAGTGAATTGGTGCCACGGTCGATGGAGCTAGAACCGCGCTCATTCTCCCGTACTAGCTAGCAGGTTAGCTATGTCCATTTATATATACAGTCTATGGTTCTACGATTAGATTTGGGCTTGAATAAATAACTTCTGTGACTCATTATAGACACAAACTAACTACCAAAGTCTTTTCAGTCTATTTGTTATTTATTTAAACCAATTTACACATTTAGAATAGGTTTTTGGAGATAATAATTTGACTTTTGGGTTACTGTGTCTGTGGCATAAATTAGTTTCTATGTTATTATATTGGTCAGCTTTAATTAAGCGATATGTCGTACTTCAAAATGTCTGCCTCGTACACACTATTTTAACAATATATAATGCATCTTTACATTCCTCCTTCAGGGATCGTTTCCTGCGCCGCTCCTGGTGTTGCCTCAGTCCTTCCCCATAGCCGGCTAATGGCTGCTTGGCTCGCGAACGTTCAAATTGGCCCGGCCCCCCGCGGAGATGAGGATCAAACGCGCTCGGCGATGTTGTCTGAGCTAAAAGCGAGTTACCAATAGTCGATGGCGGTCCCTGGCGAGCCGCAGTGCAAACAGGAGCGGGCGGGACGGGCAGACGAGCCGACCGGAGCCAAGGGCATATCGCTCATTCAGGCTAATTAATTGGATGCGGGGTGTAGTGCGGTGTAGCGAGCTGTAGGGGTGTGAGGGTTTGTGAAGAGGCCTGCTGATGTGGACTAATGTGGACCCTACGTGATTATTGTGAAGAAGAAAAAAAAAATGGTGGATGCAGAACCCGAACCCAGAAGAGGAATAGTGGAGCTGTGTTTGTCGATTTGATTGATTTAGGATTTGATTTGGTTGATTCTATATTTCAATGTGGATGCTGGAAGTGTTACATCCAAGAGAAATTATAATTCGGTCCTGGGTTAGATCTCAGAATTTGGTCTGCTTAACTCTTGGGTTAACACTGGCTAAATACTTGATTATTATTCTTAGTAGTAGTAGTAGTAGTAGTAGTAGTAGTAGTAGTTTAGCTCTGGTTTAGATCCATTTGAGACTGGTCCAGACCTTTTCTTTTTACCTTTGTTTTTACCATTTGAATAGTGGCAGATGTCGTTTGGACCTAGCCACATTGTTATTAAATCATTGCTTAATTCGATTCAAGTTTATTTCCATAGCACATTTAAAAATACAACTTCAGCTGACGCAAGTGCTTCACATAAAAAGTCAACAAAAAACAATTATACAGATAACACGATACAGAGGAAAAGAACAATAAAACACCAACATATCCTGTGTAGCTAGTGTTAAATGCCAGGGAGAAGAGGTGGGATTTTCAGTCGAGTCTTACACTTGATTAAAGATGATCTGACAGGCAGAGGGCGCTGTTCCATAGCCTGGGCGCTACCACGGCGAAGGCAGCTCTGATGTTGAGTCTGGCTCAGGGCTCTGGGTGGAGTACAGAGCTGCAGTAACTCACGGACAGAGTGACACATTTAAACATAAAGGACCCATAGAGTGACATAATTAAACATAAAGACCCATAAAGTCACATGTTTAAACATAAAGGACCCATAGAGTGACACATTTAAACATAAATACCCACAGAGTGACATATTTAAACATGAAGGACCCATAAAGTGACACATTTAAACATAAAGGACCCATAAAGTGACACATTTAAACATAAAGAACCATAGAGTGACATATTTAAACATAAAGGACCCATAGAGTGACATATTTAAACATAAAGAACCCATAGAGTGACACATTTAAACATAAAGGACCCACAGAGTCACACAATAACATTAACGCAGGTTACTCAGCTCTTAGTTTTTATCAGAGACGAGCTGCAGTGTTCTGGACGTTCTGTGTGGAGCCCTGGGTTGGTGATGTGATGTTCGTGGACAAGTCGTCTATTTTGAGCGGTTCCTTAATGTGACCGGCTGGAACTGGCTCTCATTTCTTTTTTTTCAGAAGAACCAAATCTTTTTCTTTCTAATTTTCATGCATTTTTACGCTGATTAACCCTGAACCAACACAAGAATCAGCGCAGAAGCAGAGCAGGAAACATGAGTGAGAGCTTTATGAAAAAAAAAAACGCTTTGGCATCATAATAGCGGCTAGATTTGTTTAATTATTATTGTTGTAGTGCAGTGTTTTATTTAGATTATTCATAGTTTCAAAGGGCAAACACTCTCCCACTCTCAGTTTGAACCTTTGTAAACATATCTGAGCCTTGCTATTTTTTCCCAGTGATTATTTTGTAGTTTAAATGAGTTCTCGCACTGGCTTCTGTCATATAAATACACGGTAAAAGAGCCAGACTTTGAAGATTCGGTTCCCCTCAACTGAAAGAAGCTGGACTTTATGACTTAATTTATGTGCTTCTCCGAGTTAATTTCTCACAAAACACTTCAGTCCACTTACGAACTGAATAATCATCGTTTTGCACGCAATAGTTCAGATATACCTGGGACGTTGCTTATACCCTCCATTCTCCTGCCGCGCACCTCCTGATCTCCGAAGACCTCCCGCTGATCCGGTTTGCCACGGCTTACCGCATGTGCTCTCTACATATGTCCCATACGTTACATGTGGGGCTTTTTCCATTGTCAACTCGGTCACGCTTCACTGTCCCGGCTAACGACCCAACAATGCTGACTCCGCCCCTCCTTCGCTCCCCCCCCCCTTCTCCCAGCTCACCTTCCCTCCCTCCGTCCCCTCCTCCCCCACTTCCTGAATAATCCTCCAAACAGGATGCATCACATTTGTACATTGAGGGGTATAGAAAAAAAAAAAAAAAAAAAAAAAGTGCTGATCTTATAGTCAAAACTAATTGGATTACAAATATGAGTTTATCCCGCGGAGTAAATTGCACGAGGCTCGCAGATACGATGCGACGCGGATACTGTCGGCTAGCATTAGCGTGACGCGGGACCAGAGGAGCCGGGATGTCACTTGCATATAAAGTCTCAGGGCAAACAAATGGCACTTGGGATGGGATCGGGAAAGGCGTGCGGGGTCAAGGTGAACTCGGTCAAAGCGGAGGGCGAAGGGGTTAGATACTGGAGGTATATATATATATTTAGGGAGTTATTTAGGTGTGAAGAATGCATTGAAAGCGGAGGGATTGGTAATGTAAAGGTGTTTCTTAAAGAGGGACAATAGCGAGAAAATTCGCTGATTCTTCTATATAGGTCAAAGATCGGTTATCGGCGAAGAAATAAACCTGAGACCAGCCCAAGAATGAAATCGAAAAGTAAATCTGTGGATAAAATTAAGGATTTGGTTGCAAATTTGACCAAAAATGCTAAGTATTCTGGTTTTTGTCTGATGGTAGGCACTTTCAAGGCACTCAAAGCGCCAAGGAAACTGGGGGCGCGGTGGGTTCAGCGTCTTGCCCAAGGACACAACGGCAGCATTCGTCTGTGGGAGCTGGAACTGCACGGCCAACCTGCGGGTCGGAGGATCGGACCGCTCAACCGATGATGACGAGAGCGGGATTCTCTCTCACTTGGTTTGATCGTCTATTTCACCACAGCGCTCTATGTCCAGGAAGTCAGTCACATTTTTTAATCAGTTCAAATCATTAAAATCAAAAGGTCTATTCACAGTTCAGGATGCGTCTTATTCAACCCACGTCACAGCGTGAGCTCATTTGATTGGTCCACGAGTTGTCGAGGTGTCAACTCATCAAACCATCTAAGAAAAGCTTTGGTTTTCTGAGGAGCATCAAATCTAAACCAGAATAGGACGGTTGATAATAGTTCTAACCAAAGCAAGGTGGGACAAAAATGTGATTACAACAACAAAATAGACTCTGAATTAGGCAAATACTACAACTGCAGTGCACCTCCCACACCATGAGAAGACTAAATTACTTGCGGTTATGTTTTAGTAACAATTTATAGTTATATGTACTTCTTTTAGTAGTTTAAATCAGACTATTGTGCTTGTATCTGCTCTATAGTTATAATCTGTGATACTCATGAATCATTATGTTATAATTCACACATTTTAAATCACAATATTCATCTAAAATGACATAATCTCCTAGGACCTGGCAACACATTTTGGGATGTCTAAACCACAAAACTTTTTTTTCTCTACAAGGTCCTGGTGTCCACATATGAGGTCATTAAAGTGTCATTTAAAGGCGACAGAAGAGTATAACACTTTATAGTTTAGTTTAGATGGACTTTGTTAAAGGCTCGTGTCTGCACCTGTCAGCAGCTCTTCAGATGAGAAACATTGTTCCACGAGGCACAATTGTTGTTTCTCATTTTGTTTTTACACCTAGGAAAAATGCTGTGTTCAGGCACTTAATAGTTTTTGCAAATCATTATTCAAATGTGACTTTATTGTGTTCTATCGAAATGATTAAAAATGAACATCCTCATATGTGGACATCATTTTTCTCATAGAAGAATAAAGAGATAATTCTTTATTTTTACACTTATTAGGTCCCAATCAGCCCAAATAACAGAGAAATTAATAAAGTCGTGCAAGAACTTGGTCTTAGGAGGTTAATGAAAAAAACAAATCCGCTGACTTCCTCGTTAGAAAACAGCGTTGCCCAATGGGAACCGACATCGGCGTAAACGTCATCACGACAAAGATCTGCGTAGCTGTCGGCGCCCCCTATGGATAGCTCCACATCACACTAGATTTTTTTTTTCATTTGTACCAAAATACTATGCGACGCTGCCGGATTCTGAGCGTATCACCGATTAAGAAAGTAAAACCGGAGAAGGAAGTGCGTACAGAGACGTGAGCGAGTTGCGGCGGCGGCGAAATCGGGGGTTAATCGGCAAAATGGCGTCTTGAAAATAAGCGTCAAACATGCACGAATTGCTCCAAATACAACCTCAAGACGGTAACTATTATCGCTATACTCTAGTAGCAATATATATGTTGTTTTTTTTAGTAGTTCAAACTTGAAAAAAGTGTCTACGATGCAAAACCGGCGTTGCTAACACAGCTACGTTGGCTCGCGCTGGTCATTCTCTGTGCAGTCATCTTGAAAAAAACCCTACCAGGCTTTTTTAACCCACCGCATTAGTTTTATTGCTCCCTTTTTTCCCAAATGCATTTCTCGTGTTGACTGAAGAATGTGTGAAGACTGATATTATTATTATTGACCTGAGAGATGGAGTGCTTTGCTTATGGTGAAGTTGTCATCGATGGAAAAAAAAAACACAACACAAAAGCTAATCAATAACATTCAATCAGAGGAGACTGCAAGATTGCTGGCAATTCTACCTCCCCCCGTTCCACCACTCCAACCCGGGGTGATTCTGAACCTGTTATTAGCCGTTATCACCACTAAGAGCCACAGAGAGAGCCCAGGGAAATGCACACGCTGTATCTGTAGTGGGCCAGATGGGCTGTGTGTTAGTGTACGCTGGACAGATTATTAGGTATTATCAAAGCCTCTGATACTATAGAATGTAATCAGAATAAATGAGCACAAAATTAGCCAATCAGAAGCTGGTCGTTTTCATTTCGGAAGGGTGAGTGAGGATTAAACATATAAAAAAAAAGGAATAATTGTCCAAAACATGTAACTTAGGAAAACCAATATTGTCATGGAGCTATTAAAATAACTGGAGGGTTTTGTTGCTTAGAGCTGCCTCGAGTTGGATTAGTGGCCACGCACTGGTACTACAACGAACAAATCTCTTTTGCCCAGAAAGGATTTTTCCTTAGATCGTAATGTAATCACAAACTGCTCGTGTTCGGCTGACAGGAGCTGACAGGAGCTGACAGGAGCTGACAGCATGTAGAGCTTTTACAAAGGTCCATTTTTGTGGTGATTTTAACCTATTTTCAGATCATAAACTTTTTCTCAGCTCAAAATCCATCTGTTGTCTTAAAAACACGTTTTAATCGTTAGCCTCTATGTCCGCTCTAGCTAAGCTCTAGCCCTGATTGGTTATAGAAAAAGACGAAGTTGAAATCTGTCAACTGGACAAATTGTTGTAAGAGTTACAATAATTTGTCCAGTTGACAGATTTAAGCTTCATCTTTTGCTATGAATCAGACCTGGACGACTGAGGGACACACAGACCTCTGATTGGTTAGATCGGTCATGTGGTTCGACATGAACGAGCCTGTGAGTGATGTAAATGAGCCCAACTGTCCTGAACGAGCCGCAGGCTTAGAACATGGCTCAGAAGCTCCTGGAAGCACAAACATTATCATTTATAATTTGTCATTTATTTATTATTTCCTTGCCTCCTTCGCGCAGACGATCCGCTCGCTCTTGTCGTGCAAAGTCTCATGGGGCGTAGATCAGCTGTTCATGGTCCATGGCAGGACCAGATGTACTTAGGGCAAACTTTTTGACACACGGACCACAGTGGGTTCTAAAATTTGACAGAGGGGCCAGAATATATATATATATATATATATATTAGATTAAAATAGGTAATGTATACCTTGTTCATATATATACATATATATATATATATATATATATATATATATATATATATATATATATATATATATATATATATATTGGCCTGTAACATATAGTGAAGCATGAACATACAAGGCTCATTGTACAAATAGTTTTTCAAATGCATGCATATTTTAACAAATTTCAGTAAAAAAAAAAAAAAAGCACAGCAGAAAACATTTGAACAAGGTTAACACTTACCTATTTTAATCTAATTTGGTCATGTTTTGCGAGCCAAATTAATAAACCCAAAGGGCCATGTGTGGCCCCCGGGCCGTAGTTTGCCCGTGTCTGTGCTAAAGGCTAAACTCGAGCCAATGGGAACAGCTCATTGACTTCAATGAACGGCCATGACTATTACCCACAAATAACACATTACTTCCTATAAAAGGCTCTGTGCACAACTGCTCCCGGCAACCACGACTTCCTGTCCAGTTTTATCTCTATGAAGTTTTTGCAGAGTCACGCTAAAATTAATAACATATTTAGAGATGAAGCAGAGGACAGAGAGCTGCGGGTAACTCACTGACAGCATGTTAAACACGACACAAATAAAATGAAAACTTCACCAGAGACGCTGTGTTTAGAAAGAGACATGTTTGTTTGTCAGTGCTAATGCTAATGCTAATTTTGAGCTATAATAAATATTAAAACCACACCTGACATCACTGAAGTATTCTACATATCAAAATAACTGGGTGGTCTTTATTTAAATGAGTTTGAATTTGATTAGGTTGTTTATTTTATGTTAGCTTTGAGACACTGTGAGCTAGCTAGCATGTGAAATTTGCTATTTTGCATTTGTGAAAACGGACAAGACTTTTAACATATTTAATCCTAATTATTCCTGACTATGTTTTATGTAAAGGTGCACTGTGTAACATTGCTTCTCGTAGAATGTTCCACCATATGGCATTCAACTTCTCAAGCGGTTACATCACCTGGCCAATTTACAGGTCTGATCTGCGGAGAGGCGATCCCGCTCACTGTAAAAAAGAATGTTTTTCACGATGTCAAAAACACCTCATTTACGTGGTACTTTAAGCCTCCTTGTCTTATCGTTTATTATCCAAACTTTTCCCCGGAGCTGTCAGATTCTGCCAAACTGCTTCTTCATGTCACAGCAAAGAGCAATAAGTTAATTCATATATAATCTTTCCCTCGGAGAATCCTATTCAAAATTCCTCAGCTATTGTAATATCGGGGAGCTTTCTGACCCAGCCCTCGGCCTCCTCTTTTTAAGTCTGCTCTTTGAAAAGATTAAGATATTTAGAGATTATACGATTTATCTTTTAGCAAGCGCATCAAAACCACCTCCCCGCTAAAACCATCGCCACGGCAACGTCAACAAAACACTGCTTTAGTTTAGAAAGAAAGTGCCGCATCAAGAGTTTGGCCCTGGGCTCCTCTATCCTCCTGAGATTGTCAAACGCCGTGAAACTTTGGTCTTTCCTCGCGAGCACATATGCAGACTTATCTTTGACTGACCTGATTTCAGCCAGGTGCGGCGCTTCTGTCAGGCCAGAGGAGGCGGCCGCCGAGGGCCCCCTACCCTGAGGGGCCCCCGATCGATGGTCCCTCAGAGCCACCAGACCCATTTGATATTCTCTCAATAAATAAAAAAAATAGAGCAGTTTACTTTTAAACAAGAAAACAACATTAAAATAGTATCTGATTGTTAAATACATTTTTTTTTTTTTCTGTCAAAGCATGTCCCGCTTTTACGTTAGATGGCTAAGTCCATGAGTGTGCACTTAGTGGGAGGGGCCCTGTGCTCAGTGGGAGGAGCCCTGCACTGAATGGGAGGAGTCCTGTGCTGAGGGGAAGGGGCCCTGCGCTGAGTGGGTGGGGCACTGCGCGGAGTGGGAGGAGCCCTGCACTGAGTGGGAGGGGCCCTGTGCTGAGTGGGAGGAGCCCTGTGCTGAGTGGGTGGGGCACTGCGCTGAGTGGGAGGAGCCCTGTGCTGAGTGGGGGGAGCCCAGCACTGAGTGGGAGGGGCCCTGTGCGGAGGGGGAGGAGCCCTGCCCTGAGTGGGAGGGGCACTACTGCTGCTGTGGTCATTTCAAACATGTTTACTAAATGTACAGGCATCAGACTATTAAATGATTCCAGTTTGACTTGTCTCTGCTCTTTGGAGCGGCTGAGGAGCCTGCGTCGGGGGCAAATGTACCTCCCTTGAATTAACTTTTCTATCTTTATTTTCTTAAGACACAATCAAAAGTCTGTTCACAGAGTCACTGTTCTGTTCCACTTTTAGAGATGTGAGTGAATGAGCAGAGCACTGAACTCTCACCGTTTGTTCATATTATCTGTCTGTATGACCAGAGGCAGGACGACGAGCTGCAACAACCTTACGCACAGAAAAGTAATCCACTGAAAACATGAGTCTAGACTCAAACCATCACTTAAGCCACTTAATATAATTAATTTCTGGGTCAGGCTGTGGACTGTCTGCTGTTTAATCTGCCCCACGTCCGAGTGTTTCAGCATCTGAGCCATGTGGATCTGACTCGGCCGTCGATCTCTCTCTCCATGTATGTTTAGCAGCAGCAACAGCAACAACACAAGTCATGAGGAGGAGACACACACAACACACACATACACAACACACACACACACACACACATACACAACACACATACAGACACACACATACACAACACAAACACAACACACACACACACACACACACACACACACACACACACACACACACACACACCACACACACACACACACACACACACACACCTGATAACACACACACACACACACACACACACACACACACAACAACACACACAACACACACACACACACACACACACACACACACAACACACACACACACACACACACACAACACACACATAAGACAACACATACAACACACAAACAAACACACACAAACAACCACACCACACAAACAAACACACATAACACACAACACACACACAACACACACATAACACACAACTCACACAACACACACACATACACAACACACACATAACACACACAAAACACACACACACATAAGACACAACACACACAACACACAACACACAACACACAGGGGAAAACACACACACAACACACACACACAAACACAGACAGTTGTTGCCACCACACAAACAAACACACATCACATAACACACACACAACCCACTGAAGTCCACACACACTGAACCCTGATACAACACACCCACATAAACACACCAAAAGCCCACACCACACATAAGACACAGAAACTGAACACACAACCCAAACAAATGAACACACTGACAGCCCACATACCCACACTGATACCCACTGAAGCCCTGATACCCACTGAAGCCTTCATACCCACTGAAGCCCTGACACCCACACACCCTGATACCCACTGAAGCCCTGATACCCACCCTGATATAAACTGAAGCCTGATACCAAATGACCCCTGAAGCCCTGAACCCACCACTGAAGCACAGTGATACCCACTGAAGCCCTGATACCCACTGAAGCCCTGATACCCACTGAAGCCCTGATACTCACTGAAGCCCTGATACCCACTGAAGCCCTGATACCCACTGAAGCCCTGATACCCACTGAAGCCCTGATACCCACTGAAGCCCTGATACCCACTGAAGCCCTGATATAAACTGAAGCCCTGATACCCACTGAAGCCCTGATACTCACTGAAGCCCTGATACCCACTGACAGAGTTTATTTCATGAGGAGAGTCCTTATACGAGGCCTAAGTGTTTCTTGTTTCATCTCAGAGCTACTTCAAAGTCCACATTCTTTATTAAGTGTAAATTGTCTGGACCAAATTGACCCCGGTTTGGCTCAGAATGTCGATCTCTGACTCAACATGAAACATGAAATAAACCTGGATTAAAACATGATCTAAACGTGACGAGACGCGACAGATTTAAACGCCGGCTCTGGTCTGAGCTCGGAGACTTCGAATCTGGAGAGGCTCAAGTTTCCAATGAATTACACATGACTCGTCCAGGACAAGTCGTGGTTTATTTTAATGGAGCACTGTGTAACATTTCTGCTGCAGCATCTGCCACCTGCTCGTCTCCACGGAGATGTTATTGCTTTGCCAAGAATGTTCCACAGCAGATGGCGAACACAACACCAGAAAAGTTACATATTGCGCCTTTAAATCAGCAATACATCACAGAATGAGAACAAAATACACTGAACTGCACTGCTTTTATTTCAAAACAGCAAACATTTCAAGTAGTTTATGTTATAGTAAAGTAGTAGTAGTAGTAGAAGCAGTAATAGCAGTAGTAATAGTAGTAGTAATAGTAGCAGTAGCAGTAGTAGCAGCAGTAGTAGTCGTTGTTGTAGTAGTAGTAGTAGAAGCAGCAGTAGTAGCGGTAGTAATAGCAGTAGTAGTAATAGTGGCAGTAGCAGTAGTAGTAGAAGCAGCAGCAGTAGTAGTAGAAAGTAGTAGTAGTAGTAGTAGTAGTAGTAGTAGTAGTAGTAGTAGTAGCAGTAGTAGCAGTAGTAGCAGTAGTAGCAGTAGTAGTAGTAGTAGTAGTAGTAGTAGCAGTACTAGTAGTAGCAGTAGCAGTAGTAGCAGTAGTAGTAGTAGTAGTAGTAGTAGGCATTAGTAGTAGCAGTAGTAGTAGCAGTAGTAGTAGTAGTAGTAGTAGTAGTAGTAGTAGCAGCAGCAGCAGTAGCAGTAGTAGTAGTAGCAGTAGCAGTAGTAGTAGCAGCAGTAGTAGTAGTAGTAGTAGTAGAAGCAGTTGTCTGCATCTTCATCATCCTTTACTCTTACAGTATATACTATCCAAGACAGCAGTATATAGCAGTAGTTCAATAGTAGTAGTTTTTAGTTGTAGTAGCAGAAGTAGTGGCAGTAGTAAGTGTAGTAGTATCAGTACCAGTTGTAATATTCAGTACCAGGCAACCTCATTCTTTTACCCTGGCAACCTCAGCATCCTATCCCTGCTCTGTACATATTCATTTTGAATAGTTCCATACTTTTGCAGATAGGGGCTGTAATAGAAGTAGTAGTTGTAGTAGTAGTAGTAGTAGTAGTAGTAGTAGTAGTAGTAGTAGTTACCTGGAAAACTCAACCTCGTATATGTTATTCAGTCTCCCTCCTCAGAATGTATCAATGTTGAAATGACATAAAATCCTCCTATTAGTTGAATGAATGTTGTGTAGTACTTTTATCTGTGTAACTGCTGTGTCGATGTAATACTCCTACGGCAGCTCCTGACTGATTAAGCAGTAGACAATGAATTGAATAATTTTAATTTGACCATTTTAAGCCGATCAATACTTGTTTTTCTACAATTATGAAATGCCAGACAGTACGACTGATTCAAAAACAGATCGATAAACAGCTATTATCAAAATAAATATGAAATGGATTTGCTCGGAGGCAGCTTATCACTAAAAGCTCTCTTTAACTTGGAACATTTTAGTCAATTCTTTCTAATCCCTGAGTAATATTTTGCCGTGTTCTCGTGTCGCGGTCTCGGAGATGTCACGAGCAGAAAAAGATGGTCAAGTGCGTGGTGGAAGTCAATATGGCCGCCGTGCCCCCGATGCAACGATCGGCGCTGCTCTATGAAGAATCAGCAGGACCGGAGACTGGAAATCAATGGACATCTATCTGCAAACTTACACTCAGCGCCACCGCACGCAAACCGGAGCTGAACACGAGCAGTTCAGGTACAACTCGGGAATAAACGGGGGATATATAGGCGCTAATATCTAGACCAGTGATATCCAAGGAGTTTGTATTCTTGTCTCGTTTGTATTGGTCTGGGATTGGACGAATTTGCCTCCCAAATGCGGCCCTCAGACAAGTTTTTCTCGGCCCTCAAGCTTCACGGTGAATTGACCCATATTACCTTAAACAGTACTTTTTACTGTACATTTCTGAAAATCTACTTACTGCCCATCTCATATATTTAATGTGTCCCATCGAGAATGTAAGTGAATAAAGGTCGAGTGGTTCAGTCTGGCAGATTTGAAGTATTCACTGTGTTGGTGACGAGTCTATGGCAATCGGCCCCAAGCTTTGTCTGTGTTTTCATATGTGGCCCTTAATGAGAAGAGTCTGGACACCCCCACCATAGACTGTATATATCAATGGACTTAGCTAACACGCTAGCCACTGCGTTTCAAATATGAAGTGATCATGAATGAATGAATGAATGGTTTATTTTTGGTAAATTTACGAAATTGGTAGAATCAAATCAAAGTCCAATAAATCAAATAAAAAGTAATATAAAAATTACCTGTTCTTCTTCACATACGTCTAGAGAATCAGCTTTACATGGAAAAAAAAAGATATATACATCTGCATCTACATACACATAAACACAGATACATGTACAGTACATGATTACAAATAAATCTTATATAACAATATAAACTTACTTTTTTATACAGAATTGATACAATAATCATTTATAATATTCTGTTTTAAAATTTCGTTTGAAGCTCACCAGAGAAGTACATCATTTAAAATGATCATTTAGGCCGTTCCACAGTTTCACCCCCGTCACAGAAACACCTGGATTTTACTTTAGTTCTTTCTTTAGCACATTCAAAAAATAAACAGAGCTCTTAAATTATATTTACCCCTCCCTTAACTTAAATCATTTCTGAATACCAGAGGGAAGACTTTTATTTATATGCTATATATGTACATTATATATAATATTATATATATATATATATATCCATACATTTTAATATCCATAAATTTTTGTTTGAATGAAGAGTTTGTTTGTTGGTTCACGATATCCTGCTTTATTAATGAGTCTAACAGCTCTTTTTTGTAATTAATTATCATGTCTATGTTAGTTTTGTTTGCATTTCCCCATATTTCTGAACAGTATGATAAATGGGGCATAACCAAAGAGAAGTATATAATATACAAGCCTTTTACATTTATTAAATATATTAAATATAAGTTTTAAATAATATTCCAACAGATTTAGCTATTTTGTTTCTAATATACTCGATATGTGGTTTCCAACTAAGTTTATTATCTAAGATCACACCACATCATCCATCGACTCGGCCCCAATTCACTTTACATTGAAAAACTATCCCTCTCTCTATAACTGCTGCTGTCAAACGCATCATTTTGCTCTTAAAATGTCTGTTTTAACCCGCTCTACATGATCTTGGTGTTTTTATTATTATTATTTATTTATTTATTTATTTATTTATTTATTTTTTAGACACATCAGGTGCCTTCTTTCCCCGAGTTTGTTCACGCTTAGTGCCCTCTCCCCACTAAACCAGCCATGTGGGCAAGAACAGGCGTTACTTACAACAACCTCATTCCCCATTGGCTCTTCGGTTGCTATGACACTCGTGGTCAGATTTCCAAATGTGGAACTCAGCTGCAAATTCGCCGCTATAACCGCTTTAGCCTCAACGAGCTTCATTTGACTGGACCAGGACACTGTGGGCAACGTCACGCTCACTTAATATATCTTAATATAACTGAGCAAAATACATTCACTTGTTTTTTTTACAGGGCCGTGCTAAAGATTTGAAACTGTCCAACCCTCCCTAGAAAACATGGCGGGTTAAGTGTCTTGCCCAACAACAGTATTAATATGTGGAAACTGGAATCGCACCACCAACCTGTAGTTCAGAGATTTGAACCGGCAACTTTTGAACTAGTGGACAAACGCTCTACCAACTGAGCCACTGTCGCCCCAATACATACAATACTTTGTCATATTTGCAAATTCCAAAATGGCTGAAACTAGAATGACGTATTTTCTGTGAGTTCGTGTACTAAAGTCCTTTCAAAGCAAAAAAACTTCAGAAAATGGGTTTATTTGAACTGTCCAAATTTCCCAAGGTCCTTTCCGCCAATTTACAATGTAGAAAGTAAACTGATGTCATACAGAAAAAAAAAAAAAATGTTGTATTTATTATTTTTGTTTATGTTGTTATTATTATTTATTATAGCGATACAGTTGGGAGTCATGGGTAATTTCAAACTTTATAGCAGCATGGCACACATCCAAAAGTTGTGTTACTGCCAATTTACATAAAGTTGTATCATTTTAATGGCTGCAATAATAGAAGCAGCAGCAGCGACAGGTAGCATGACTAGTGTTTAAAGCAGTATTATGTAACATCTTCTTTTTTCGATCTTTTTTTTTCGATGTGATCCGTGCATATTTGACCAATCTAGCGATCTCCTGGGTCCAATTCGAACTCTTATTACGGTGAGCTGTCCAATGCTCCTCCCACAAGCCGACGTCACCCACGCTCCCACGAGACAATTCTCCGTAACTATACAAAGTGTCATATCACGGTGATCTAAATGTGTAAGCAGTTAATACCCCATAGATATAAAATACCTCCTCTTCAAATGGTAGAATTTCCAGCCAAGCTAACTTTCTTAAAAGCTATGTTGCTAAGTAAACTCTTTTTTGAAATCCCAGAACTTTTGACATTTGTATTGCCCTGTTGTGTAGCTCAGACAGCTGCTTCTGCGACTGTCTCCAATTAGTTTCATAGCTGCGTGTGTGTTTTCAAGGAGGCAGTACCCAGCCCTGCAAAACCCGGACCTGCAAAACCCGGCCCTGCAAAACCCGGCCCTGCAAAACCTGCAAAACCCGGACCTGCAAACTCGGCCCTGCAAAAGCAGAACCCGGCCCTGCAAAACCCGGCTCTGCAAAACCCGGCCCTGCAAAACCCAACCTGCAAAACCCGGCCCTGCAAAACCCGGCTCTGCAAAATCCGGCCCTGCAAAACCCGGCCCTGCAGAACTCGGACCTGCAAAACCTGGCCCTGCAAAACCCGGCCCTGCAAAACCCGGACCTGCAGAACTCGGACCTGCAAAACCCGGCCCTGCAGAACTCGGACCTGCAAAACCCGGCCCTGCAAAACCCGGCCCTGCAAAACCTGTAAAACCCGGCCCTGCAAAACCCGGACCTGCAAAACCCAGCCCTGCAAAACCCGGCCCTGCAAAACCCGGCCCTGCAAAACCCGGCCCTGCAAAACCCGGACCTGCAAAACCCAGCCCTGCAAAACCCGGCCCTGCAAAACCCGGCCCTGCAAAAAAACCGGACCTGCAAAACCCTGCAAAACCCGGCCCTGACCCTGCAAAAACCCGGCCCTGCAGAAACCTGCAAAACCCGGCCCTGCCTGGCCCTGCAAAACCCGGCCCTGCAAAACCCGGCCCTGCAAAACCTGCAAAACCCGGCCCTGCAAAACCTGCAAAACTCGGCCCTGCAAAACCTCGCAAAACCCGGCCCTGCAAAACCCAACCCAGTATCGCTGATGAATTTGTGAAGTATCGTGGCGTTATTTTCCCAAGGCCTGTGACTAAAGCGAACGCTGGAATCAATCCGATGAAGAAAAGTCGTTTTTGCGGGAGCACAGATGGAGGGCTCCAAATGAGTCAAATGCCAACTGAATCAGCCACTGTCCTCTGTGTCGTCTGTGTGGTAGACTACAGCAGGTCAGGAGGGACAAAAGACAGGAGCGAAGTAGTTTGCAAAAATAATCCTGAAAAAAAATTGAAAATAAGAGGTTGCTGTAATGAGTTAGCAATCGTAAAATGGTTATATGAGACGTCTATAGGAAGAGCATTTGGACCTAAAGTTTGGTGGTTCAATCCCTTCTCTCATACTGTTGTTTTGTGTCCTTTAGCAAGACACATCCACCATCCATGTTTCTAAGAGTTCCCAAATAAGGTGGATAAACGGTCAGTAAATTTAGGTCATTTACTGTTACATTTTTAACTTAAATTTGCATAATAATATTTTGAAATGTGGGTCTGATTTTTGTAAAAAAAAAAAAAAAAAGTTCAAATTTTCTAAAGCTTTTTAACTTATTTTTCCAATGCCAATAATACAGACAGTAATTGTGTAAAATTTTTGGCTACTCCTCTTTCTCATTTGTCATAACTTGAAACATTAAGTCAGCCCTGTGCTATCTCAAATCCTCTCCCAACATTAGCTAACTTGTTTGTACACTCCCCTGCTGCCACTCTGGAGCGGGGCCTTCGATCACTGTCCCATTTAAACATTCATGAGGACCTCCGCTTTAACTTCTGGCTCTGGTCCAAGAGGAGCAATGTCCACAAAACTCTCCTCTAATGACAGTTTACGAAGCGCCACTGCTGATGCTCTGTTCTATCCACAGACTGTATAAAGGAGTGGACTAAAGGACTGTGACGTCACCTGTAGAGTTTAGCTCCGGCCAAATGAAGCTCATCGAGGGTAGCAGCAGAGTTCCGAGTTCTAGAGGGAGTGACCTTGGGTAAAGAAGGCGCCTAATCGTCCCTTATTAGCAAAATAAAAACACCAAAATCATGTAGAGCGGGTTCATACAAACATTTTAAGACCAAAATGACGAGACTCACTGCAGCTGTTACAGAGAGAGGGGCGACATTTTTCCAATGTAAAGTGAATTGGAGCCAGAGTTGATGGAGCCAGAACTGCGCCGATGATCCCTTCCTTCTCGGAACGTGGCAGCTAGCAGGTTAGCTACGTCCATTTACATACTTCCGGCGCTTGCGAGAGCAGCAGCTGGTTTGCATCGGATCTACCAAACTTTTCTCTCATGTTTGCTTTGCACTTCCTGTAAATAGTGTGTTTTTTCCGAACGGTGTTTTTTTAGAGTTACAAGTCACTTTACGGAGATGATATCTATATGTATATATATGTGTATATTAGAGAGAGGGTCTATTTCTTAAATTATTTTAGTTATTTATCTATTAGTTTTTGTTTTATTTTTATTTTTTGTGCATGTACGATTTTTCCTCCTGTTTCTATGTGTGCGGTGCAATGCTGGAATTTCCCCACTGTGGGACTAATAAAGGTTATCTTATCTTATTTATATGTACAGTCTATGGTTCTAGATCATCCAACAGGCTACCTTGAAGTTGCACTGTGTAACTTTTCTTTTAGAGGGTCAGCAGATTGTCTCCATGGAGATGTTCTTACTTCACCTGGTTTGTTCTATAGTATGGCATTAAACATATTCATTTACAGTTTTTTTTTTTTTTTTTGTCTTATCACAGATCCTGCCTATAACTTGACCTGCTGACGTTGTTGTCTGCATGGAAGTGATTAAGTCATACTGCGGAACATTTCTTCAGGCAAGACGGTAACACCTCCGTAGTAGTAATGTGACTAGAAGAACGAGTCAGCTCTTCGACATGGGTCATACATACGAGGTGACGAGGTGAGTTAAGTGTCTTGCCCAAGGACACAATGACAGCATTCGTCTGTGGGAGCTGGAATCGCACCTCCAACCTGTGAGTCTGTGGATCCGACCGCTCTAAAAATGATGTTTACGACAAACGCGGGATGGTCTTTATTGTATATTGCTTTTTAAAATATTGTCGTCTGTGAAGGGAATTTTTCACTCTCGTTTTGAGTTTTGGGCTGCCAGTTGTTCAAAGCCTTTCAGAACGCTCTTGGAAATATATTGTTTGGATAAAGTTTCTTCAAAATGTCTATCTGAGAAGAAGTAGACAACAACACTTTAAGAGGATCTGGGTTTGAAAAGCAGCTGTATTACTTTGTGTTCATCATGGATCGAGATTGCCGCTAATGCCTGTGGCTCCCTTGAATCACAAAACATACTTTGTGAATGAAGAAAACTCTATTATGCAAATGGAAGCTTTGGTGCAATTTACATAATCATTTTGCACACCTGTCTCTGCACATTTAACATTGGCTTACTAGACTTTGAATTCCCTTTAAGACCATGAAGCATAGCTCATCCAGCCCTCATTTGGTCACCGACTCTGTATTTTCAGCGTGAGGTCAAAAATTCCATGGTAAAGCGAGGTAAGACGAGTTTATTTGTGTAGCACACTCGTATACAAGGTCATTCGAAGTGCTTTACAGAATGAGATAGACATTATAATCGCACAAAAAAAAGATCTTTGGTGCTGGTTCATGGAGAGTTCAAAAACAGAGCTGCTTTAAAGTTTATTCTCTGAGCCACAGAGACCTGAGCACAGGACACATGTGTGAAGTACTTCCTGGTTCTAGTCAGACCTCTCGCAGCAGTGTTCTATCTGGATGTACTGTTCTGTCTTAAGGCTCGTTTAGAGAGGCCAGTGAGCAGGACATTACAGTCGTCTAACCTACTGGAGACAAATGCAGGATAAGTCTCTCCAAGTCTGGTTTTGACAGTATACCTTTGATCTTTGCAATGTTTTTTTTAGACGGTAAAAAGCTGCAGATGTTATTGATTTGATGTTGCTGTTAAAGTTCAAGTCTGAGTCCATTATTACCTCTAGGTCTCGAGCCTGATCTGAAAGTTTTAGAGAAAGACATCATTATCCTGTGCTTAATCTTACAATATAGTGATGAGGTAAGACACTTTAAATGGCAAAAGTCAAGTATTCTTTTATATTTAATTTTTTTGGTCATCACAATTAGTGCCACTGTGTCTCTTGTTTCCGTGGAAACCGCTTCATCTTGCCAGATCGGATACCCCTTTTCAAATGTTCATCGTGCAAGCTTGGCTGATCCTGTGGTAATTGGAAGAAAATGATATGAAAGAGGAGCATTTTGGGATACATCTTGTCTTAAAGGGATGTCAGAGAAATGCAGAGACAAGGACGAGGAGGCAGGACTTCGTAAATGTTTATCCAGATGAAGATTTAAATAAAACTTGAGGGCTCAGTCTAAAAGGATCAGCGTGTCATACAAGGGCAGAGGGAGTAATTAAGCGTCCAATCGTCAAACTTTCTTCTCAAGCTTGTAATAGTTTAAAGATGCATTTTGTTACTTTTCTGGTCTAGAGCGTGCCACCCGCTTGTCTCCATGGAGATGATGTTGTTGCTTTGCCTGGAATTTCCCACATTATGCCTTTAAACTTATTTATTTTAAACTGATTTGATTGCAACAGGTGATGAACCATCCATCGTTTATTTGGAAGGCTCATGATTCACCTACGGTCATGAGCTTTGGGTAATAACCAAAAGGACAAGATCGTGGATACAAGTGGACAAAATGAGTTCCCTCCGCAGGGTGGCTGGGCGCTCCCTTTGAGACAGGGTGAGAAGGTCAGTCACAAAAGAGGAGCTCGGAGTAGAGCCGCTGCTCCTCCACGTCGAGAGGAGACATCTGTGGTGGCTCGGGCATCGGTTCAGGATGCCTCTTGGACGCCTCCCTGGAGAGGTGTTCCGGGCTTCTCCCACCGGGACGAGGCCCCCGGGAAGAACCAGGACATGCTGAAGGGACTTTGTCTCTTGACTGGCTTGAGAACACCTTGGGGTCCCACTGGAGGAGCTGGAGAAAGTCTGGGAGTCCCTGCTTGGACTGCTGTCCTAAGAAAACGGATAGATGGATGGATGTTTTGGAAGGGCATCTGTTGTAAAACCTGAAACTGCATGGTCAGCTGTTATTGTCTAGGTTAGTGGTTCCCAAAGTGAGGTTTAGGGCCCACCTTGAAATCGACTTTATATTAAGTTAGTGTCAAGCCTATACTTTTTATTATGAGTATGTTTAATATGTTACAATTACTTTATTACATTTTTATTTATTTATTTGTAGAATGTGAAATATTACAAGGGGACCCCAAAGCATCTCTAGATAAATATGTACATTTTTTTTTTTTTTTTTTTTTACTTGACCTTTTAGCTGAGAATGAGAGTGACCTTGGACCTCGGACATGGTGTATTTGTGCACTTCCAACCAAGATCCTATCTCCAGATCTAGAGATGGGTCCTGGGCGCCAAAAGAGGCCTGCTGCTGAAAAAAAAAAAAAAAAATAAAAATATATTAACATTAGCTGGCAGACTTCCAACACCATTAACTATGACTCAAATGGAGATAGAAATGTAAAACGACTTCAAAGTCTACTCCAACGCTACACCATTCTAATTCCCATTTTGTTCACTCCATTCTTGATCCCTACTCTTTGACAAGCTCCTGTCCGAAATCATATTTGTTTTTAGCGTGAAGGCTTGATGCTTTTGACAGGCTGAGCTGAGGGAGGAGAGAGAAAGAGAAAGAGGGAGAGAGAGGGGGGTGGGGGAACTGACATCTTGTAGCGGAGCTGAACTTTGCCCTCTGGGTTGTAGCAGTCGTGTAATTACCTCGTCAAATCTGAAGGAAAAGTGAGCAGCAGATCACGATGGAGAACGGTTCAGACAATCAGAACATTACAGAATACTAGAACTCCGGCTCAGGAGGTTAATAAGGATTAGATTGGCTTTGACTGTGTAATGAACAAAGACCAATTTATATTCAAACCATACACTGCATCTCTTAAAGATCTATGAGAAGTACTAAATATACAACCAAACGTTTATGGTCCAATGACGTTGATTTGGTCTTCCTCGCCGTGGTCACGTGATGTTGCTGTGACGTGACCGCTGGAGGCAGGACCGACTTCTTCAGGACGGTATCCCAGGTGTGTGAGAGTAAAAAAGCCCCCTCGTCCCGGTTTAAAGTCCCCATGGGCAAATTTCTGCATTTGTATTACCTCCTTAACCAGGTGATGATGTTTGTCGTCCTTTGTTCCTGTGATGTTTGCTTCGCCCCAGTCCATAATTTGGTTTTCTCTTTTACTCTCACACACCCGGGATACTGAAGAAGTCGGCAGATGGCGCTGGAAAATCGCTAGTTCAAATTGTCCAAACTGTCAGGGATGAAAACAAACTAAACTATGATTTGGAAAAAATAATCTAATTGAAATACACATATTTATGGGTTTCAACTTCCTGTTTGTAGGCGACATTTTGAGGACTTTTGACCATCCACAATGTATATATTTTTTTTTGTTTGAATAGTTAATCGCTATGGCAACAGTACACATTTTTTATCACTGTGAAACCCATGCATGATTCACATAATTGAAGTTACTGAAATGTGTTTCAGTAAGACTTTTTGAAACTTTATTACATGCGCATACAGTACGATTGTTGTACTGTCGTATTTATATTTTAATTACACAGCAAATATTTAAAAAATGTTACGGAAACTGTGAAATTGAAGATTAAATTCAGTCCAAGATTCAACCATAGACTGTAAATATAAATGGACATAGCTAACGTGCTAGCCGATGTGTTTCAAGCAGGAAGTGATGTGCTGCGTTTCCGGCTCCATCGACTCTGGCTTCAATTCACTTCATATTGTAAAATTGTCACCTCTCTCCTCATCATTTTAGTCTTAAAATGTACGTATTAATCTTCATACAAAAGTACTTATTGTTGCGTACATTCAGAGCAGACAGAAGTGAATATATAACAGGGCTGCAACGATTATTTCCACTGTACATTTAGACTTTTGATCCACAAGGGAAATTATTTCGAAACATCGTATCACACTAAGAGCAAAGCTGGAAATGGTAATAAATTCAAAATAAGTAGCAAAAATAGTATGAGACTGGTGTCAAATAACTGTACATTGTGATATTACAGTTTTAAATAAAAAAAACGTGGAAATATGGTGACGCTTCTAGATAGAGATTTAAGAGTGAATTATTAAGAGCATTACTGATGAATATATGAAACCTTTTAATCATTTTATCATGTTTTAGAGTCTGTAATCCAGATTACAATTCAGTTGATTCAAAATACGACTGAGATTGCTTAATAGCTCACTTGTCACTTTATTATTCTGTTTCATCGTTGGAGCGGCAGATACATGTAGAAAACAAACAAAGGGGATTATAGTTTAGTGCATATATGATGAGTTTAAACATCGGGATCCGTTGAAAAAGAGACGATGCATCTCAAGGGGCTTCCGTAATCAAATATTATTATGTATGTGTATATGTATGTGTGCTTTACTCAAAATTGATGCAGTTATAAATCACTTGAATTAATGAATTTATCTCTTTACTTTGAGGAAGCTAAACTGCTGCTGCTAAACGACCAGGGGCCCTAAGCAAAATGTGGTTTGGAGGCTCTCACCACTCGGGCTATGGATTATTATTCCACAGCTGTCATCATCTGCACGAAATATATCTGTAATACTCACATCGGACAGTGAAGTACAAAGGCAACAACTACAGCCACAATAAATACGCAACAAAACTTTTCCATTTACCAAGAGGGGCCCCCAAAAATTGTTGAATATTATAGACATTTTTCCTTTTTTTTTGTGCATTTTAATGTATTACAACTGGCTAAATTGATTCTGTGTTATAAATGATGAGGTAGTGCCACAGTAAACCTGCTCTAGGGCGGTCCATGAATGAATACTTCAACATAACACTTTGATTTAATCATTATACATTTTATACGCTCATCTTTTTATCATAATGTGAATAGGCCCTACACACCGCCATGATCATGTTATTTCTGTTCAATTAATGCAGGAAAAATAATCGGGAAATAATTAGCAGGTGATTAAACATGTTAATATGAGTATAATATGTGCATGGATGTACAGATACATTAGAGCAACTAGTTATTATGCACAAAGACACATTCACGGCTCGTTTACGGGTTTTTCACCTGCAAAAGCGTCTGTTATTTTCAACAGTAACGTTCTGCAAATTAAAGTTTCTGAACTCTTGGCAAACGCTGAGGACTAAACCAACGCCCTGTTTTGTTACATTTAGACTGACAGACAGACATGAATGATGAAACTGAATTGGGACCTGGGAGGTGGGGCCCCTCGCAGCTGTGGAGTCCTATTCGTCTTGCATAGTCTACACCAGGGGTCCACAACCTTTTTTGTAGGTTTTATTTTCATGGACCGGCCATCTACACATGGCAGAAAAATATGGCAAAAATAAGTTAAGTGCATAAAAAGTACACCTCACTATCCACCGCTGAATCAGTGGGAGCCCTGTGGTTGTTTCTTCTTTCCTTCTTGTTCACGTTTGTTTCTTTCATAAAAACTCTAAAGTCTTATCTTTTAATCCCAGGTGCTTAGTCTCCATGAGCCAAAGCAGTTTTGAAGGTTTCATTGCCTCGTTTGCTTTTGCAGAGCGGACTCGGCGACTGAGAATCACCTGTAGCGACAAACCCATATTTGAAGTAGGACTCCTGGTGTCGTCTGTTAAAGTGATCTTTCTTTTTCTTGGAGGTCGTAGGCTCCTCGTCTGGCTCCTCAGTTTGGCCCTTTTTCCCCGTTGCAGAAAACCTCTCCAAAGACTTCTGTTTTTGGCTCATTTTCACGAGCTTGTGGCTCTACTTTTGGCTCATCTTGTGACGAGCTCATGGGCTCTACTTTTGCAGGCGCACAGATATGTAAACTGTGAAATATCAAATGGATTTCTGTGACCGTTTCCTATCAGGATTTTCATTATATATCTATGGACGAGCTTATTAGTGCGTCACGGGGGACGGGCGAAAGTCACATCGGAGAAGATGCCAACCAATTAAACCCCAAACAAAACTAAAGACATGAATATATTTCTGTGTAAATTAAACAAAAAACAAACACTGTAATACACTTTTTTTTTTTTTTTTTTTTTTTGCTATGTTTTATTGTTTATGTGCAGAACAGTGAGGGGGGTGATGTCACATGTAATAATTCCATATATGAGCATTAGTGTGTTGCTATAGTTACATATGAAAGCCAATATATCACGGCTTTATTAATATAATTGTTTATTAAAGCAGAACTAAGTCACATATTTACCCCATTAAACGTCTTTATAAATCCATGTGATGTTAAATATGTCTTTTTGAGGTGTTTGAAGTGTCTCCACCTGCTTTGGGTCGTCATATTTCAAGGCTGGTTTTCTGCACAAAGAGAGTTCTCCTGTGAAAACCTGGCTTTTATCGAACTATTGGGCAATATGTTTCGTTTTATGCGATCAAACTGCTTTATTTCAATAGAACAAGAAAAGAGAGCGAAAAGATAAAACACAGCGCTTTTGAATCTGTTCCCTGACAGTGTATTCTCATAAGGAAGCTGTAGAACATCTGCTTTAAGATAATTCATCATGGATCAAATCTATTATTAATTGTAAATGCTGGAGAAGAAATAGTAATAAAATCCATCGTTGCAGCGGCAGATACATGTAGAAAACAAAGATCATGATAGTTAACTTCATAAATGTTGAGCTTTAAACATCAAGACCTTCTCGAAAAAGAGACGACGCTCCTCTCGTTTAGTATACTCGATATAATGTCACTTCTGCTTCCTGTTTATTTGACTAATCCCTCTTTGAAACTTCCTTAACTTCACTTCCCGTCTCGTCCCTCTTCAGGTGAGGCCAGTGTCGGCGATTAGCCTAATTAGCTTCGGCTTTCGCACAATCCTTCTCTTCACCCTCATTGTCTGAAAACCCGTTGTGCGGTACCAGCTCTCATTCTCGATATTTCGCAGTCTCTTATGGACTTCGCCGCACTGGGGATTAGCTGCTTTTTGGAGCGCGATCAGAAACACTTGGACGTTTGATTGTATGTAAATGTCAAAGCTACGAGGGTGAGTTATGGTCGTTTTGTTGGGAATACTTTGAAAACCGTTCTATTTATCGTTCCATAATTATATATTTAATTTTTTTCTTGATGTTGTAGCTTAGTTGATAGAATGTTTCTTCACTGATCCAAAGATCGTTGGTGCGAATCCCACGCTTGACTGACCAACAGGTTGGCGGTGCAATTCTAGTTTCCACAGATGACAAGTGAAGCGTCTTGCCTAAGGACACAACAACAGTTCATTTTATTTTATTTTTTTACACTAGCGCCCCACTGTGTCACCTGGAGTTCCCATCAGTTTCCCATCCAAGAGATCGGGAGGTTTAGCAAACGACGATTGCTGTTTAAAGATACATTTAAACTTAACCGTACGTGTGTTTGTCCACTGATCTGAAGGTTGCCGGTTCAAGTCTCGTAGTGTGTGTGTGAATGGGTGAGTCGTTCCTTGATGTAAAACCGCTTTGAGGGCCGTGAAGGTACAAAAGCGCTATATAAAAATGTGACTATTTGCCGTCCCGTCACACACAAAATGGCATGTCATTAGGATCCTATATGTGACAGATCTTATTCTTAGACACTCGTAGCATTATAAAGTCCCCTGTGTCCACTCGTCCTCCTTGTTCTACTGAAGATCTGAGCTCTTCTTCTGACACGAGTGCCACTGACAGGCCTCAAGATCAGACGAGCTGAGCGAAGCCTTTCACTGTTTAATGTTAGCTACAGTTAGCCTTTTCACATGATAGCGTTAACATTGAGAGTAGCATTTATTGTCTTAAGCCGATCTGGAAGATGTTATCGGGAAGTTTAAAGATGAACTACGTGACTTTTTTGGAGGATGTTCCACCGCCCGCTTGGCTCCATGGAGATATATTGCTTTGCCTGGAAATTTCCACAGTATGGCATTAAACTTGCACTTATTCAGTTACATGTGTGTATTGCTAAAAGCTCAGTAGAGTGTCCACTGAAGGTTGGCGGTTTGAATCCCACTCTTGACATAAACATCAGTGGTTAAACTGTCAGATACATGGACGCACAGGTTGGTGGTGCGATTCCAGCTCCAACAGATGAATGCTGTTGTTGTTTCCTTAGGCAAGAATGTGGGTGAGTGGTCCCTTCATGTAAAGCTCTGTGTGACTTGAAGGTGAAAAAATGCTACATATATGTATATACAGTTGTCACTATATCGCGGTTCACCTTTCGCTGTTTTGCAGATTTTTTTTGTGCAATTTTGCATGTTTTTCTTATGTACAGAGTATGAATGTGCAGTGGCTGAGGGACTGTAGACCATTGTGTTCTGCGCTGATTGGCTGAGGGACTGTGACCATTGTGTTCTGTGGATTGGCTGAGGGACTGTAGACCATTGTCCATCAGTCTCCTCCGTGTCTCCTGTACAGTACAGAATGTGTCAGACAATTTACATAAATGTTGGACCACAGTGTGACTCTTAAGTGCTGTATGTTTGCAAGTTTTCTCCCCCGACAAAACCCACAATGTCGATAAAACGTTCTGCACCGAAAAATTTCAGAAACACTCAAAAGGTTGAATTGGTTGAACTGTCACATCCATGGACCCACAGGTTGTTGCGATTCCAGCTCTTACAGATTAATGCTGTTGTTGTGTTCTTCTATATATATATATATATATATATATATATATATATATATATATATATATATATATATATATATATATATATATATATATATATATATATATATATATATATATATATATATATATATATATATATATATATATATATATATATACATATATACATGACCATTTTGATTATATTTACCTCAGAAACATTCAAATCAAAAAATGTGTTATTGATTTTTTTTTTTTTTTATTTAGCTAAAAATACGATAAAAACTGTGTCTAAAACACATGAATAAGCCATTTCTCTAACCCATTAGGTTTGTAATGTTCTCATAGACCAAAAACAGCGTGCATAGCAGAGGGGAGAAGGGAAAAAAAAGAAAGAGAGGAAGAGAGTGGCAGAGAGAGAGACGTGGAGAGGTAGATGAGGGGGGGGGGGGGAGCACAAGGGAGATGGATGGAGAGAAATGGAGGCTAGAGACAGTGAAATGAAGGGTATGGGAGAGGAAGGACCGGAGAGAGAGAGAAAGCGGGAGGGAGGGAGTGGTGATGAGGGGGAGAATGAGAGAGAGGGGAAGGGGGAATGGGAGGGAGGGAGAAAAAGGGGGAGATATATGGAATGACAGAGAGAATGGAGTCAGAGAGGGAGGAAGAGAGAAGCAGATAGGGCAAAATAGACATGGGAGGGACAGAGGCAAAGAGAGAGGGGATAGAGAGAAGGGGGAGAGAGGGGGAGAGGGGGAGAGAGGGGGAGAGAGGGGGGGCTGTCACGCATTGCGGAGGCTATAAACATGTCGGCACACTGTAAATATGCACGTGTGTGTTTGGGCCCCGTATCATAAAACAATAGAGTGTATCTCAGCATTATTTTACCTAAGGACGGGAAAGTAGGTTTAAAACTGACCCTCACGGAAAATAGGTCAGAAAAATTCCAGAAAAATCATCTCTCTAGGTTGTATTTTTGGTTGGTCTACTTGACGTTTTCCACTAATTATGCTCAAAGATACATTTATTTGTAGAGGAAATAAATAAATCAACTGGAATGAGGATGTGTGACTGAGGAACACGGCGCTGCACCACGTCTCATCGTGTTTGTTTGATTCACTATTATTTATCATTTTATTTTCATATCTCCTTTTTTTGTTTCTTTTTCCACTTCTCGCCTCCCTCACTCTTTGTGTCTTTGTTTCTCTTCAACTTTAACGCTTTAGTGACAGACACGCTCACACACACACATGCACACACACATGTCACACACACACATGCTACACACACACACACACACACACACACACATGCTACACACACATGCTACACACACACACACTGTACACACACACGCTACACACACATGCTACACACACACACCCACACATACATGCTACACACACACACACATACATGCTCCACACACACACATGCTATACACACATTCTATACACACATGCTATACACACAAACACACATGCTACACACAAACACACACACACACACACACACACACACACTGTACACACACACACTACACACACGCTACACAAACACACACACACATGCTACACACACAAGCTACACAAACACACATGTTACACACATGTTACACACACTACACACACACACACACACGCTACACACACACACATGCTATACACACATGATACAGACACACACATACATGCTACACACACACACACATGAAACACACAGACATACACATGCTGCACGCACACACACACACACGCACGCACACACACACACACACAAGCTACACATATTTATTGCTTTTAATGTTTGATTTTAGTTGTAAATTTTGTGATATTTTATTCTTGTATGTATGTGAAGCGTCTTTGAGTGTCGTGAAAAGCGCTATAGAAATAAAATGTATTATTACTATTATTATTACATAAACACTCAGTCATGGTTTATTTTTTTTATTCAACTTGTTTGTCTGTCGGACTTTACATAAAAAAATGGAGAAAAAATTCCCAAAAAAAAATGTATTTTCTGAAATGTTCTTTTATTAAACCTGGGACCTTGATCTGAGGAACAAATAGATGCTGGTGATTAATCTGCAGACCTCACCAACAGAACACACATTTAAGGCAGTGTTTTTTTTTTCTTTTACTGTAGATCATACGACTGAGGGATTACACAGAGATTCTCCTAACAGCGAAAACCGGAAAAGAAGACTGACCATTTTTATACGGCAACTCCTGAACGACAACAACGCCAAATAAATATGCAATCTATATTAATATGTGCGTCGCAATGCCAAGAAACCCATTACTGTGGCATGCTATAGTTTTTATGTGTCTATTTATATTCAATAGAACAAATGCAGCTGTATTAAAATTGTATATTTCGATCACGCTGTTGCATTTTGTTTTCTACGTCAGTACTTTTCGCTTTGAACATTCACGTTTTTTTCTCGGGCTCTTGCTAAACGCGGGTTGTTCATTGGTTTGCAGAGTTACTATTTGAATCCTCGTTTTACGGTGTGCCCAGTGTCAGAGACAGTGTGTGGGGCGAGGTGAGGCCAGACCATACACTCTACATATAAATGGACATAGCTAACCTGCTAGCCGCGGCGTTCCAAACAGGAAGTGAGCTGCTGGCGCCATCGACTCTGGCTTCAATTCACTTTACATTGAAAAGCTGTGGCCCCTCTCTCTGTATCTGCTGCTGTCAGACTCGTCATTTTGGTCTTAAAATGTTCATAATAACCCGCTCTACATGATCCTGGAATTTTTATTTTGCTGAAGAATTTTTATTTTACTGAAGATGCAGCTTGGATGAGTCTTCACTCCAATTTTTTGTCCATTTTACAGATTTTACTCTTGGCTTTTACCATGGATCACACCTGGACGACTGAGGGATTACACAGACATTTTGCTGTTTTATCCTTAACTCAAGATATGAACATTAATTACAGTCAAATTAGCCACCTTCTTTTCCTGAGGTCGCCGCAGTTAGCATTAGCAACATTTGATTTGATGGACAGCGTTGCTAAGCACTGCAAAAAGCGAGTGGGAAGCGACTGGCTCTTTGTTTGCTACGATACTGATAATCTATGAACTCGGCTCCAAATTTTCGCCTGTAACTGCTTCGATTAGCTTCATTTGACTGAATCTGGACGCTATGGATGACGTCACACTCACTTAGTCCACTTCAAAAGATGGGATTGGAACCGGCAACCTTCGGATCAGTGGCCAAACACTCTACCAACGGAGCTACTGTCGCCCCAACAATACCTTTCACCTTATATAGAAAGCATTATTAGCCCGAGCTGACGCTTGTCAATGGACCATAACTTCTCTCAAACTAATATGGTAAGTCTAAATTCAGCGTCTATATTTCTAGTTTCGCAGCATGATATGTACCGAGCCACTGACATCTGCTGAATATCTTATGCAAAGAGATTTTGACTGCGCCGGTTGCCTTGGTTACCCCTAAATAAATAGAAACAAAAAAAAGCCAGTGCAATTTCATTTCCTATTCTCCAGCTTTTTCTACAGCTGGAACGAATGCATGTTCAGGTGGTCACTATGTTACGACGAAACTTTATTATTCTTGCAAGTAAATTTTAATATCAAAAGCAACCGAAATCCCAGAAGGCGAGCTTTGCAATGCTCAAAATCTCATCCAAAACACCAAATGGGAAACGGCTCGCGCAAAGTCACCCCAAAACAAGCCTCAATTGTTTCATAAAGAGATGAATTTACGCAGCACCTGTTCCTTATGCGATCCCATCATGGCCGCCTCCTCTTCGGTTTAATGAACGGAGGAGGGAGGAGGTCCGAGCCGGCGCTGATGTATTGACATTCTCAGCACTGGCCTGTGACGCCTGCACGGTAATTGACAGCATAAATGAATACGTTGGAATAATCGGGTGTAAAGGTTACTCTCCAAATGTGATTCAGCACATTGGGAGAAATACTGGAGATGGCGATGGAAATACGACGAATGCATGGACTCGTCGAGATATACCTTTGCTACAGTGAAATATATGTAACTTATCATTTGGTGCGGCACGGTCAAGTATTTTACATTACTTTTCATGCAGGACTAGTATAAGTATGGTTATTAGTAGTAGTAGAAGTAATAGTGGTAGAACCGAGATTGTAATTGTAATTGTTCTGGTTACATTTAAAAGTTTGGTAATGGGTTGGCGTAGTGTCAGTTGTGAGTTGTGCTGTTGAGCAATACACGTCCTTCACCTTGCATTATGTAACTTTTATGGTTAAGGGTACAGTATGTCAGCTGGTGTCTCCATGGAGATGTTATGGAGACAGGAAAAGTCGAGCAAACAAGTCAAGGTACAGGTCAGACTTGTGATTTTTTGAGCGAGAAATACATCTGAAAAGGAATAAATGTGAGATTGAAGCAGTTATTAAAGCTATACTAAGGGAATTTTTAGGTAAAGCTATATTACTTTGGTCCAAGATGTGTGTAACCTGTGTCTAAAAAGTTCCGCAGTGCACCTTAACCAAGAAAATATGTATGGTTGCATTTTTAGGAAGTACTTTTTCACCTTCAAGGCACCAATTAACCACTCACCCATTCACACTCTTTCATACATCTGTGTCTTGCCCAAGGACACAACGACAGTATTCATCCATTGGAGCTGAAATCGTCAGTAGTGGATTTGACTGCTCTACCGATAATGTCTATGTCGAGTGGGGTTTGAACCGCCAACCTTCAGATCAGAGGGCGAACACTCTGAGCTACTGTCGCACATATGTACAGTGGTCCCTCGTTTATCATGGAGGTTATGTTCTAAAAATAACCCGCAACAGGCGAAATCCGCGAAGTAGTCAATTATTCTATATGTTTCTTGTCTGTAAAACCCCTCACCACACACTTTATACACTTTTCTCACACAGGCATTAACATTTTCTCATATTTCTCTCTTGTTTAAACTCTCTCAAAGTTCAAACCTTCGTCGGTGTCTTTGCCGGTGCAGAACGTTTCATCGATATTGTGGGTTTTGTCGGGGAGAAAACTTTCAAACATACAGCACTTCAGAGTCACACTGAGATCCAACATTTGTGTAAATTTGTCTGACACATTCTGTACTGTACAGGAGACACGGAGGAGACTGATGGACAATGGTCTACAGTCCCTTAGCCAATCAGGACGCAGAACACAATGGTCTACAGTCTCTCAGCCAATCAGGAGGTAGAACACAATGGTCTACAGTCCCTCAGCCAATCAGGACGCAGAACACAATGGTCTACAGTCCCTCGGCCAATCAGGACGCAGAACACAATGCACATTCATACACTGTAAAAAAAACTTGCAAAATCACACCAAAAAAATCTGCAAAACAGCGAGATTGCGAAAGATGAACCACGATACTGTGAGGGACAACTGTATATATATATTTTTTAATTTTTTTGCTATTTATTTCATTGCAGTTTTAGACAGGGAATCACTGAGGCACGCTCCTTTATATATATTGTGTTTTGATTACATTTCCAGCTGGTAGAGCGTTTGTCCACTGATCTGAAGGTCGCCGGTTCAAATCCCGCTCTCAGTTTACCCAAAAAAAAAAAAAAAAAAAAAAAATGCTGCTGTGGTGTCCTTGGGCAAGACACTTAACCCCCCTTACTCCCTGTGTCTGTATACACCGGTGTATGATGCGTGGTTCCTTGATGTAAAGCGCTATATAAAAACATGTAGCTGTACTTTGGCCAGAGAATATAAAGTTCCTTCGCCTCTTAATTCCTTTTGCTCCGTGCGAGCCATGTTTCAGGGGATTGCATTATAACCACGTGTGTAAAATGTTATGTTGTGTTAGTGCTTTTTAATTGGCTTTTCAGTGTGGATAATTGAATATAATTGACGATGCGTTTCTAGTGGCCATATGTTGTGCCGTTTTATCGCAGCACAACATATACAACACAAGCGTAATGCACCAGGAAATAGACAGGGACCACCGCGTATGCTTTTCATTATTTGTTTTTTGGACAGCGTTTGCATTCATTCCACATTCCTCCAGAGAAGACTTAGCCTGAATATAACTAAATCCCCCATAGCGACTGTACAGGGATGTATTCAAACGCCCACATGCTCGATTTCAGAAAATGGAAAAAAAAACAAAAACATATACTGTATAATTGTGTTTTTAATTTCACAAGGAATGCATTGTCAGTACTTCAGTAATTGTATTTGTAGTAGATTAAAAAGATTATACCCACATATTAACTATTTGTAAAGACATTTGAGTCCCCAACCACTGGCCCTGGGACCAATACCGGTACGTTACGCATTAACTACAGGGCCGCGCAAAAACAGTAAATAATTTATCAGTGACGCATCTTCTCTGACGTAACTTTCGCCGGTCCCTCCTGACATGCTAATAAACTTGTTAAACTACATAAACTAGATATATAATGAAAATCCAAATAGGAAATCTCCACAGAAATCCATCTGATGTAACGGCGAGTTTATTATATCTGTGCTCTGCTCTTGTCCTCCTCGATGACATATCACGCATCAAAATGAACCAAAAACAAAAATATGTGGAGAAAATTAGCCAAAAACTAAAGTGTAGATGGCCGGTCGGTGAAAATAAGGTGGTGCAACAAAGGTTGGGGACCCCTGCCATAGACTGTACATATAAATGATCATAGCTAACCTGCTAAATGATCATAGCTAACCTGCTAAATGAACATAGCTAACCTGCTAAATGAACATAGCTAAACTGCTAAATGATCATAGCTAACCTGCTAAATGATCATAGCTAACATGCATTCCAAATAAGAAGTGCTAATGGATGCACTTCCGGGTCAAGGATCTATTAAAATAACAGGATAGGGTATTTCTAGCTTAGAGCTGTCGCGAGTTGGATTAGTGGCTACTCAGCGGTACTACAACAATATAATCCCTCCGGCCCAGAAAGGATTTTTCTCGTAGAGCGCAACGTAATCACACGCTCTTTGGTCGCTTTAATGCTTGAGGTCGGAATTCCAAATATGGGACTCGCCGCCATAACCGCTCTAGCCTCGATGAGCTTAATTCGGCTGGAGTCGAACGCTATGGATGATGTCACACTTACTTAGTTCACTTCTTTATACAGGCGATGTAGGTACCAATAATGGAAAAAAAAAAAAAAAAAAAAAAAACATAAATGGGACTACACTCGTGCCTGTCTCAAATAGTTTTAGCGTGGTCCTGATCTATATCAAAACTGGTACAGCACTACACGGTGATATCAAAGAAACTACCATCATTCTATATTAAAAATTACATTTTTTTGTCGTAGTGTTTCATTATCGTAGAAGTGTCAAAATGTATCGAGTCTTTCTTTACTACTTTTACGAATTCGAAATCTTAGTATCGTGACATTTGATTCTTTTAAAACATCAGAATTTGCCCATTATTTGTATTATTTCAATCAGATTACGAGTCCGAATAATTCACTCATTTCTTAAAAAAAAAAAACATATTTAACATATTTTTGCAGCAGAGTTGTGGTCCTACATGTACATATATACGGTCTGTGTTCTGCAGTAGAGGCTCTCGTCTTGTGCCCTTGAGCCAAAAGCCGCAGACACACAGACTCAGCGACGGTCAACATGATCCACACGGACATGGAGTTTACAGAAACACGACTGCAACAAGAAGAATGAGCCTGGAGTAAAAGTGGAAGTAACAGGAGCAGGAGCAGTAGTACTGTAGTAGTGATGGTAGTTACAGTAGTGGTAGTAGTAATAGTTGTAGTTGTAGTAGTAGATCAATTGTAGTGATTGTCAGTTAGTAATAGTAGTATAGGTAGCAGTAGTGGTAGTAGAATTGCAATTGTAGTGGTAGTTACAGTAGAAGTAGTGGTCGTAGTAGTATTAGCAGTAGTAAATAATTTTTTTGTGGTAGTTACAGCAGTAGTAGAGGCCGTGGTAGTAGTAGTAGTTGTAGTAGTAGCAGTAGAAGACCAATTGTAGTGGTAGTTACAGTAGCAATAGTAGTAGTAGTAGTAGTAGTAGCAGTATTGGTAGTAGTATATCATTTGTTGTGGTAGTTACAGTAATAGTAGAAGAAGTGGTAGTAGTAGTAGTGGTAGTAGTAATAGTAGTAGTAGTGGTAGTAGTAGTAATAATAGTAGTAGTAGTGGAAGTAGTAGATCATTTGTTATGGTAGTTACAGTAGTAGTGGAAGTAGTGGTAGTAGTAGTGGTAGTAGTAGGTCATTTGTTGTGGTAGTTACAGTAGTAGTAGTAGTAGAAGTAGTAGTAGCAGTATTGGTAGTAGTATATCATTTGTTGTGGTAGTTACAGTAACAGTAGAAGAAGTGGTAGTAGTAGTAGTGGTAGTAGTAGTAATAGTAGTAGTAGTGGTAGTAGTGGTAGTAGATCATTTGTTGTGGTAGTTACAGTAGTAGTAGAAGTAGTGGTAGTAGTAGAAGTAGTGGTAGTAGTAGATCATTTGTTGTGGTAGTTACAGTAGTAGTAGAAGTAGTGGTAGTAGTAATCGTAGTAGTGGTAGTCGTAGATCATTTGATGTGGTAGTTACTGTAGTAGAGGTATAGTATTTACAGTATAATTATTAGTAGGTAGTAGTAGTAGTTTACAATAGCAGTTAGAAGTACATACAGTTTACACAGTTACAGTAGTTATAATATTGGTTGTTCTCGGGGTGTAGAAACATCGTCTGTAGTAATGTAACTTATCATTGTAGTTGTCGCAGTGAAACAAAAGGCAGTAGTTGTAATATCCGTCCAAAAAGGAGTAGTTCTATTTGAGCAGTGGCAGTAGCAGCAGTAAAAGTACAAACAGCACAATTACGGACTAACTCCTTTCACAAAATGACAAAAAAAAAACACGCTCGCAGTATTTTTCCGTCCATATTTCCCGCAGACTCAGCGGTTCAAATTCCTCACTCATAATTTACACTTTCAGAGTTAAACCCGGTTACAGTTATCACTCGTCTGGGAGTCGTTAATTACACTTTTACCTCCGCAGTTCAAAGCTTCAAAGTCGATTACGTTCAGACTGACGCGAGGCTAAGACGTCTTTGATAAAACAGGCCTTAAAACTCTCCCCGTGCGCTAACCTTGGCTTTTTCTTTTCTTGCTAATTTCATTTCAAACATGGCTCTAATTCAGGCGTCACTTAAGGCACTTCTCTGCGCTGTCCCCGGGCCGATTAATAATGCAGCTCCATCACGGAATCTGTTTGTTGTTTTTGGAGTGATGTACTGCCAAACCCAAAAGGAGGGATAGCACCTAAGACGGAATAGTCGTTTGGAGTGATGTACTGCCAAACCCAAAAGGAGGATGTAAGAACTAATACGGAATAGTCGTCTTTTTCATCCTAACCGGAGAGATCCAAAGTCGTTCGAACTATACGAGTAAATTTAAAGATTATCGTGCTTGTGTTGTGTGATCTGTGACTCCCGTGGATCAGTATGTTGTAATTTGGACATTTAAAATCACAATATTCATCTAAAACGACTTCATGCCCAATGGTAGTAGTCGTAGAAGTAGATCAGTTGTAGTGGTAGTAGTAGTAGTAGGTCAAGTGTAGTGATGGTAGTAGTAGGAGGTCATTTGTAATGGTCGTGGTAGTAGTAGATCAGTTTTAATGGTAGTAGTAGTAGTAGAATATCAATTGTAATGGTGGTAGTAGCAGCAGATCAATTGTAATGGTAGTAGTGGTAGAAGTAGATCAATTGTAGTAGTAGTAGTAGGTCAAGTGTAGTGATGGTAGTAGTGGTAGATCATTTGTAATGGTAGTAGTAGTAGAATATCAATTGTAATGGTAGTAGTAGCAGTAGATCAATTGTCATGGTAGTAGTAGTAGATCAATTGTAGTAGTAGATTAATTGTCATGGTAGTAGTAGTAGCAGTAGATCAATTGCCATGGTAGTAGTAGTAGATCAATTGTAATGGTAGTAGTAGTAGTAGTAGTAGTAGTAGTAGTAGTATTGTAGTAGTAGTAGTAGTAGTAGTAGTAGATCAATTGTAAGTGTAGTGGTGGGTAATAGTAGTAGTCATTGTAGTAGTAGTAGTAGTAGTAGTAGTAATAGATCAATTGTTGTGGTAGTAGATCAATTGTAGTAATAGTAGTAGTACTAGTAGTAGTAGTAGTAGTAGTAGTAGTAGTAGTAGTAGTAGTAGTAGTAGATCAATTGTAGTGGTGGTAGTAGTAGTAGTAGTAGATCAATTGTAGTAGTGGTAGTAGTAGTAGTAGTAGTAGATCAATGGGAGCTAACATTGTCGTAAACGCCATCACAACGCTCCACGATGTCGTCCGCCCCCCCGATGGATAGCTGCACATCACACTTAACAGTAGCACTTTTTTTTTCTTTTTCTTTTCATTTGTACCAAAATGACTATGTAATGCTACCGAATCCTACATATACTGTATATCAAATAAAACTAGAGAAGGAAGTGCATATGTCACAGTGAGCGTGTAACGGTCGAGGTGAAAACGGAGGTAGATTACTCAAAAATGAATCACTCCAAATACAATGTTAGGGTCAAACGAAGGAGAAACTACTATAACATGACTAAAAGCTCTGAAAAGTAGATCTTCCATAATAGATCTACTTTAAAAGGCTTCAGATTGTACATTTTATTTTTATATGTTCTATTTACTCACCTTGAAACTGAAAAAGATACTAAAATCGGTCATTATTATTATTCAGAATGATTCGCTAAAGCTCTTATGTAGAAAAATCCAAGGCAAAATTATAATCCTATGATATCAGTCGTAGTACCAATTAAAATGTGTCCGATTGCCACGGGGTCGGAATAGTTTCATAATTACAATCTGTATCGAGCCGTACAGTACTATGAATAATTTAGGAATAGTGGAACATCGTCGGTAGAGCGGTCAGATCCAGTGACCCACAGGTTGGTGGTGCGATTCCAGCTCCTACAGATGAATGCCGCTGATGTGTCCTTGGGCAAGACGCTTAACCCAGTTTCCCCCCAGTGTCTGTGTACTCTAGTGTGGCTGTTTACCAGTGGCGGTTGTATTAGATGCTTTTTACTTTGTAGTATTGGACTTGGGGTCATGTACAGCGGCTCTCGTCTTGTGCCCTTGAGCCTAAAGCCGCAGACACACAGCGACGGTCAACATGATCCACACGGACATGGAGTTTACAGAAACACGACTGCAACAAGAAGAATGAGCCTGGAGTAAAAGTGGAAGTAACAGGAGCAGTAGTAGTAGTAGTAGTAGTAGTAGTAGTAGAAGATGCAGTAGTAGTTGTGATGGTAGTAGTGGTAGTAGTAGATCAGTGGTAGTCTTAGTACTTGATTGAGTGTAGTGGTTGCAGTAGTAGTAATAGTAGTAGTAGTAGTAGTAGTAGTAGTAGATCAATTGTAGTGGCAGTTACAGTAGTAGAGGTGGTGATAGTAGTAGTAATAGCAGGTGCAGTAGTAGTGATGGTGGTAGTAGTAGATCAGTTGTAGTATTAGTAGTTGATCAAGTGTACTGGTTGTAGTAGGAGTTGTAGTAGTAGTAGTAGTAGTGTAGTTCCAGTAGTAGAAGTAGTGACAGTAGTTGTAGTAATAGCAGGTGCAGTAGTAGTAGTGATGGTGGTAGTAGTAGATCAGTTGTAGTCTTAGTACTTGATCGAGTGTAGTGGTTGCAGTAGTAGTAGTAGTAGTAGTAGTAGTAGTAGTAGTAGTAGTAGCAGTAGTAGTAGTAGTAGTAGTAGTAGATCAATTGTAGTGGCAGTTACAGTAGTAGAGGTGGTGATAGTAGTAGTAATAGCAGGTGCAGTAGTAGTGATGGTGGTAGTAGTAGATCAGTTGTAGTATTAGTAGTTGATCAAGTGTACTGGTTGTAGTAGGAGTTGTAGTAGTAGTAGTAGTAGTAGTAGTAGTAGTAGTAGTAGTAGTAGTAGTAGTAGTGGTAGGTCCAGTAGTAGAAGTAGTGACAGTAGTTGTAGTAATAGCAGGTGCAGTAGTAGTAATGGTGGTAGTAGTAGATCAGTTGTAGCGTTAGTAGTTGATCAAGTGTAGTGGTTGTAGTAGGAGTAGTAGATAAGTTGTAGTGGTATTTACAGTAGTATTAGTGGTGATAGTAGTAGTAGTAATAACAGGTGCGGTAGTAGTAGTGATGGTGGTAGGAGAGTAGATCAGTTGTAGTGTTAGTAGTTGATGAAGTGTAGTGGTTGTAGTAGTAGTAGTTGTTGTTGTAGTAGATCAATTGTATGATTCCAACTCCCACGGATGACAGCTGACGGTGTGTCCTTGGGCAAGACACTTAACCCACCTCACCCCTATTGTCTGTGTACATTTACCGGTAGTGGTTGTATTTGATGCTTTTAATTCTGATTCGCAATGTCAAACTTATTACCTCATCACAGCATATATAATTGATTAGTTTAATACCATATCGTGGAACATTTCCGGCAAAGCGATAACGCCTCTATAAAGACAAACCCGCTTAATTAAAAGTACCCTAGATTTGCATTTTCTGTCTGTGGACGTAAATGATCTTGTATGAGAAAAGTGAATCCCTCTTGCCAAAGTATTAACTGCTCCTGCACCGTCTTTGCAAATCCTAGCGGCAGCCTCCTTACCACAGTACACAGGCCGTACAAATACTAATGAATACACAAGAGCGCATGACTGCAGATCGCCGCGTGTTGTGGGAATGCTGCAATAAAAGGCAGAGAAAGAGAGAGACGGAGGCAGCCCTGGATACCTGTCACATTATTGACTCGGCTCATGTTTGATGCGTACACACTCGCGCAGATCGGTGTGTGTGTATTTGTGTATTTGTGTGTTTGTGTGTGTGTGTTACCGTGGTTATAAATCGATAGTGATGAGAGGAGAGGGTTCACCTTGAGAGCGGCTACAGGTGAGGTGTCAATCAGCGGAGCCATAGCGGACCATTTTAATCCTGACAGATAACACGCCGCGATGCTAGCACAGGCATCAAGACGTGAGAGATTGCACATTGTCGACTTTTCTATCGTTTATAACTTGTAGTAGGTAGTACACGGGGAGTATCGCGTTAGCAAGAGAAGAAATTAGCAATACTTAACCTAAATATGACAGATATGACATTTTATCGGTAAAGATAGCACTAATACAAGTAGTAACTGCAATTGTAAAAGTCACAAGTTGCCTGTAGGAGTTGATGTTGTCTGTAGTAGTAGGAGTCTTAGAAGTAGTCTTAATAGTCGTAGTAGACTTAGTAGTCATCTTAATAGTCTTAGAAGTAGTCGTAGTAATCATAGTAGTCATTTTAGTAGTCGTTATCTATGTCATTGTCTTAGAAGCCATAGTAGTAGTCATAGTAGTTGTCTTAGTAGTCATAGCAGTCTTAGTAGTCGTAGTAGTAGTCTTAGTAGTCAAGGTCTCAGTAGTGGTCTTAGTAGTTTTAGTAGTCATAGTAGTAGTGGTAGTAGTCTTAGTCATCTTAGTAGTCATAGTAGTCTCAGTTGTCTTCTTAGTTGTTGTAGTCATGGTCTTAGTAGTCATCTTAATAGTCTTAGAAGTAGTCGTAGTAATCATAGTAGTCTGAGACAACTACTATGACCACTACAGTCATAGTAGTTGTCTTAGTAGTTATAGCAATCTTAGTAGTCGTAGTACTAGTCTTAGTAGTCAAGGTCTTAGTAGTAGTCTTAGTCATCTTAGTAGTCATAGTAGTCTCAGTTGTCTTCTTAATAGTTATAGAAGTAGTCTTAGTATTCATCTTAGTAGCTGTAGTAGTCATAATAGTTGTCTTAGCAGTAGTCTTAGTAGTCGTAGTATTAGTGTTAGTAGTTTGTCTAGTTGTATTAGTAGTCTTAGTAGTCGTAGTTTTAATAGTAATCTTAGTAGTTTTAGTAGTCATAGTAGTAGTACTCTTAGTCATCTTAGTAGTCGTAGTAGTCTCAGTCATCGTCGTCTCAATAGTTGTTGTAGTCTTAGTTGTCATCTTAGTAGTCATAGTAGAACCATAGTAGAATAGTAGTAGCCGTTGTAGTAGTCTTAGTATTAGTAGTAGTCTTAGTAGTAAGGCACATTTTGGCCCTTTACAATTTTATGCAGTATTAATTCACTCCGTACTTCGTGGTACTAGTATTGTAGCCATAGCTGCCATGAGTTACACTGCCAATTTGCACACAGCAGTAGAAGTCGTAGTAGAGGTAGAAGTACATTTCTTGAAATCACAGAGTGCACGATTGTAATTTTCCATTATGAGAAAATTGAACTGGATCTCATCTCGGAGGTGCCATGAAAGTGTATACATTAACATCATTATCTGTATGTGTGAGGAGCACGTCGTGGCACTTATCTCCACGCTCACTGGAGATGCAGAATTCCACTGCCAACTCAAGCCAATTATAAATCTGTAATTGTCTCTCATCGTTCGTCTGGTAATTGTATCAGCAGCGCGGTTGGAAGCTAGGGTTCCACGATATCGACAAGCGAGCGACCGGTGGTTAAAGTAGGTGAAAACTAAAGTTATATCTTAAGTCGTGCGTCATTGTGCGATGGCGGTGAAACGAGGAATTGTGTTTCAGTGGTTTATGCAAATGTAATTTTGAACAGAATTGCTTTAAAGAGAGTGAATAGTGAAGAATATTTGTGGAGTCACCTTGGTAAAATTGAAATTAGAAAATAGTAATAGTAGTTTTAGTAGTTACTGCTAAGTAGAGACTTATGAAGGCTGAGGAGGCCACTCATTTTCCTGCTGCGGTGGAGATGATGAGGTGATTCAGATCTTCTCAAAGCCCTACACTGCAGTCTGCTAGGCCCGTCACCATAAATACTGTAGTGACTTTTCGCTCAATACATGGTACATGGAATAATATTTTTGAGGGTCAATATTTATTAAGACTTTTTGTTACTTTTCTTGTTCTGCGATTAGATGTGAGCTGTGGAGGGTTGAATTAATAACTTTTATGACTCATTCTAGATCCAAAGTGTTTCATTCCGCTATTTATTACCGTTGTGTTTTCTAAGCAAATGTTTTATGGGGGATAATTGTACTTTAGGGCGATTGTGTCAGTGGCATCAATCAGTTTCAATATTATCGTTTATTGTCTGTACTTTCTTCTGTAGTAGTAGTAGTAGTAGTAGTAGTAGTAGTAGTCTTAGTAGTTTTCTTAGTTGTCGTAGTAGTAGCAGTAGTCTTAGTAGTCGTCATAGTAGTAGTAGTCTTAGTAGTTGTCTTAGGTGTCATAGTAATAGTCTTAGTAGTTGTAGTAGTAGTCTTGGTAGTAGCAGTAGTCTTAGTAGTTGTCTTAGTTGTCATAGTAGTAGTCTTAGTAGTTGTAGTAGTCTTAGTAGTAGTCTGAGTAGTCTTCGTTGTAGTAGTAGTCTTAGTAGTTGTAATAGTCTTAGTAGTGTCTGAGTTGTCTTCGTTGTAGTAGTAGTCTTAGTAGTTGTAGTAGTCTTAGTAGTAGTCTGAGTAGTGTTAGTTATAGTAGTCTTAGTGGTAGTCTGAGTAGTCTTCGTTGTAGTAGTAGTCTTAGTAGTTGTAGTAGTCTTAGTAGTAGTCGGAGTAGTCTTAGTTATAGTAGTCTTAGTAGTAGTTTGAGTAGTTTTTGTTGTAGTAGTAGTCTCAGTAGTTGTCTTAGTTGTTGTAATACTAGTCATACTAGTCATTTTAGTGGTCTTTGTAGTTGTAGTTGACTTAGTAGTAGTATAGTAGTAGTAGTAGTCTTAGTAGTTGCCATAGTTGTCATAGTAGTTCTACTTTGTCTTAGTAGTTATCTTAGTTGTCGTAGTAGTAGTCTTAGTAGTCATAGTAGTAGTTTTCTTTAGTTGTCATAGTAGTTCTATTTTGTCTTAGTAGTTATCTTAGATGTCATAGTAGTAGTCTTAGTAGTCATAGTAGTAGTCGTAGTAATAGTTTCCTTAGTTGTCATAGTAGTTCTATTTTGTCTTAGTAGTTATCTTAGTTGTCGTAGTAGTAGTAGTCTTAATAGTCATTGTAGTAGTTTTAGTAGTTGTCTTAGTAGTAGTAGAAGTAGTAGTAGTAGTAGCAGTCTTAGTAGTAATCATACATGGCACTTTTGGCTCTTTAAAATAGTATACATACTAATCTATACTTGGTGTTAAGGCACTAATGCCACTCTGTCCTTCTGACCAGGGACACACCACACGGGTGAAGTTTCTAATCCCACGTGAGACGGTGGACGAGTGAGACGGTGGACGAGTGATCCAACCGCCGAGCCTCTGAGAGAGATCATCTATTTAATGTGTTGCCATCAAAGAGCAAATGTAGCAGGCTGTAACTTCTTCTGCTTGAATGTGTACTGCTTATTCACTCAAGGTCATGAACATTTTAGCTGGATTTTTTTTTTTTTTTTTTTCTCATTCAGACAAACCACTTCCACACAACAAATCTGTTTTACCCAATACATCTTAAAACTATTTTTGCATTAATCTTTTGTATCCAGCCATCAAAGTAAATCAGCTTAAATTGGATGTGCAGTACTAATGACGTTCCAAAGCTCTCTGTACATTTAGCTGTGGTCGCCGTGGAGACTCTGATTTCTCTGGGATGCCTTGTTGGATGCGTGCCCAGGCAGGAGATGGTCACCGGCCCATTGGTTTGGCAAAGAGCTCCCACGTGGGCAGCAGAGCCATGGATCAGAGTCAGAAACAGACCCAAGCCATCCAGCGCTGGAGGGATGTCAGCTGCAGTGTAGTGTAAAATATAGAAGAATGCACACGTGATCGAGCAGGCGGTGTACTTCAGAAGAGGACCTATAGAACAACCATCACTCTGACACTTTATTTATACATGCTGGGCCTGGAAATATGAGAGAAATTCTACAGACAAGCCTTCAACAACTAATGTTCACTTTAATTATACGAGTAGCAGTAGTAGTAGTGGAAGTAGTGATGGTGGTAGTAGTAATTGCAGTGGTAGAAATTGTAGTTGTGGTAGTAGTAGTATCGGCAGTTTTAATAGTATTAGTAGTAGTGGTGATAGTAGTGGCAGTGGTAGTAGTAGTAATAGTAGTAGTAGTGGTATTGGTAGTAGTAATAGTTGGTGGCAGTGGTAGTCATAGAGGTAGTAGTTGTAGCAGTAGTAGTGGTAGTGATAGTGTAGTCATAGAGGTAGTAGGTGTAGTAGTAGTTGTGGTAGTGATCATAGTAGTAGTAGTGGTATTGGTAGTAGTAATAGTATTGGTGGTAGTGGTAGTCATAGAGTTAGTAGTTGTAGCAGTAGTAGTGGTAGTGATAGTTGTAGTAGTAGTGGTATTGGTAGTAGTAATAGTATTGGTGGTAGTGGTAGAGGTAGTAGTAGTAGGTGTAGTGGTAGTTGTGGTAGTGATAGTAGTAGTACTGGTATTGGTAGTAGTAATAGTATTGGTGGTAGAGGTAGTAGTAGTAGGTGTAGTGGTAGTTGTGGTAGTGATAGTAGTAGTAGTGGTATTGGTAGTAGTAATAGTATTGGTGGTAGTGGTAGAGGTAGTAATTGTAGTGGTAGTTGTGGTAGTGGTAGTAGTAGTAGTGGTATTGGTAGTAATAATAGTATTTGTGGTAGTAGTTGCAGAAGTAGTAGTGGTAGTGACAGTAGTAGCAGTAGTGGTATTGGTAGTTGTGGTAGTGATAGTCGTAGTAGTGGTGGTAGTGTTGGTGGTAGTGCTAGTAGTAGTTGGTAATAGTAGTGGTAGTGATTCTAGTAATGGTAGTAGTGTTAGTAGTTGTATCGTGGTAGTAGTAGTGGTTGTGGGCAGTAGTGACTGTATTTGTAATGGAGGAGTAATATTCTATTACTAATCTTACTAAAAAAGTTAAAGCCGTTGTACTTAAAGAAATTGCACAAGCTGTATACTTCACATAGTACACACACTTCTTGGAAAATACATTGTACATTTTTACTGTGATTTCCCAAATGTATTTTCCTTCAACGTGCGTGTACATCACTGAGAGAAACACATCAAAATCAGACCCGGTGTAGGTGTAGACCAGTACTTCTTGGAGCACACAGCGCAGTTCTGAAGTGAGATCGCAGTATGTATAGATATGATATAGCGGCGTGTCTATGTGGATTCCTCTGTATATTCCTGTATCCGGTGAAGAGAGGAGGCAGCAGAGGAGACTGCCCACTCAAGGTCTGGCAGCTCATTAGGCCCACTCCTGCTCCGCGTGTGAGCCAGCGCCTGCAGGTAGCAAAGCTCTGCTCTTCAAACCGGGGATCTGCAAGAGACGGAGGAAAGACCCACTATAGCTGTATCTGTACAAGTCTGGAAATCGCAATATGAGAAACACGAGTAATACTGCTTTGTCCCTGCTTCAGATAGTGTTCAACAGTACGAGTTTCTTCAGATTCTTCTGATTTGTTGCACATGAACTTCCACTTTCTGTCCGGTCAAAATAAGTACGAGCAACAGTACATCTTCACACTGGAATAAGTAAAAGTATTTAATCGTTAACCTCTGACTTTCCACTGTAGCGCCAACGTGCTCGACTGGATTTGGGTCTGTGCCTGCTTTTATAATCTGTAGTAGTAGTCTTAGTAGTTGTAGTAGTAGTCAAAGGTTATGTCTTAATAGTTTTGTAGTAGTTTTAGTAGTAGTTGGTACAGATAGGGTTCTACAGTCCTAGTTAGTAGTAATCTTAGTAGTTGTAACCGTAGTCTTAGTAGTTATCTTAGTAGTCGTAGTATTATTTCATAGTAGTAGTCTTAGTAGTCCATTTAGTAGTCTTAGTAGTCTTAGTAACCTCAATAGTAGTTAGTTCAGGTAGTGTTCAACAGTACTAGTTAGTGGTAGTCGCAGTAGTCGCAGTAGTAGCCTTAGTAGTTGTCGTAGTAGCAGTCTTAGTAGTTGTTGTAGTAATCTTTGTAGTTCTTGGTTCAGATAGTGTTCAACAGTACGAGTTTCTTCAGATTCTTCTGATTTGTTGCACATGAACTTCCACTTTCTGTCCGGTCAAAATAAGTACGAGCAACAGTACATGTTCACACTGGAATAAGTAAAAGTATTTAATCGTTAACCTCTGACTTTCCACTGTAGCGCCAATGTGCTCGACTGGATTTGGGTCTGTGCTTGCTTTTATAATCTGTAGTAGTAGTCTTAGTATTTGTAGTGGTAGTCAAAGGTTATGTCTTAATAGTTTTGTAGTAGTTTTAGTAGTAGTTGGTACAGATAGGGTTCTACATGTCCTAGTTAGTAGTAATCTTAGTAGTTTGTAACCGTAGTCTTAGTAGTTATCTTAGTAGTCGTAGTATTATTCATAGTAGTAGTCTTAGTAGTCCATTTAGTAGTCTTAGTAGTCTTAGTAACCTCAATAGTAGTTAGTTCAGGTAGTGTTCAACAGTACTAGTTAGTGGTAGTCGCAGTAGTCGCAGTAGTAGCCTTAGTAGTTGTCGTAGTAGCAGTCTTAGTAGTTGTTGTAGTAATCTTTGTAGTACTTGGTTCAGATAGTGTTCAACAGTACGAGTTTCTTCAGATTCTTCTGATTTGTTGCATGTGAACTTCCACTTTCTGTCCCGGTCAAAATAAGTACGAGCAACAGTACATGTTCACATTGGAATAAGTAAAAGTATTTAATCGTTAACCTCTGACTTTCCACTGTAGCGCCAATGTGCTCGACTGGATTTGGGTCTGTGCCTGCTTTTATAATCTGTAGTAGTAGTCTTAGTAGTTGTAGTAGTAGTCAAAGGTTATGTCTTAATAGTTTTAGTAGTAGTTGGTACAGATAGCGTTCAACAGTACTAGTTAGTAGTAATCTTAGTAGTTGTAACCGTAGTCTTAGTAGTTGTCTTAGTAGTCGTAGTATTATTTGTAGTAGTAGTCTTAGTAGTTATCTTAGTAGTCGTAGTATTATTCATAGTAGTAGTCTTAGTAGTCCATTTAGTAGTCTTAGTAATCTCAGTAGTAGTTAGTTCAGGTAGTGTTCAACAGTACTAGCTAGTGGTAGTCGCAGTAGTCGCAGTAGTAGCCTTAGTAGTTGTCTTAGTAGTTGTTGTAGTAATCTTTGTAGTACTTGGTTCAGATAGTGTTCAATAGTATGAGTTTCTTCAGATTCTGATTTGTTACGAACTTCCATTTTCTGTCTGATCAAAATAAGTATGAGCAAGAGTACACGTTCAAACAGGAATAAGTAAAAGTATTTAATCATTAACCTTTGACTTTCCACTCTAGCGCCAACATTCTTTAAAATATCTAACCTGACACATACCTATAAAATCAGTAGTACTGCAGTTAAAAGAGGAAGTAGTCATAGTCTTAGTATTTTAAGTAGTCGTTGTACTAGTCATAGTAGTAGTCTTAGTAGTCGTAGTAGCCTTAGTAGTCGTAGTATTTGTTTAAATAGTCATTGTACTAGTTTTAGTAATAGTTGGTTCAGATAGTATTTGGTTCAGATCTTGTTCAACGGTGCTAGTTAGTAGTAGCCTTAGTAGTCATAGTAGTCCTCTTAGTAATAGTAGTTGTAGTAGTCTTAGTAGTCGATGTAGTAGTCTTTGTAGTCATTGTAGTAATTTTAGTAGTAGTTGGCTCTGTCCCTGGAACAGACTGATGAAAGCAAGTTGCGGTAGTAGTCTGAGTGGTCGTAGTAGTTTTAGTAGTCGTCTTAGCAGTCATGGTTGTAGTCGTCTTAGTAGTCTCAGTAGTCCTAGTAGTCATATTAGAAGTCGTAGCAGGTAGTCGTAGTAGTAGTCTTAGTTATCGTAGTAGCAGTCTTAGTAGTCTGAGTAGTATTTAAATTGTTAACTTCTGACCTTCCATAGTACCTCCAACCTGCTCACCTTACCCTGGATTTGGGTCTATTCTCGCTTTTATAGCCTGTCTATAAAATGTCTTTAGAATCTCTTACCTGACACGTATCCATAAAATCCGCAGTATTGCAGATAAAGACGAAGCTAAACGTATCTATGTACATTTAACCGTAACTTGAATTATGGGGCAGTGTTTGAAGGGTTTAGATGTTTACAGAGCATCATTCATCGTTGTATTTCTTCAGTAAACTGTCATAACGCCTTGAGGATGCTTGATCTTGTTTGACTTTGGAAGCTAAGTGGGGTTGGGTCTGGTCAGTCCTGGGATGGGAGACCTCCTACATACCTATTTTTACTTAAGTATTTTTTTTTTTTCATGCAATACTTTACTTTTGTATTGTATTGCTCTGGCATCTGTACTTTTACTTAAGTAACGACTTCCAACGCTAGTATCCTGCTGGTATTGGTTTGGCCTCTTGCATGTTCTCCTTATTCACCAGTCTTCTAGATCCATCTTAATCATGGCCTATCCCAGTTATAGATGTGTTTTATAACAAACAAATGCAGAGGATATATTTTTCCAACAGGGCGAATAAGGTTTACCAGACCTGGGGGGTGAGGTGGGGTTAAGCGTCTTGCCCAAGGATACAACAACAGCATTCATCCGTGAGCTAGTTGTAGTTGTAATTGTAGTGTACAGTGGTCCCTCTCGTTTATCGCGGGGTTATATGTTCTAAAAATAACCCACAATAGGCGAAATCCGCAAAGTTGTCAGCTTTATTTTTTAGAATGATTCTATATGTTTCTTGGCTGTAAAACCCCTCACCACACACTTTATACACTTTTCTCACACAGACAGTAACATTTTCTCACATTTCTCTCTTGTTTAAACAAAAGTTCAAACCTTCATCAGTGTCTTTGTCGGTGCAGAACGTTTCATCGACATTGTGGGTTTTGTCGGGGAGAAAACTTGCAAACATACAGCACTTAAGAGTCACACTGCGATCCAACATTTATGTAAATTTGTCTGACACATTCTGTACTGTACAGGAGACACGGAGGAGACTGATGGACAATGGTCTACAGTCCCTCAGCCAATCAGGACGCAGAACACAATGGTCTACAGTCCCTCAGCCAATCAGTCCCGCAGAACACCAATCTACAGTCCCTCAGCCAATCAGGACGCAGAACACAATGGTCTACAGTCCCTCAGCCAATCAGACCGCAGAACACAATGGTCTACAGTCCCTCAGCCAATCAGGACGCAGAACACAATGCACGTTCACACGATTCCAAAAAAGCATGTAAAATTGCACCAAAAAAATCTGCGAAACAGCGAAAGATGAACCACGATATAGTGAGGGACAACTGTATACATATGTTATTATGTCATGTTCTTCTTTGATTAACTGTTTAACTGATGAATCTGTTTTCGTTTTTTCGTGCGTATATATCCCTCTATGTACTGTAACTATACTATAACGAAAAGCAGACACAGCACCACAAAAGGCCAGTCTGCAGGCCATCCTCCAGTATGTGTGGTTGGTTACATCAGCCTCTCAAATCAGTCAGCCAGGGAGCCGTGTTAAAGCTACATTTCACAGCCTAAGTGAGATTTTCTGGTTTTTGGCAAGACTTGGTTCTCCCTTTTTATCCAAGGATGCTTCTCGTTGGCTACGACGTAATGATAGTGGACCGACTCCCATCCGAAAGCATCCAGAAATATCAGTGTTTCATCAAAAAAGACACCCCATGGCGTTCGTCGAGGCCACGGTTTGAAGTCGCCCCATTTAAATGAGTTGAAGTTAGACATCGGATTGTGTCCATCACGACCGGATCAATAGGCATCAAAATAGGGCTGTGCTTGGTGGAGCGGACGGGCTAAAGTATGCCATTTAAGGTGATTGACCATCCTCCAATCGAATTTGCTTTGAGAGCCCTGTGCGTTCACCATTGACCCCGAATCGTTGGCGGCAGCGAAAGGCATGTTGATAGACTCGGGCTGTGCTTACACATAAGTGGACAATTTTATTTTGATTTTTTTTTTTTTTTTTTACTTCACACAGGTTCAAATCAGGACTCAGTTGGACTTTTGGTATTACTACTATTGCTACTACTTTACTTATACCTACAGGAATATATTCACTAAAGGTGCACTACGGAACTTTTCTGGTGAGGGGATTCCAATGCTTGCTTGTCTCCATGGGGATTTTATTGCTTTGCTTAGAATGTCCCACAGTATAGTTTTATGAATTATGTATTATCCAATGGTGAAAGGTAACAAAGTTCAAGTAATAAAGTATTGTACTTGAGTAGAATTTTTAGGTATCTGTACTTTACTTAAGTACATTTGACAGTGGATACTTTTTACTTTTTAGGTAACTACATTTAAAAGCAGTATCTGTACTTTCTACTCCACTAAGTTTTGAACTGGACTGAAAAGTAAAAAGTACTTTTCATATGATTTGATTGGTTTTTTTTACCGTTTTTGTGGAAACATCCTGATTAAAGTTTTTGAGTTCAAGCTTTGGCTTTGAGTAAACTAAAATCAATCAAAATTCACAAGAAACAAATAAGAAACTTATTCATTTTGCAACTGTTGACCAGAATATTTATCATTTTTAATCAATAGAATTTAACACTTTAACAAATGAACAACAGTTGTGTGAAATACTTTTACTTTTTTAATCTTTAAGTACATTTTTAAAACTCTTAAGTCGATTTTTTCATGCATTTTTAGAGTAGTTTTTTTGGCTTCGGTATCTGTACTTTTACTTAAGTAACATTGAGTACTTCATCCACCGCTGGTATTAATTTGCATTTATTCAGGTGGTGTTTTTTTATTGCTGGTATTGGTTTTGACTTTTGCATGTTCTCCTTATTCACCAGTCTTCTAGATCAATCTCAAACATGACCTATCCCAGCTATAGATGGACCGAAGAACCAAATGCAGAGACATATTTTCCAACAGGACCAAGAAGGTGTACCGGACCTCCATAAAATATACATAAATAATAATTATACTACTAATAATAATGAAGTAAAATTAAATACAACACACAGCCGTTCAGTCAAATGAAGCTCATCGAGTCTAGCAGTTATAGCGTCCAATTTCGAGTTGAGTTTTATGTTTGAAATTCCAACCACGAGTATCATAGCAACCAAATAGCCAACCCGGAGTGAGGCTTGTGAAGGTAACTCCCCGTCCTGCCCACACCGCTGGTTTAACAGGGAGCGATCACTTAGAAAGCTATCAAACTTGTTGCTAATGCTAGCGGGATCGACCTTGAGAAAAGACGGTTCCTGATTTGTCTGTTCTTAATGTTCATATCTTGATTTACAGACACGATAGAGCGGGTTAATATGAACCTTTTAAAAACCAAAATAACGAGGCTCACCGCAGCATTACAGAGAAAATGGTGACTATTTTTTTTTCAATGTAAAGTGTATTGGATATTGGAGCTGATGAAGTTGGAAGCTCGCCCATGCTCACTTCCTATCTGGAACGTGGCAGCTAGAGCGTTAGCCATGTCCATTTATATACACAGTCTATGCACATCACACGAGTCTCACATCATGACTGAAGTTGTCCCATACACGTGCATGTGTACGCCGCACACAGGGATTTAACCACCACTCTGCCATATCTTTGTTCACTGTTATCTCTCTGAGCGTTGTCCAGGTTGTGCACATCATCTGTCGGGAACGCTTTTTCTTATTATCCTAGAGCGATCCTCTTCTTCTTCTTCTCCTCCCGGCCTCACAGACGGACCTACGCACATGGGGAGGATATAAAATTGGAAATTCAATCAACCTCCATCCCTTTGGCTCTTTCATTGTGCCGATGGTAGATCTGTGTGGGCTTGAGCATCTTGGGAATTATCTCGCGCAGTAGGAGACTCATGCATACTACTTGAACGCAGTCCCGGGGAATAGATCAGAAAGTTGCCAAGCCTTTCGCCGGCTTAAGACTGCAAAAGATAAACTGCAAATGCAACTTCTTTTCTGCTCTGATTGGTATTTATGTATGCGCTTCCCTGTGTCGCGTTGGCAGGCACCTTACTACATCTGACAACCCGTGCTGGTTCCCGACGCACGGTGAAGGATGCTTTTGTAATCACACATGCAAGGGACAACGCTGCTGCCAAAGCAAGGCTGTTTCTTGCAGTGTTGGTTTATGAGTCCAAGCTTATTGCAAATTAAAGAGGGGGTATTACGCTTCTGTGGGGTATTAACTGCCAGCGCACAACATATTTCGATCACCATGTTACCTTTTATTGTTTAAAAATGCTATATTCGCCCAAAGCAATGTACAAAGTTTGTTACGGACCCTTAAGTACTACAAGTTTAAGGTGTGGCGTGAATTTTTTTCCAGAAGGTGGTCTACTATACGGTCTCCATAGAGATGTTATTAGTTGCCTGGAATTTTCCACAGTATGGCATTAAATTTATCTGTCTTTTTTGGGGTGTTTTATTACTCTTAAATACCTTGAAAAATGATCAACTGTCCCATTTTTATACAGCATTTTTCCATATTCAAGACACTCAAAGAGCTTTACATCAAGGAACCATTCACCCATTCACACACACATTCACACACACATTCACACACACATTCACACACACATTCACACACACATTCACACACTGGAGGCGAGGCGGGTTGAGTGTCTTGCCCAAGGACACAACAACAGCGTTCATCTGTGGGAGCTGGAATCGCATCGCCAACCTGCGGGTCAGCGGATCTGATCGCTCTACCAATGGCGTTTATGTCAAGAGCGGGATTCGAACCGCCAACCTTCGGATCGGTGGGTCTTACATCCTAGCAACCGAGCTACTGTCGAAAAGCTCTACTCTCCACAGATCTGACTTGACGAGCTTGGCTTCATCTGCTTCATATGTTCACATTGTCACTCTCGCTGAAAGGGATAGGGAAAAGACGTTCGGAACATTCGATTAAACTGCGATTTAACTTTTCTATAGAGACATATTTTGCATGTATGGTGAAAATATGGAGGGGTTATAAAATGTAAGTAATGGGGTTTGTGCAATGAATTTAATGTGCAATTATGGGAACTTTGAAGTGAGTGGAATATGTAATATTTTGGATGGTGCAATGAGTGGATGAGTAATGTGTGGGAATGTGCAACTATGGGAATCGTGCAACTTTTATATTGACCCTTCTAAGTCATGTCATGTCTGTTCATTAACATGCTTTGTCCCAACCAACTAAATAAATAATTAAAAGTCAAGCAGATTGACTTTTAATTATTTAAAAGAGCAATCAGCGCCATCATTTTTGTTTTAGTTCATTTGGGCTCTTCACCTTTGGCTCCTGCCCAAACCACAATGCTCCCCTGTGATTGGACTGGCTCGTACCGATATAATTCATAGACCTATTTATGAGTTTGTGTTCAAGGCCATCAAATCCACATTGGTATTTTGAATTCAAGTCATTTCCCCCCTTTATGACAACCTAATAGATTTGAAACTAGTCCTATACACAGACACGACATGAGGTGCATGCGTCAGCTAGGGCACAAGTGGCCATCTCGACGGCCCCTTTGACGTCATCGTGTTATTCCTGGGGAGCGGAGGTGCGCTGGTGTGCGTAGGAACATGTGTGCGGCCTGTATTGATATGATAAACATCCACCTCGTTCTACTCAATAAGCTCGATTCGATAGCACACAAACACGAAACCTGCCTGGTCTGAAAACCATTTGACTTTCGTAATCCTCGTGCCAATCGCTAACCCTCGCCCGAGTCCGTTGTTTGTCTTTTACCCCGAATTCGATGCCGTCGGGGTAGGGAAAAAAGACTATTCCGTAGCAGTGTTAGCCTAGCACAGCAGTATGGTAATTTCCTGCATAATGTACACACTTAGCATCCCACACAGTTAAATTATCAGGTGTGAGGTGAGCGGTGCTAGCAGGGGCGAGGGAAAGTTTGTCTGTGTGCGATAGGTTGCCAAATGATATAAACGAACAGGAGCTGATACAGATGCCACGGCAAAAGTACAGCCAGTTCCAGTAACAGTTTTGGGGCATTATTTTGGTATTACTACAGCGCTAATTTAAACAAGCTAATGCACAATACAAACTTGGCTCTGTGTGCTGCTACTCTGGCCCGGTGGACACATTTCCTATTTTCCTCGCCATTATAAAACCATTATCTGACAAAAGAAATGAAATCTGACCAAAATAGCGTCTTGATGTTACGCAGTGTGGCTTTAAACGTGGCTTTCATCGGTGTTCGGTCTGAGCTGTTTTCACTTGCCGAAAAATGTCTTACCTGCTTGTTTCCATGGAGATAAGTTTATAAGACACTAATACAAGCAGCTAACGTTTCTGAATGTTTTTTTTTTTTTTTTTTTTTTTTGCTACATCGTATGCTATCGATGTCAATCATTTTACTTTGTGTCTATCCCATAGTTTGGGCAGGAAGGGCACCTGCTAAAGCGAAAGTAAAGTCTATTTCGCAACAACAGAAAATCATATTATATTTGCAGTTTTTGGATGGAATCATTTTGTTTAAATCAAATTGCCCATTGACATAAACTGTGTATGTAATGTACATAGCTAACCCGCTAGCCGCTGCGTTCCAAATAGGAAGTGATCATGGGTGTGCTTCCAACTCCATTGATTCTGGCTCCAATTCACTATACACTGAAAAACTGTCGTCCCTCTCTCTGTAACTGCAGCTGTCAGACTTGTCATTTTGGTCTTAAAATGTTCGCATTAACTCGCTCTACGTGATCCTGGTGTTTTTATTTCGCGTTTGTGTCAGTGATCGAAGATATGAACATTAATAAAAGACAAAATCAGACGTCTTCTTTCCCCAAGGTCGCTCCCGCCAGCGTTAGCAACAGGTTTGATTGACAGCGTTTCTAAATGTCTGCTCCCTACTAAACCAGCTGGATTGGCTCGTTGGTTGCTATGATACTCGGGGTCGGAATTGTAAATATGGAACTTGACTCCAAATTGGCCGCTATAACTGCTAGCTCCGATGAGCTTCATATGACTGGAATCGAACGCTAATGTGACACATACAGTCTATACCCATTGAGCACAGTGTAGAAATGGTACATGGTCACATTTTTCTACAGCGCTTTTCCTCTTTAAAGACACTCAAAGCGCTTTACATCGAGGAACCACTCACCCATTCATGTACATGTGGGTCAGTACATCTAACCGCTCAACAGATGGGTTGGGTTTATGTCAAGAACCTTCAGAACCTGTATGTCAAGAACCTTAAGAACCTGTATGTCAAGAACCTTCAGAACCTTTATGTCAAGAACCTTCAGAACCTGTATGTCAAGAACCTTCAGAACCTTTATGTCAAGAACCTTCAGAACCTGTATGTCAAGAACCTTCAGAACCTGTATGTCAAGAACCTTCAGAACCTTTATGTCGAGAACCTTCAGAACCTGTATGTCAAGAACCTTCAGAACCTTTATGTCGAGAACCTTCAGAACCTGTATGTCAAGAACCTTCAGAACCTCTGTCAAGAACCTTCAGAACCTGTATGTCAAGAACCTTCAGAACCGGTATGTCAAGAACCTTCAGAACATTTATGTCGAGAACCTTCAGAACCTGTATGTCAAGAACCTTCAAAACCCTTATGTCAAGAACCTTCAGAACCTGTATGTCAAGAACCTTCAGAACCTGTATGTCAAGAACCTTCAGAACCTTTATGTCAAGAACCTTCAGAACCTGTATGTCAAGAACCTTCAAAACCTATATGTCAAGAACCTTCAGAACCTGTATGTCAAGAACTTTCAGAACCTTTATGTCAAGAACCTTCAGAACATTTATGTCGAGAACCTTCAGAATCTGTATGTCAAGAACCTTCAGAACCTTTATGTCGAGAACCTTCAGAACCTTCAGATCAGGGGACAAATGCTCTACCGAGTGAGCTACTGTCGCTCTGTGAACATGAAAAGAATAGGAATAATATTCTTCTCGGTCTTGTATTTGATTTGTCTCAGTGAGGCCTCCTGTTGTTTTCATTTTGTGGACAGAATAAATTAAACTAAACTAAAATGGTGTAAAGGCTTATGCAAATAAATTGGGATATTTTCTTCAGATAAATTCATTTTTGCATTATCTGCCGTGGTTACCTTGGAATAGAAAAGCTTAAAGGAAGACACACAAAAAAAACATCTAATCAAAACAAGCCCATTTCAAATAATTCAAAAATCAACATGAATTCCTGGAAGTGATTGCTCCAGTTTTTTTGAGGAATAGTTGAGGTCGTTCGGAGCATCTCGTGTGATTTTCTTCATGTACCCGGTCAGTTCTGTGTCCATCAACGCGTCGCCATGCTTCACCGAAACGCTTCTCCTTCAAAGCCTATAAGACAGACGCTCGCAGACAGAATACGCCGGCTAAATATAGAAGCTAGTGCAATCATTTGGATACAGTACATGCTTGAAGTAATAGTACAAAAGGCAGTGGGCGGACATGTGTATTCTGTGTATTCCGCCCACATATAGTATAGTTACACGGCCACAAATGTGATACAACCCAACAAAATCAAACATTTAAAGGGCACATATGACGCTATTTTATGTTGTTTGCTCATCAAAAACAAATGTGGAGTTGTGTTTTGTTTCATTCACAGGTTTAACATTCAAAACCTGCATATTTAGGCTGAACCTGAAACTGAAAACACTCTGTTCCACCTTGTGATGTCATCATGTGATAATACAGGAAGTGCTCCACTGTGTTTGTAAACTCCACAGACCTTCACTAGAATCAGTTGGTTGATTTCAGACCTGGAATTGCCGATCTGTTCTGAACTAAAGATAAATGGAGGATGTTAACCACTTCATGACATCACAAGGTGGAACAGAGCAATAACATCTCAAACAAGTGGCAGGACCTCCACCGGAAAAGTTACAGAGTGCAACTTTACATTTTAGCATCCATCCATCTTCTTCCGCTTATCCGGAACCAGGTAGCGGGGCCAGCAGCATATTCTATATTCTAGCAATTAATTTGAATCAATTTACGCAAAAAGGGAACATTAAACCGACTGTAAACTGTATAAAGAAGTGGACTAAGTGAGTGTAACATCACACGTAGCGTTCAGCTCCAGTAAAATGAAACTCGTCGAGGTTAGAGCGGTTGTAGCGGCGAATTTGGAGCCGAGTTCCACAGTTGGAATTCCGACCACGAGTATCATGGCAACCAAAGAGCCAATCCAGAGCGAGACTGTTGAAGGTAACACCCCTTCCCACCTGCACCGCTGGTTTAACACAAACCTGTTGCTAACGCTAGCAGGGGCGACCTCAGGGAAAGAAGCCGCCTGATTTGTCTGTTATTCATGTTCACGAGGATCATGTAGAGCGGGTTAATACGACCAAAATGACGAGGTTCACGGGGGGAGAGGCGATTATTTTTCAATGTAAAGTGAATTGGAGCCGATGGAGCCGGAAGCGCGACAGCTAACAGGTTAGCTAAGTCCATTTATATAAACAGTCTATTGTTAAATCTCGTAATGTGCCACATTCAGATGAGCGCTGCATGCATTGATTCAACAGCGAGCGTCTTTAAGTACCATCATAGCGCGATAGTACTACACAAGTGGATATTTAAGTCATTTCAACACATTTAAAAAGCGGAAATTAATTATGAAAAACACTTTAATGAAAACGCAGAATCTTCACGGGGGGGGGGGGGCTCATTGCTTTATCAGGCTTAATTACAACTTGCATTAAAGTCGTAATATGGAGCCTGTATATGCGAGGGGTCTGTGATGAAAGGATCCACCCACGCTACCTTTGAACCGGGAAAGATACGACGAAGGAGCAGGGGCTTATAAAAGAGTAGTTCATATTGGGAAGTGCAGTGGCATATGCGCCTCTGTGGTCTTGATCAAACAAACTCCAAGAGGATTATCAAAGTGAAAGTGCTTGAAATGCGATGATGGTTTCGCAGGGACTTACCATTATAAAGAGGGCCATTTCAAACAGTCCTGTAGAGAGGAGGAAGAGGAGGAGGAAGAGGAGGAGGACGAGGAGGAGGACGAGTGTGAAGAGGTACAACGTAAAGGTGCTTGATGCTACGCTAACCAATTACGATTTGCTAATTTGTGGATGTATGAAATGAAAGCGATTTAAATGACTTGGATAACGCTGGAGTTTAACGCTCTTCAAGCACTACACTACAACAACTGCTATTACTACTACTACTAGTACTACTACTACTACTATTACTACTACGACTACTACTTGCACTACGACTACCTACCTTTTCTTAGATTTCTTCTATATTTCTACTATATTACTTCTATACTTCTTTACTCTCGTCTGAAAATGCTTCTACTCACATTACAACTGCTGATGATACTACTACTTATACTTCTACGAGTATGACTCTCGTCTACTACTACAATTACTACTCCTAATATTACTATTGTTTCTATTACTACTACCTGAATCTTCTGTAATATTACTCGTATTACAACTTCTGGTGCTACTACTACTTATACTTCTACGACTCTCTGCAACTACTACAATTACTACAACTAGATTTACCACTATTACGTCTACTACTTGTACTACTACCACCTACTTTTACCTGAGATTTCTTCTATTTTAATATAACTGTACTAATACTCCTTATACATCTATGACTACAACTACAATTACTATTACTACTACAACTATTACTACTGCTACTTTTACTTTTTTACTTACTTGAATCTTCTCTAAAATTACTTGTATTACAACTTCTGATGATACTACTACTTATACTTGTACAACTATAAGTATGACTCTCAGCTAGTACAACAATTACTACTGCTACTATTACTTCTACTACTTGTACTACTACTACCTGAATCTTCTTTAATATTACTCGTATTACAACTTCTGATGCTACTACTACTTATACTTCTACGACTCTCTGCAACTACTACAATTACTACAACTAGATTTACCACTATTACGTCTACTACTTGTACTACTACCACCTACTTTTTTCCTGAGATTTCTTCTATTTTAATATAACTGTACTAATACTCCTTATACATCTATGACTACAACTACAATTACTATTACTACTACAACTATTACTACTGCTACTTTTACTTTTTTACTTACTTGAATCTTCTCTAAAATTACTTGTATTACAACTTCTGATGCTACTACTACTTTCTACTATACTTATACTATACTTCTATGACTACAACTACTACTGCTACTACTTTTACTTCTACTTCTTGTACTACTACTAAACTCCCTATATCTCTTAACTCCTTAAAACTCCTTTCATGCAAATACCAATATCAACTACTAATGCTATTACTACTACTACTCCTACCATCACTCCTACCACTACTACTACTACTACTACTACTACTGCACCTCAACTACCTACCTTTTCTTAGATTTCTTCTATATTTCCAGTATATTACTTTTAATTTCTAATACTAATACTTCTAATTTACTTTCATCTGAAAATGCATCTACTCATATTACAGCTTCTGATGATACTACTACTTATACTTGTACGACTATAAGTATGACTCTCAGCTAGTACAATTACTACTGCTACTATTACTTCTACTACTTGTACTACTACTACCTGAATCTTCTTTAATATTACTCGTATTACAACTTCTGATGCTACTACTACTTATACTTCTCTGACTCTCTGCTACTACTACAATTACTACAACTAGATTTACTACTATTACTACTACTATTATTACTTCTACTACGTACCTTACATATTTCTGCTAACTGTACTTCTACAATTTCCTGTATCTTCTGACAATGCTGCTAGCCGTATTACAACTTCTGATGCTACTACTACTTATACTTCTATGACTTCAACTACAATTACTACTACTATTACTATTACTTCTACTACAACTTCTACTACTACTACCGACTTTTTCTTAGACTTCTTATATATTTCTTCTAACTGTACTTATACTTCTATGAATACAACTACAATTACTACTACAACTATTACTACTGCTACTATTACTTCTACTTATTGTACTACTACTACCTGTTTTTTCTTAGATTTCTTATATATTTCTATTACAACTTCTGATGCTGCTACTACTACTTATACTTCTACAACTATTACTGTGACTCTGAATCAAACTTTATAAAGCTCTTTTAATGCAAACTACTACTAATACCAACTATTAATGTCACTACTACTACTACCAAGACCACTACTACTACTACTACTACTACTCCTACAACCATTACTATTATCACTGCTTCTACTTCAGGTGACACCTCAACCTCAGGCCAGGGCTCCATTTTTCCCTCCTCAGTGTACACGTCACTCCTGTATAGTAGTTTGGGTTACGTAGTACTGTATATTTATTTTCCGGCGGGTGGAGCGGTAGAGCGGGTCTGACCTTGGGGGGAAACGCGGTGCCTCTGGAGTTTGATTGACAGGGGCTTTTTGGTGATGGAGTCCTTGGGGGGTTTTATGTGTGTGTCATAAACCGCTTTGAGAACGCTCCTCTGTGCCGCTGATTCTATTAACACCTATAGTCCTCAGACGGGTTTTAGCCTCACGTGAACTCGGAGTCACCCGTTTACGAGGAGGGAGATAAAGTCACGTGTTTGTACCAGTATTTACTTGTACTTGTGAGTATAACGCCTTAAAGGGCACATGTTACGCTATTTTCTGATCTGTGTTATAATGTTTCCTCGTCGCAAACAGACCTGGAGTTGTGTTTTGTTTCATTCACATGTTTAACACACAAACCCTGCAGATTTAGGCTGAGTTCTCTGAAACGGAAAACGCTCTGTTCCACCTTGTGATGTCATCATGTGGTAATACAGGAAGTGCTTCACTCCATCCATCCATCCATCCATTTTCTTCCGCTTATCTGGTGCCGGGTCAGGGGGGCAGCAGTCTAAACAGGGACTCCCAGACTTCCCTCACCCCAGACACGTCCTCCAGCTCCTCCGGTGGGACCCCAAGGCGTTCCCAGGCCAGCTGAGAGAGACATAGTCCCTCCAGCGTGTCCTGGGTCTTCCCCGGCGCCTCCTCCCGGTGGGACATGCCCGAAACACCTCCCTAGGGAGGCGTCCAGGAGGCATCCAGAACAGATGCCCGAGCCACCTCACCTGGTTTCTCTCGACGTGAAGGAGCAGCGGCTCTACTCCGAGCTCCTCCCGCGTGACCGAGCTCCTCACCCTGTCTCTAAGGGAGCGCCCTGCCACCCTGCGGAGAAAACTCATTTCGGCCGCTTGTAGCCACGATCTTGTTCATTCGGTCATTACCCAGAGCTCATGACCATGACCATGAAGTGCTTCACTGTGTTTTTAAACTCCATACACCTTCACTAGAATCATTTGAGTCCTGTAATTGCCAATCTCTACAGAACAAAAGGTAAAACGTAGCTGTTAACTTGAAAAACTACCACATCGTGACATCACAAGGTGGAACAGAACATACTGAGGTTTGGAGATTGTAATGGACCAAACAGAAAGGCAAGGTGTAAAATAAGTTTAAATTGAGTAAAGTCAACCAGACAAAAACAGAGGTGTTTAAATACAAAAGGACTCGCCCAAAGTGAACACAAGGGGGAGGTACTGCACTAAAACATAGGCTAAAACTACTAACTTCAGCAAAGTAACAATAAGTCAAATCATTATAACTATACAGAACATAATGACAGTCCTTATAAGGACACATCCTTCCTCCTGCACGGGTCTTTAGTCTGGCAACTCAAAAGAAACAAGTATAAGTCCATTTAGACCAGGGGTGTCCAAAGGGGGCCACATATAAAAAACACAGGCAAAGCTGAGGGCCGATTGAGGGCCATAGACTGATCGCCAGTACTGTGAATACTTCAAATCTGCAAGACTGAACCACTAGACCTTTATTTATGCTACATCCTCAATGGGATACATTAAATATTCAATATAAGCTTGTTAAAGTAGATTTTCAGAAATATACAGTTAAAAGTACTGTTATGGTAATATGGGCCAATTCACCTGGAAGCTTGAGGGTCAAGAAAAATTGGTCTGGGGGCTGCTTTTGGCCCCTGGGCCACAGTTTGGGCATGCCTGATTTTGACAGATATTAACTACAATGTGTGCACCCAAAGTTTAAAAATATATCTCTAAAAAAAGGAAAGAAAAGAAGCTGTGTGTATTTTAATTTACTGAACATGTGCAATGTGGAATGTAAAATTAATTAAAGAAAATATTGACTCTATGGAGCGTTGGCAGAGGTGTCCACCACAGAGATGCAGACTAATAATAAAGTGTTACTCAAACATGTGTGAATGGAACAAAACACAACTCCACTGTGTTTTTGAGGACGTGACAGTGTTATAACATGACTTAACACTCACAAGACTCAGTTTTGTGTAATATAGGAACTTCAAATAACTCCCGCTCATAATGTTACTATTCACTGAATTTTTGACTGGCATCTCTAACAAGGCACTAATGTGAACAGATCTGGTAGACTCGCTCACCAGAAACTCTTGATTGGCAAAAGATTGGAAGAAATTAAAATGATTTTGTACATATTTAAAATTCAAACTGCATGATTTCACTTTGATTTGCAGTTATTTTTGTGCAAGAAATGGGAAATATTAAAAAATTATTTTTTTTTTTAGAGAATAATGAGAAAAACATGACTTTAATTAAAACTCTGGCAAAAATAAAATGACTAAAAAGGTAACAATCAAAAGTTAATTTTGTCGATAGTGTATGCTGTGGTGGAATATTGTCCAAGGAAGTCAAAGAGGAAACTAAAATATGACACACACAATTTAAAGGCATGTGTTGGCTCAATTAGGTAAAATAGTATTAATATTATGTCACTGAAACAGGCTCAGTGCAGAGCAGCCGAGCCCCGGGTCCCAACATGGCCGCCCATTGAAGTCAATGGGCCGTGCCCAATGGCGCATGTCGCGAGTTTAGCCTTTAGCGACCCGGTACATCTGGTCCTGCCCATGGACCATGAGCAGTTGAGCTTCCCTCATGAGACGTTGCACAGCGAGAGCGAGCAGAGCGGCTACGAAGGAGACAAGGCAATAATAAATAAACTATAAATTATAATGTTTGTGCTTCCAAGAGCTGCAGCTCCTTCATGACAGTTGGGCTCGTTCCCATCACCCACAGGCTCGTTCATGTCGTACCACGTGACCGATCTGACCAATCAGAGCTTGAGTTTAGCTAGAGCGGACGTAGCCGAAGCTAATGATTAAAAAGTGTTTTTGTTTTTTTTAGACAACTGATGAATTTTGCGCTGAGAAAAAGGTTAAGATCTAAAAATAGGTAAACAGTTCAACAAAATTCAACCTTTGTGAAACCTGTCAGCCCCGGTCAGCTGAACACGAGCAGTTTGTGATTACATTTCGCTCTATGAGAAACATCCTTTCTGGGCAAGAGGGAATTTTCTCATTGTAGTACCAATGAGTGGCCACTAGTCCAACTCGAGACAGCTCTTAGCAGCAACACGCTCCAGTTATTTAAATAGATCCATCGTAGCTCTGTCTAACTCAGTGTGTCTCAAAGTTAAAAGTAACTTTATTAAAACATAAAATACAAAACATACCACCAATTCAAATTAAAAGTAAAGACTATCTGATTGTTTTTATATGTAGAACACTTCAGTTTGAGACGTTATTTTAATATCCATTATGCATCAAAATTAGCATTAGCGTCTGCCTGCAGCTCACTGTCCACTGCCTCTTTAAATATTTAAGCATTTCACAGTGACCCATAAACTGTACATATAAATGGACATAGCTAACCTGCTAGCCGCTGCATTCTAAATAGGAAGTGATCATGTGCGCGCTTCCAGCTCCATTGACTCTGGCTCCAATTCACTTTGCATTGAAAAACTTTGCCTTTTCTCTCTGTAACTGCTGCTGTCAGACTCGTCATTTTGGTTTTAAAATGTTCGTATTAACTTAATCACTTTGTCCACTTCTTTACACCGTCAGTGGCGTGACTGCAATAAAACCTACAGAGGGATATTTGGACAGGAAGTGGCGATGCTAACAGTGAGCTAGCCATTCGCCATTATGCACAGACTATTATAATTCTTCCTTTGCATTCAGATTGATTATAGCGCCAAAACTGCGTAACTTAATAATGCCAATTCAATTTGCAGTTGAAAATTCATGATATTTTCACAAATTCTGGTGTGATTCAAACGCACTGAAATGGTTCCTACCTCCAAAAAGGTCTAACACTGTTCCCCTCGTCCAAATACACTCATGCTGTTGTGAGTTTCTTGCTTACAGAGGTTTGGGATTAATTAGGTCTTTGTTTGAAAGCCTTTAGGAAACAGACCAGCCAACAGGCCAAAAAACTGCTTACATTCAGCTGTGCCGTTCCATAGCAGCACTACTTCTATAGCAGATAAAGGAATTTTCCACTACACTGATTTGGGGATTTGCGTGAATGGAAAGCCCCAAACAAACTTATCACAACGCATAACCTGACATTACATGGCAACGCACAACAAAAGCAGAAAAGACAGGATTTCAATACAAAATACAACGCAATACAAAAAAACGAGGAGGATACAACTGGAAACCCGGAATAGGTTTTCGCGAAATTCACCGAAGTCGCACTTTGTAATGAGAAATAATAAGGTTCATCAGGTGCAAGGGACGACAACCGTGAAGCAGCAGACATTTAGGTCAGTACAAGCATGTGTGCCACAACGGTCGTTCAGTACCGATTTATTATTTTATTTTTACTTAGCTGTGACAAAATATAACAAAGACAAGCAACGGCACATGGGATAGGCTCAGGAATTTAAATTGAGGTATTCAAGTTTGTTGTTGAGTCGATAGAGGCAAGGTTTAAGGTAAGTTTATTTGTATAGCGCAATTGGTACAGAAATTCAAGGTGTTTTACTGAATAAGAAAGACATTAAAGTCACAATACAGCAAATCGAAACATAAATACCATTGATTTTCTTCCGCTTATCTGAAACTGGGTCGCGGGGGCAGCAGTCTAAACAGGGACTCCCAGACGTCCCTCACCCCAGACACGTCCTCCAGCTCCTCCGGTGGGACCCCAAGGTGTTCCCAGGTCAGCCGAGAGACATAGTCCCTCCACCGTGTCCTGGATCTTCCCCCCGGGGCCTAATCCCGGTGGGACATGGCCGGAATAAAACATAAATAATCATCATAAATATTCGTTTAAAAGATAAGAGTGCAGAACAGAAACCTGTCAGTCATCTGCACAGCTAAACGAGACTGTCTGGATTTAAACATTGTCAAAGTCAAGGCCTGTCTCACAACTTCATGCTGACTGTTCCAGGTTTTAGCTGCAGTAAAACTGAAATGCTTCCGCATGTTTAGTTCTGACTCTGGGACCAGCAGGAGGCCGGGACTAAACCAGGACTTCAGAAGGACTAAACCAGGACAACATCAGGACTCCAGCAGGATGCCGGTCCCTGAAGTCCTCAGAGTGTGAGATGGTTCATGTGGCTCTAACATGTGGGAGATGTTCTTTGGTGCTGGTCCATGGAGAGACTTGTTCACACAGAGCTGCTTTAAAGTCTCTGAGCCACAGGAGCCAGAGACACATGTACAGGACACATGTGTGAAGTACTTCCTGGTTTCAGTCAGGACCCAAGCAGCAGTGTTCTGGATGTACTGTTCTGTCTTGAGGCTCGTTTGGAGAGGCCAGTGAGCAGGACGTTACAGTCGTCTAACCTCCTGGAGACAAATGCAGGACAACCTTAATTGTTTGGTAAAAAGCTGTTGGTGTGATTGATTTGATGTGGCTGAGTCCATGAGAGGATTTATTCTTTAAATAAGTTAGCATGAAATTGTTTTAACAGTTCCATCGTGGCATTTCACTTCAGCCGTTCATCAGCACAGTTCATACAAGTCTGTTTCTTGAAATTTATTGCAAATCCAGGACAGCTCATGGTCACAGTGAACCAGATCGCACCAACGCAGGTCAGATCTCCGTGGCACCTGATGTATAAAGATTACTTAAAAGCTGGTGTCACACATCCCACCACCCGCCATCCACCCAGCACTGCTACAAACACCCCAGAGCTTACAACCCTGAAAGTTCAGAAATACCAATTAGTGCCTCAACAAAGGTGCAACTTACAGTCAAGACTAGATTTCCTCTACCACCTGGAGACGAGGGTGACGAGGGACATCGACAGAAGCGGACCGGAAGTGTGCGAGGTCAGAGGTCGAACGGCGTGAGTGAAGCGCTTATATTGACTGACAGCTGACGTAAACGACCAATGAAAATGGAGCTCCTAAGTGGCGGGACCATACTGCCACACATGCAAAACACATGTAGAATAACTATGTCTAAGTATCCTTAATAACGCATGACTGAGGCCTAGTAAATATTTCATTAAAGCCCTACCTCCAAACCCTAATCTTTTAATTAAGTAGTTACTAAGCCTGACTCTTGTCTCCATGGAGATGTTACAGTTAATGGTGAGATCTATGGAGAAGCAACCCCGCACATAGTAAGAATTCTTGTTTTTTTATGATTTTTTTGAGCTATGACACATTTGTAATTGAATAAATGCAATGCAGATATGTTTAATGCCATGCTGTGGAACATTCCATGCAAAGAAATGACATCTCCATGGACACAAGCAAGTAGGAGACCCTCGACTTTAGAAGTTACATAGTGCATAAAGACACTTAAGGACATTCTCTATGGAGTTACATGAGAAGAGTATCGCCAAAGGAACAATATTTCCATGGAAACAAGCAGGAGGAGGACATTCGCCAGGTCAAATGAGTGTCAGGTTTGTGGAGATGCGAGCCCACTCAGAGTAAGGAAACATGTTATTGGTTTTGGGATTTTTCATGACTTTAATTAAACATTTCTTTACGCTTTGAGAAGGCTGTTTAAGGTGTAGTTATCATAAATCGTGATTGTAAGTATTTCTGTGGTTATTAAGAAACAAATGGATTCACATGAATGCAAAAAAAGGCCCGGAGCGATCTCCAATGAAGCTGAATCTGTGGCTCCGGGCAAGGTGGATTTGTAGAGCCCAAAAAATAATCGCGTTTGAGCATTAGGTGCATTAAACAAATCTATTAACAAAAATATTCAAACGGGCTATAGAAGCAAAACCACTGACTGTTTAAGTATTCACCAGGCGTAATTACAGCTATGATTCAAAGCCATGGATTAGAGGTCATCAAAATATTGATAGTGCCAAAGCCTGAAATGAAATCCAGCCTTTCTGAGGTCACTCATAAAATACTGAATAATTATGTCGACTGTTTTGCAAAATAGGGTCAAAGATGTAGAAGTCACACACATCTTCTGCACATTGTTAACTTTTAAATGTAACTTTTCTGATAGGGAGTCCAATGGCAGGATATGCATACACACATACATACAAAGAACATATCTATAGAAGGAGATAAGCATGTTACTCTACCAGGTCAAGTTACAGGTCAGATCTGTGGAAATGCGAGGTTTTTGCTTAATTACAACACTTAACAATTAGATAGATGCATTATAGTTAAGTTATTATATCATTTTACCTTGTCCACTCCTTAACCTGCTAGCTGCTGCGTTTCAAATAGGAAGGGATCATGTGCATGCTTTCGACTCTATCGGCTCCAATTCACTTTCTATTGAAAAACCGTGGCCCCTCTCTCTGTAACTGCTGCTGTCAGACTCGTCGCTTTGGTCTTAAAATGTTCGTATTAACCCGCTCTACATGATCCTGGTGTTTTTATTTCGCTATTGTGTCTGTAAATCAAGACATGAACATTAATAACAGACCAATGAGGAGCCTTCTTCACCCAATTTCGCTCCGATAATGTTAACAACAGGTTTGATTGACAGCGTTGCTATGCGCCAGCTCTCTGCAAAACTAGCGGTGTGGGCGGGAAGGGGCGCTACCTTCAACAGTCTCTCTCCGGATTGGCTCTTTGGTTGCTATGATACTCGTTGTCAGACCTCCAAATATGGAACTCGACTCCAGATTCGCCGCTATAACCGCTAGCCTCGATGAGCTTCACTTGACTGGAGCCGGACGCCCTGCTCCACTTCTTTAAACAGTCTATGGTTCGCTCCAAATGCTTTTAAATGTGACCTCGCGACCTTCATAACCGTTTATGTCTCTTATATTGTAACGCAATGGGCGAAAAATTAATAATGGTCCCATTCTGTGAAAATATGTGTAATATTCTGTGTCACATTAATACCATTACCCAGAGATTTTTGTGCAAATGCTATTTAAGCTTAGCATCAAAGCTTATGTTCATTTAGCAAAGAGACATTTATGGACAGAAGAGTAATGGGAAAGCTAAAAATCTTTGGGTCGTCAGAGTCCAAAGTCAACAGAAAACCTTGGAAAAGACAAAACCAAACGTCTCACGCATAAACAAAAGAAACACAGGACAATGAGTTACGTAGCTGGAGCTGCCACCTTTCTTTGCAACTAAATTACAGTGAATAGTTATAATTACCTGAAGATTGCCTTTTCTACAAGGCCCAAAAATCCTGCGTGAGAAAGCCTGCACCTGTTTGTGAATGGCTTCCAGTGAATCGGTGACCGTGAGCGGGAAAAAGTCTGCACTTACGAGACGCCAAAAAATACACAAATTTGGAAGAAAAAAAAAAACGATTCGCCGTTATTATTTCATTTAAAATCTAATCTTTTGTGCAAGCCTAGCCTAGCCTGAAAGTAATTTTAGATAAAGCAGGAGAAAATGTGTTTATAATGGCAGAGTTTAGCAAATGGAAATCTGGCTCCCTGTTTTACATATAAAAATCCAATAGCGTTATTATTTGTGTCACTGTCGGTATTGTTTCGTTTTTTGGTTATTGGCTTAGTTTTGAACCAGATGCCCTTCCTATTGCTTCTATCCTTGCTTCAAGCTGTGACTCATTATAATGGCTCATGCTAATGAAGTCTTCAGGAGCTAGATTTGAACTGGCTCCCATCTGGCTGAGGTCATCAAAATATTGTTACTGCCAAAGCCTTTATTACAAAATGAAATGAAATACAACCCCTTTTTCAGGTCGCTCGTAAAATACTGAACAATTATATTTGTGGTCGTGACAAATATTGTTACTTTTCTTCACATTGTTCGCTTTTAAATGTAACTTTTCCGAGTCCGATCGCAGTATATACGTGCATGGAAAACATCTATAGAGGGAGATAAATACGTGACTCTACCAGGTTGGGTTATAGGTCACATCTGTGGAGCGGCCAGCCCACTCACATCGATGTTTTTCAACACTTTAATTGGGTAAATGTGAGGTTAATGCTATGTTACGGGCATTCCAGGTAGCGTAATACATCTCCATGGAGACAAGCGTTCACCTATACTGACCATATTCACCCAAAAAATAACTGTCATATTGTTCTCGATACTTGCTTTGCGATAGATATCTCCAGTATTTCCTCTATATTTTTCTATAAGTAGATACTTCCAGACTTGAAAACAATAACTACCCAAGCCGCGTGGTCTGATAAGCGCCTTTAATCTGTCTATGGGAGTTGACGTCCACATATATCTTTGTACTCTGCATCAGCTGGCACAGATAAGACACAAAACAGCATTTTAGACAAGTGCGTCGCTTCCATTTGCGCTCGGGTCACTCCATCACCACCACCGATATCCTCCGGGCCGCTCCCGTGTCTCAATCCAAACGACATCTGAATGTGAAGAGCGCTATTGTCTGCAGACAGAGAGAAGAGCGTAAAAAAAAAAAGCATTTCCTCCCATGAATGTCTAATAAGGTATAGTTTTGAGTTCGGTAGAGGCTTAGATGTTTTGTAAGTTGTTCGAGTACTGCTTGTTCATTGCCTGGCCAACCATACGCTTCTACAAAACTATACAATTGTCCAGAATCCTGGCTCCTTGAATTCCAGGGACCAAAAATGGAGGCTTACAAGTTTAAAAAGATATTATTTCAGGCTAGTTAAGAGAAGATCTGTTTTGTATTTGAGAAACGCATGGCAATAAAACTCTTCTGATTCTAATTCTACTTCTTCTTCTTCTAATGATGATGATACAAACAGGCTCTGATTGCAATGCCCCAAAGTTGGAAAGTTTTAATTCAGTAACTTTGAAGTTAGTCAAATTGTCTTCAAATTTAACAGATATGTTCAAGTTTATCGTGTGGACCTTTAGAAATGAACATTGCGCTTTTCCACCTTCAAGGCACGCAAAGCACTTTACATCAAGGAACTACTCACCCACTCACTCACACATTCATGCACCGGTGTAAGGAGACACTGAGAAAGAGGTGAGTGAAGTGCCTTGCCCATGGACACAATGACAGCATTCATCTGTAGGAGCTGGAATCAACCAACCAAAGTCAACCGTATGCAGTCGTCCATTAAAATGTCTAGGCCCGTGTCTTCTGTCATGTGGAACCCAGTTTTGTGGAGGGTCTATATGTATGTACCTGCCCCGCATAGAAAGGTCAATATCCACCCATTCTATGATGCGGTGCCCAGTTTTCTGGAGCTTGCCAGTTGTGGTACCTGGGCTGGTTGGCGTATCTCTCCACATTGGACTTGAAGAAACCAGCCTCTAATGTGGCTGATCATCGCCTTCTCTCGTACCTCTCCTGGTTGGCCCACCCCATGTCAGGGTTATATGTAAGCCCACCCTGTCTTTTGGGGACAGTATTTCTTGCATCGCTGGGCCTGGGGTTGGATGTTTGTCTCCTGTGTGCACGAGGAACCTGGGCTGGTTTTATACCGTCCTGCTCCTTTGTGTGGCATCTCTGAGTTTCACATGCCTCATCCGTGTCCTCAACATCCTGATCTTCCACATTCGCGGTGGAAGAAGATTCTGGGTTTGTTGGTGACTGGACCGTGCTTTGATCTGTCAACTGTCTCAGGGCGTAACCCCGTTTCAGGTTGAGGAACCTGGCCACGATCAGAGCCTTGATCTTCTACAGCCTTATCTGGCATATTGTGTTCCTCCTTTACCTTAGCAGTGGATCTGTTCTGGTTATTTATTTGTCTGGAGTGTTTTGGCATTTTGTCAGTATTATCAATGACCTTGATAATAGAACATATAATTGTTGTAGCTCTTGGTTGTGTTAAAAAGTGATTAACAGCTGCGACTTCTGCTCGTCTGTTCGCGTCTGTCCTCAAGTGCTGCGATTATCTAATGACTGATCTCTGCTCTACTCGGGCACAAAAACTCCTCTATCTACATGCACATTTGTAAAGTACAAAATGTTGTTGGGAGTCAGCGAAGGCATTAGAGGGGAACACTATCAGGCAAGGTCCACCCCCGCCGCGATTTCCGCCAATAAGTGGTTCCTTGATGTACAGCTTTTTGAGTGCCTTGAAGGTGTAAAAGCGCTCTATAAAAATGTGAGCGTTTACCATTTGAAGGCCTTTTTAAACACCTTTGCTGGAGACACAGTGAAAACATGCACGCTCTCATAACCCTGATTTATTCATAGACTTTTACAGTGCTAGAAATGCTCCCTTTTCTAATGCATCTATTATTTAACCATAGGACCCAGCAGACACAGCTCAACAGATTGCGGCGTAAAAAATGAATGTGAAACCAAATTGTGTGTGTGTGTGTTGTGTCTGTATGTGTCTGTGTGTCTGTGTGTGTGTGTGAATTCTCTGGTTGTATATTCAAACTTTGTACTTTTTGGCTGCTCTATAAAAGATGACAATCGCGGCAGTTGCCATGAAAAACACCTGCTCCTCTGAGATAGTGTAGTGCTGTTTTTGTGCCCGGGAACACATTTCTTGATTTCTTTTAGATTGAGGACTTGATACAGACAGTCCAATTACTCGTGCTCACTAACTGAAGCCCTGTTTCCTGCAGCCAGCAACGATCACGTTAGCAAAGGTCCTAGCAGCATTTATCGACCCAATCATCTCAAATTGTCGTATTGTCCACTGATACGAACATTGGCGGTTCGAATCCCGTTCTCGACTGAAACGTCATCAGTTGAGCGGCCACTGACCCGCAGGTCGGTGGTGCGATTCCAGCTCTCCACGCTGTCGTCGTGTCCTCAGGCAAGACACTTAACTCACCTCGCCCCCAGTGTCGGCGTACACCGGTGTGTGAAGGGTTTGATTGAGCTGGTTTCTCGATGTAAAGAGCTTCGAGTGTCGGCGCACGGCCCTGTCTTTATGTGGAAAAATGGCGTATCAGTGGATCTGTTTCGATCTGTACAAACATGTTCTGAAATGCATTGGATTCGTGTATTAGTTTCTCAGTTCCGCTTCTCTCAAGTGTTAACGCCACTGGAGATGTTTACGATGTGCACTCTCAATCCAATCCTGCTTTTTAAACATAAATGGTGAAACTAATTGCAACACTAGAAAACAAAAAAAAAAAAAAAGAAAAGAAAAATCACAATTTTTATCTTTGAGAATTGTGCAGATTTATTTACTCCATGAATATAGTACTTTTATTTATTCATTTATTTATGTATTTATTTATTTATTTATTTATTTTATTGTTACTTAAGTAAAAGTACAGATACAGAGGTAAAAAGTTACTCAAGTAAAAAAATCGACTTAAGTAAAAGTATTTAAGTATTCGTTTAAAAACGAATACTTAAAGTATTTCAAGTGTTTTTATTTTGTTAAAGTGTTAAATATTAAAAAAAAAAAAAAAAGACTATTTTGGTCAACAGTTGCAATACAAATCAGTTTCTTATTTTTTCTAATGGATTTTGTGTATTTATTTTTGTTTTACTCAAAGCCGAAGCTTGAACTTGAAAACTTTAGTCAGAATGTTTCCACGGACATAGTAAAAATAATCCATCAAATAAGAGGAAAAGTACTTTTTACTTTTTAGTCCTGTTCAAAAATGTAGTGGAGTAGAAAGTACCGAAACAGCTTTCAAATGTAGTGAAGTAAAAATCTAAAGTATCCACTGAAAAATGTACTTAGGTAAAGTTTAGATACCTCAAAATTCTTCTTAAGTCCAGTACTTTACTACTTGTACTTCGTTACTTTCCATCACTGCAGTATAGTGTGTAGCGGGGTGAGGTCAGCAAATGTATCAGAGCTGAGAATCGGTTCAGAACTTTGAGGCTGGTCCAAAGCGTGGCAAGTATTTTAGATTTTTTATTTTTTTATTTTTATGAATTTTCAAAGTACTTACAACTGCAAACACTACAAATGTCATTATCGTGCTAAATGTTAATTCTGTAGTAGAAATATCTCAGAGCATGTAGAAATTTACAAGATTTGCCATTTTCACTTGCGATGTGTCAAACTGCTCCATAAACTGGGCCTGAAATCATATTTTAATCCTGCTTTTAAAATACCATTTTCATCGTAGCATGTCGTGTTTCTTTTTAACCGAAAGCTGACTGACCGAGCTCCTCTGTCGTCTCTTCTGTCTTTGCTAACACCGGCTAACTTCCCATCGATTTTCTACAATACTATTCATTATGCTCCCAAGTCTTTCAAGACATTGCGAAATGATTGATTTGAACAGTGGGAAAACCTCTCAAATTTTGATCAATCCTAATAGATTCAGTACTAGATTTAGGTGAGCGTCATTTCCTCGTTCTCCTGATCTTTGGAGTTAAATGAAGAGCTTGTGTTCACTGGGTAATTCCCTCTGTATGTAAATCTGTGCACTTATATTTATTTTAACTCTTATTCAGTGATGGCACAGCTTCATACACGGTTATTAAACATCACGTACATAATGTTACGACGCTAAAACTCCGTGTTAATATGTAAAGGTCCTACTTCACACTCAAGTAAAACAATCGACTTAAGTAAAAGCATTTAAGAACTTGTTTAAAAATGTACTTTGAGAGTAGAAAGTAAGTATTTCAAATGTTGTTAATATGTTAAAATGTTAAGTAGTGAAGTCTCTATTAAAAATTAGACATATTTTGGTCAATATAAATCAGTTTCTTATTTTTTATTGGGAATTTTGTGTATTTATTTTCCTTTGTTCAAAGACGAAGCTTGAACTCGAAAACTTTAGTCAGAATGTTTCCACGAACATAGTAAAAATAACTCCTCACATCATATGGAAAGTACTTTTTGCTTTTCAGTCCTGTTCAGAAGAGTGGTGGAGTGGAAAGTACAGATACTGCTCTCAAATATAGTGAAGTAAAAAAAAAAGTAAAATATATTTAAGTTAAGTACAGACACCTCAAAATTCTACTTAAGTCCATTCACACAAAATCGACTCTTTTCCAAGGTCGCTCCTGCTGGCTTTAGTGACAGGTTTGATTGACAGCGTTGCTAAGCGCCCACTTCGTGCTAAACCGGCGGTGCAGGTGGGACGGGGCGTTACCTTCAACAGCCTCATTCCGCATCGAGTCTTTGGTTAATATGATACTCGCCATCGGAATTCCGAATATGGATCTCGGCTCTAAATTCGCCGCTATAACTGCTAGCATCGATGAGCGACATTTGACTAGATCCGACCTCTATGGGTGACATCGCACTCACTTAGTCCACTTCTTTATCCAGTCTGTGGTTGCTACTAAAGCTCAAAACGCTCTGTTCCACCTTGTGATGTCATCAAGCAGCAGTTTTCAAGTTAACAGCTGCGTTTTACCTTTTGTTCAGTAGAGTTCGGCAATCAAGAGCTGAAATCATCTCAGTGATTCTAGTGAAGGTGTGTGGAGTTTAAAAACATAGTGAAGCAGGTGGAACGGAGTGTTTTCTGAGAGAAGAACTCAAAGCACAACTCCGGGTCTGAAATGAGGAAACAACATTATAACATAGATCAGAAAATTGTGTAAAATGGGCCCATCACTAAATAAAGCGTCATTTGCATCGGCCGTATGTCTATAATGTTCACGTAACTCAATCGAAAGCGCCATCCGTCTTCATTTAAAAGGTCATATTGCTCTTTCAGCGATGCACCTGCCAACGAGAGGTCAAAGGTCAAGCGTCGAGTGTGACATTTCACCTGTCGCCGCGGTGATTTATCACTCCGGCGACACGGAGTAGCGCGACGTCTTGCAGGAGGGGAGAGGACGGGGTCGGTACATGCTCGAACATAATTAGCAGGTTGGTGGAGCAATATAAAGATGCGTTATGTAATTTTTCTGTTCTATCGCCATGGAGACAAAGCAGGTCAAAGTGCAGGTCAGGTCTGTGGAGAGGCAAGTCCGTTGATAGTCTAACACGACGCATTTAGGAGGAGGGAGTAGAGCCTGAACATAATTAGTAGGTTCCTGCTTTTTCCTGGAATGTTCCATCGCATGGCATCTTATCTAATATACCTGTTTCCATGGAGACAAGGTACAGGTCAGATTTGTGGAAATGCGAATCCGTTACTGTAAGAATTAATGTTTTTCATTTAAAAACACTTGAATGAATGATAGATAAGATAGAGATAGAGATATGGATAGACACTGGGGGGCTTTTTTTTTTTCTTTTCTATCACCATGGAGACAAAGCAGGTCGAAGTGCAGGTCAGATCTGCGGAGAGGCAAGTCTGTTCACAGCCTAGCACGACGCGTAGAGGAGGAGGGAGTAAAGCTTGAACATAATTAGTAGGTTGTGGTAAGAAATATGCACTATGTAACTTTTCTGATACATATTTCACCGGCTTTTTCCTGTAATGTTCCACCATATGTCATATTATCTCATGGACCTATCTCCATGGAGACAAGGTACAGGTCAGAACTGTGGAAATCTGTTTACTGTAAGAATACATGTTTTTCACTGCATTTTTGAACTTTTTGAAGACTGAATAACCAATAAGAGAGAGACCAAGGTGATAAGTGTCTTGCCCAAGGACACAACAGCAACATTCATTTGGGTGAGCGGGATTCGAACCGCCAACCTTCAGATCAGTGGACAAACGCTCTACCAACTAAGCTACTGTTGATAGATACATACACATACATATATCTTAAGTGTTATACTGTGGAACAATTCAGGCAAAGTGCATAAAAAACACATCACATCAAGAAAGTTCCACAGTGTGCCTTTCATCAAGTCATATAAAAGTCTGCATACAGTTGTGGTGCGGTCATACACTCGGAGACAAACACGAGCAAAGATGGTGACAGGAGTTGTTCGGCAGCTGTATTCTTGGATTAGCCAAACGCAGGGAAGGCAGAGAATAGAAGTCATTATCCCAGCGCACAGCTCCAGATTTTTTCCCCGTAATGGTGGCTCCTGCCTGGTATTTTAAGCACTGTTAAATTTGACTTAGCCCCAAACAAAACTCTGCCTTTGCTTCGGATTTCCAGAGACAGGCGTCGATGTGAGGAGAACGTCTAAAAAAAAAACAGAAGAGGGAGCAAATTCTGTGAGAAAGAATACACGCTTAAAGGCGCGCTACCTGATTTTTACCGTCTTAAAAACGTGAGAAACTGAGCTAGTTTTTAAAGTTTTCAACATTTTACACAGTTTGCAGTGATCCAAAGTTATTCCTCACGTACCTTATGCATTGAGACCATCCTAATTATTCACCATGATGAGTTGATAAGCACGTTTAACAACTTTCAGAGACCAGAGTGGAGTTTTGCCGTTATGCAGGGGCGGCGCCAGGGTGGGGGCTCGAGGGGGCCCTAGCCTCCCCTAGAATGGCCCACGCTCCCCCATAAACGCTTCCTCACTTCTGATTTCGACTTAAAACTTTCCAATGGCAACCACAGAATTCCATATTAGGTTTAATAAGTCACTGCATTTAAATTTGTTTAAAACACAGAAACAAACATGGTAGTGGTGCGTGGGAGGAGCCAAGTTCTACTGTTAAAATTCTCTAAATTAACTTGTTAAGTGAGGGCCAACATTGAAGACCCTTTGCTCCTTCAACCAAAAATATCTGGCACCGCCCCCGCCGTCATAGTAATGCTAACGACAACTAGCATGCTAATTTGCACTTCCTGAGTAGACATTGGACAATAAAACGGTTTATATTTAGGTGCTAATAACACACAGCGGACTTAGTTTGACCTCAAGAGCTGCTTATACATTATATCTACATTCAGACCATCCTGATTATTCACCATGATGAGTTTATAAGCGCTTTTCACAATTTTTAGAGACCAGAGCAATGTTTTGTCATCACGGTAATGCTGACACCAACTAGCATGCTAATTCACACACTTTATAATTAGATGCTAATAGTACACACCAGACTTAGTTTGACCTCAAGAGCTGCATATACATTATATCTATACTGGGACAAGAAAAAAATTACCAGATTTTTACCGTCTTAAAACCGTGAAAAACAGAACTAGTTCATTTTAAACAGTTTACAGTTGTCCAAAGATATCCCTCACTTATCTTATACATTCAGACCATCCTTATTATTCACCATGAGGAGTTTATAAGCACTTTTTACAACTCTCTGAGACGAGAGCAGAGTTTTGCCATCATGGTAATGGTAACAACAACTAGCATGAGAATTTGCACTTCCTTATTATTATACAACAAAACGCTTTATAATTAGATGCAGTTAGTACACAGTGGACTTATTTTGACCTGAAGAGCTGCTTATACATTATATCTATACTGGGACAAGAAAAAAATTGTCTGATTTTTACCGTCAACTGTGCCAACATTAAAGACCTTAGCACCCCCTTTGCTCCTTCAACCAAAAATATCTGGCACCGCCCCCGCTGTCATAGTAATGCTAACGACAACTAGCATGCTAATTTGCACTTCCTGATTATCGGACAATAAAACACTTTTTAATTAGATGCAAACAGTACACAGCAGACTTAATTTGAATCTTAAAAATCATCTTAAAAAACATCTTAAAAATGTGAAAAATGGTTAACAGTGGTCCAAAGTTATTCCTCACTTACTGTATGCATTCAGACCATCCTAATTATTCACCATGATGAGTTTATAGGCACCGGAGCGGAGTTTTGCCGTCATGGTGATCCTAACAACAACTAGCATGCGAATTTGCACTCTTTATAAAAAGATGCAAATAGTACACAGTGACTTGTTCTGACCTCAAGAGCTGCCTGTACAATATATCTGCACTGGGGCAAGGCACATTTTTGCTCAAATACATGGGATAAAAACGGGGTGCCTTTAAGACATATACAGTTCTTATGTAACGTCCCAATCACATGCTCAAAAACAAAACTTTCCCTTTAAATGAGATGCAAACCTCATCGTGCGCTCTCCTCTAAATCCTAATTCCCCCCCTTCTCCAAACCCTCCATCTTATTTCTTTATTCAGTATCATATTAATTTCAGCAAGACCTGCAAATCCACTCTCCCGCTGCATAATTCATGGGCGTCTTCTGACAAAAATTCCCTTTCATGTACGCTCCGAGCCCTCAACCCAAATCCTTGGAAACCTCGGATAAGGCAGGAGGGCTCTTACCTGTCGGCCATATGCAGCTGTGCGCGGAGTAAACCGGCGTTCCGATAGGGGAAATAAACTCAAAGTGGAATGTTTGAAGTGGTCCGATGGTGATAAGCTTCGTGGCAATCAAAGCGCTCGTGACAATGGAGAGAGGGAAGAACAGCTGCTCTGGGAACAATGGGAATTTTGTGTTTGTAATGTGTAGCTTTGTTTTGTGCAGCTTTTGAGGGCTAATGTGCCGTGTTAATACAGTCACCTGCCTCAAAGCGATTCACACGCAGATCACATGCCCTTCCTGCGTATAACTTTACAGCAAAGACGATATTCTTCAGGGACTTTCATGAAATGGATCGTTGCCCTTTCCAAAAACATCAGCAAAACATCTCGAAATCGAAAAAGGCGACAGTAGAGGTACCAGACGGCCGCAGGACTGTACATCGCGACCAATCGTGTTCACGGGTCAATGTCTGTGTAATCCCTCAGTCGTCCAAGTCTGATTCATAGCAAAAGACGGAGTTTAAATCCGTCAACTGGACAAATCGTTGTAGAGGTGAAGACGTTTCGCTGCTCATCCAAGCCGCTTCTTCAGTTCTGGTCAGATTGCTGGAGGACCCTGCCTTCACGGGTCAATCTTTCCTTCACCAATCAGGCGGGCGAGTCGGACATTTAACAGCCAGTCGCGGAAAGACGTCTGCATTCGAGAGTCGATCAAATATTCCACTCAATCTTTTGACATTTACATCTCGTTGACAGGTTGACGCACTCTCCATCTGACGATCATCGTTTTGTCTCGAGGACTTTTACTACGTCTATTAAATATCAGATGTTTCGCCGTTCTCTTTTGACAGAAACGGTCATACATAGATAACGTCAACTTTAGCCATAGCAAGTGTCAAGTGTCAGTCTATTTTTTGCAATATAACGACATCATAACGACATTAACACATGTAACTACAGCCATCGAATCAAATATTCTGTGTTTGCGAACAAGTCGACTCTTTTGAGCAGTTCCTTAACGTGAACCAAATCTTGAAACCAAAGTAAAAAATACCTAATTTCTAAAAAATAATGATTTTTTTTGAAAGTGTCCACCATTTTGGGTTTCACTCTGACAGCCTGATCCAACACACTTTACAGAAACATTTAAATAATTTCTGGGCTTTTGGCTCTTATTTGATCCTCGATGTTACGTTTTATTCTTAAGTTATATTCACCAAAGTGTTAAGTTATATTAGCAGTCGTTTATTGTCTGAGGTTTATTCACAAACACCTTTTCTAAAGATAATCCCACAGGAAGAAATCAGGACTAGTCAGGTCTGTGGAGATCACATACTGCCCCTGTCTTTGAAAAAACACTTATTATTCCTTTAATGGTGTTTACGCTCGTGGCATCTCTGGTATTAAAATGTCGACGGTAACACCGCTGGGCTTCTGAATTTGACCCATGTGACTCAAAGTACCACTGTACAATGAGGGTTTGTTCCTTGGTGCTGTATTTGCTCATATTACTGTCGGAAGGGTAGCTCTAAATGCCCTGAAAAAATAAAAGAAAAATATTTAGAAACAAAAGAGTTATTAAGTTTTTTCAACTGTCAGTGACTTTTGGGCCATGCTGTAGATTGTGATGAGATTGTGACGGTACAAATTGGCTTTTTTTTTCTCTAACAATAAGTGGAGTATCAATGATTGCTTTTACTGAATCTTTCTGCAGTAGAGTCATTTTAGAGCTTTAAGATGAGTAACGACGTGTGATTTGATCTGCCAGTGTACAGTCCAGTTTGTTTTGAGACGATGTTGGAGAATTCTAAACTGTGGGGAGCCATTGTTTCCTCTGACGATGGGGAACTTCTACTTATTGTGATGTTCTTATATAATCATAAGGAATTACTACTAATCTTTCATTCCAGAAAACATGTCCAAACATTCAAAAAGCCACAAGAAGAAGTGGGTCTCACGGCTCAGGTCTTTTGCCTCCACTGGTGCCAACTGACCTGCACCAAGGCGACACAAGTGGTGCAGTATGTGTCAGAGGTTATGTTGAAACCATATCAAATGGCACACATACATCTCTTTATTACTATTGTTTATTTATTTGAGATACTTTTAAGTTTATGTTACGATATTATCATACAGCAGCCGACACACAGAATATATGCAGACTGCAAGATGGTAACTTGTGTTTTCTTGACTGATAAAAAAGTGGCGTCTGCAGCTCAGAGTGAATACTTTTCTCCAGCCACAGAAGTGCACCTGTGGATTTCAGCTGAAAAGGTAATTTCCTTTTGGCAACCATGTGCAAAGTATATAGTTAACACAAAGATATTTTAATACCTTAATGTGGTCTTGAACAATGTGAGTTTTTTTCTATTTGAATTGTCATGGTGACAGATCTGTTCCACAGCAGAAGAAATGGCACAGCAGGTCCAATCTGGTCATAAAGTTATTAACACTAATTATAACTAATAACAAGATATATATATGACTTCATTAGTATAAAATGGACACTAATTGGTTCTCACGTGAATAGATGTAGAATACAACGGTAATAATGAGCTTCTGTAAATTACTGGTGATTTCAAATTCTTTTGCTCAGAATTTGCCTCTATATCCTGTTGATATCTGTGTGAGCCTACTGCCTCACACAGGCCAACCAGCAGTGCAGACCCATTAATGAGAGCGAGTGTGCTCTTTAATGGGCTTATTGTTTGTATGTATGAAAATCACCACATCCATGTCACATTTCAGGTCTCAACTCCCAACTCCAGTGATGTCCCAAGTGATGTCAGACCTAAAGGTCCCACAAAAAGAGCAAAATTGACCCTGTCTTCAGTGATTATGTATGAATGTTAAATACTTTATAATGGTTGTATTAATGCTTGTCTTTCTCTCATTTTGAAAGGTTCAGATTTGGGTGAAAGCACGTGGAGAGTACAAAGTCCAATTTAAATCTTGTGAGGCCACCTCAGGTAACATTCAAATAATAAACTTTAAATAATAATTCAAATTTCCACCTGCTGGTTTAAATGCCATCTCCTGTGACCATCGCCCAATCACAGCACAGTCTTTTTTCTTGCTCCTCCAAAAGATCGGCATAGGACAGTGGAGGCACATTGTTCAGAAGGGAATGTGGTAAAAAAAAAAAAAAAAAAAGAACAGATTTTACTATAAATTCTTGGTTTGTCATTTTAATAGTTCCTTCTCTGTATTCACAGAACCCTGTTCAGCCAGACCATGCTGCTGCGCTCCCACTCCTGAGGCCTAAGACCATGTCACAGGAGAATCATCAGTGGGTGTCCTCTACATTATTTAGACAAGCTGGAGCTCCAGGACCATCTTCGGTTGTGGATTACACCCCTCAGTCTTCTCTTATGTACCACCAGCCACCAACATCAGACAGGTTCTTTGCTCACCCATCACTGCTGTCGATGCCCTACAGGCTGTGGAATGTTCGGCGGCGTTCAGCTGCTGGTAGTATCCACGGAGAAGTGGAGATCTTCAGGGGCGGCTGCGTCAGGTCCTGGACTTTGACCATTATTACAACCTGGTCACAGAGTCTCTGATTTGCACCAAGTGCTGCAACAGCTATTTGTCATAAAAGGACTGGGCCCACCGCTCTGAGTTTAGGGTCACCTTAACACAACTTTATGGAGCATTTTTTTGTGTGTGTGATTCTGTCAATAATTTTTGCGTGTGTAAGCTAAAATACTTTTGATATGCCTGTGACATTAGGGGTATTCGGCTCTTATGGGAGCTAGGCCAGGGGAATGGCCTTGTTCGACTTGGCTGAAAGAGAACCACGGTGAAGAGTGGCTTAAAAGGGTTGTACAATTCACCAAAGAGTGCAAAGCTTGTAAAAACAAAATTGCCCTGTTGCAAATATATTTTTGAATAACCCCAAGCCTATGGCATTGCCAAAGTAGAAGTCGTGTACAACCAAGATGTTCTTTACAGCCTGGAGGACATCAAGGCCACTATCACCTCAACATATGGATCCATTTTTAAACTGGACTCCACTAGACAGGTTTGGCTTTCAAAGTTATTAGTATAAATACAGAATAGCTTGTTAAGGAGTAAACGCTCCTGGCTGTCCATGTGATTAAATGTTAAAACACTAAGGAATTATATGTTTGGTATAGATCTCAAATTATATGTTTGGTATAGATCTCAAATAAGCTAACCAGCAAAGGGCACAGCACAGTGGCTCTGTTCAGTTGGTAATGAGATGGGTCAAGTGCTCATCAGTGTCCTGTGCTAGAGAAGGTCCGGGTTTGGGTCAAGGCTGCTGGCCTGGTAGACAGGCCGTGCATATTAACCTGCAGTAAGTGTATAATAGAGTGGCTAGTTTTCTGTTGCTGGTCACTACATATATTAGTTACAGTATAAAGCAGCTTAATAAACAGTTATAAATAGAAACAAGTTAAAAGTCTGCAGTGCAGACAGAGATCTGCTTTACATTTGCATGTAAATGTATTGAACAGCTGGTGTAGATCCTCCTGCTGCTCTCTATGTGGACTGTGGCTGTTGCAAAGAAGCCAGTGAGACCAACCTTAAGACCAGATTCAGTGGATGGCCTGACTTACTTGTTTGTCTTGACATATGGCACTTTATACAGCACTTGGCTGTAGGATTTACTACTGATGACCAGCTCTACTCCACACAACCAAGAAGACTGGACTGCTCTCACTGAAAAGCACCTGGACTGGTACATCACAAAGAGCAGAGGAGAACCGTCCAGCTGCTGGATCAACTCATCAGTGAGCCCTTGAGTGGCAAAAGATGTCCTTGGTGTTCCACTTCTGGACCCAGTAAGAATGCTGCACATCTGACGTGTTCAGGACTCACCTGGTATGGCACTGTACACTCAGACTGGAACCATCACCAAAGGAGTCCAGCTGCAGACACTGGCACACTGGACTGCATTACAGAATAACGAGCCTCTTGAGGATATATCACCAGATTCTGAGGAGACACGAGAGCAGCAGCTATTGGAGACAGATGAGGGCTTTGAGGAAATGAACAGTGATGCCTCTTACTGATTTTCCTATAGATACAGCTGATATCGTGGCCCACATTCTGCCTCCATTTGCTCTCCTTCCCTCTGAGCCAGTACTTCCTGAGGGCTAATGTTTACACTTCTTCTTAGGCTGTGGATGAGCACAGCATGCCTGGAATGGATCATGTTGACCAGCTTACAGAGTATCTGGTGGAGCTAAGAAATGAGAAAGGCCTAACTCTTACCAACCAGCAGGTTAGCACCATTGTGGGTCTGTGACAGAACCTGGAACAACACGATAAGAGCAGAATTTTGTACGCTGCGTGGCATCAGGACAGACTGCTCACTGGGCGCTTTAGCTTTAGCTCCTGTTTATGCAGGAGGTGACAGCACTTGGTACTTGTACTTGGTTTTGCTGGGTCTGCAGCTCAATAGCCAAGCTGCAGCCACCTAGTTCAAACTATATTTATTTGATTGCGCAACAAAAAACTGGACGCCAAACATTATCAAGATGGTCACTTTTCTGAACGATTTACAAAAAGATTCGGCAGCTCATTTTGAACAACGGTATCATCATTTGGAATTAGTTGTAAATGGGATTGTTTCGTGGGTAAAGACTGTAATCTACGAAGTTATGTGCATGTACATATCAGTTATAGGAAGTAAATATATATATAATATTTTCATGTATACATCATTTTGGAATATATATTTTCTGTTCTAAAAAAATAATATATAAAATTAAAAAAAAAATAAAAAAAAAAAATCCAAAATTTCTCAGCTTTCAGTACCGTTTTTGCATTTTCTTTTGATTAATTGCCGATTAATATTGCAAATAAAGTCAAACAAACCAAAGATAGATGAATTTCTATTAGACATACACTCACTATATTCTGTGAAGTAATATTAATGAGTTCAAATGGAGGTCACAGCTGTAGTTGACTAACTGGACAGGTCACGAAACCTAAGACAAGGAGAGTTCATGTAGAGTGCATGCACCTGCTGTGACAAAGTGTGGAAACAGCTTTGAGTGACAAGTGGACCCAGCCCCTAACATCTGCGGCGCGGGTTTGTTTGTGATTCTGCATTATGGATAGTGAGTCTAATGGGATCCCGTGTATGTGTGGGTGTTATACTGGTAGAAATATGAGGCCTTTTCTGTGACTCTCTTAAATATTGACATCTTCGCTCGAGTCTGCGGCTGTATGTGCGCCTCCGATATTACCTCCATTGCTGTAGTGTCAGTGCTAATATTGCGTTCTTCTATTTTTCATATTTGGAAGTGTGTTCAACTGTGGCAAACTAACACACCACTTGAACAATATCAGCGAACATCTGTTTATACTGTCTTTAAAAGAATTCGATCGAACGATTGTAGTCGCATAACTGATTTCAAACTGTCATTTATATTCATAGACTTTCCTGTCACATGATCGGTCATGTGACTACATAGGCGCGTATAAAACTGAATGGTGTGAAACTGAAGGGCTTGACCACGAAAAGTCATATTGCGGTGGTGTTAAAATAAGTTCTTTCTGTTCTAAGTATGGGTATTAATTGAGTCTTTACCATAGTTATCCTGCTTAATCCATCATTTTACAAGAAACGTCTATTACGACTAAAGCTACTAATATTACACAAAACGTCCGACTAGTTCAAACAAATTACCCTGTTGACTTGGTAGAGGTAGGGAATCGAACTCAGATCTCCCCGTTTTTCGTCCACCCACGCCTCAAATCTTCCCCATCTTTTACAAGATATTCTTCCTCAGCGTTAGCCCAGTTGGTAGCGTGTTCGCCCAATGATCCCAAGGTTGGCGTTTCAAATCCCCTCTCATGTCTTCGAAACAAAACCGCTATATGAACTGTGACCAATTAATTTTGCATGTACTTATATTGCAGTTTTTCATATTTAAATAGTAATGTGTATGGCAAAAGCCGAAGTTAAATCTGTCAACTGGACAAATCGTTGTAGGAGTGACGACGTTTCGCTGCTCGTCCAAGCCCCTTCCCGAAGAAGCAGCTTGGAAACGTCTTCAGTCCTCCAACGTTTTGTCCAGCTGACAGGTTTAACTTCGGCTTTTCGACGACTGAGGGATTACACAGACGGTAATGCGTGTGTTTACTTCGAAAGGCATTGAGTTTTATGTAACGATTACTTCGCTAATGATTTTCTGAAGTGACTAACGTTCATTTTGTTATATATGCTGCTGTTTATGGGTTTATTTATTTATCTCTTGAGCTCCGAAGCAAAGCTAGGAGGGAAAAATCCAAGCATGTTTGGGATATCTATCTTAATGTTCCATCTGCTTCCTCAGCCGTACTTGGGTTGATAATGGTGCAGTCGCATACAGCTGCCAGCTCTGTAAACAGACAGATGTAGATAATATCTGCTCTTAAACTCCATTGTGTTTTGGGCGGACTCACGTGACTTACCGCACAATACAGTACAAAACAGTTTGATTTTAAAGGGACGCCATGTAACTTTTCTGGTGGGGAGTTCACTTTACCTGGGATGTTTCACAGTATGCCGTTAAACTGATTAATCTCCATGGCGACGAGCTGGTGATGTCACTGTCGGTCAAGAGCAACCACCAAAAATTATCACCAAAAAAAAAAAATTTAAATGGCAAAAAAAATTTGAAAAAATTGGGGGGAAAACATGAAAAAAAAGAAACAAAAAAAAAAAAAAAAAAAAAAAAAAAAAAAAAAATTTTAAAAAAGAAAAAAAAAATCCACAGATCTTGACCGCCAGTGGCACCATCATCAGCTTGTCGCCATGGAGATAATTCAGTTATACGATGAAACATTCTAGGCAAAGAAATAACATCTCTGAAACAACATCGCGCCCCTTTAATTTATGTTTTTATTCAGTATTCCCATGACAACATATTACCAAAGCTCTGTTTTACTCAGAGACATCAAGCCATTTTCAATCAGCTGCTTTAGATAAGCCAAGATTATATTTATAGCACTAACAAGTAGAACGACGGGAGAAACAGAGCAATTCTGAACAGCCCCTCTCTCTTCGGGTCCTAATTGAGACGTATAGCTTTTAAATCCAGATTGATGGACTGCACTTGAACACAACACGAAGCTGACTGGGATAATAAGGCCAATGATCCAATAGTGCTGCAGCATATTAGCGCTGACTGTTGATAGACCAATTGCATAGCGCTAATTTAGTCCGGCGGGCCCCCCACTGGCCTCCACATAGATTACATTGTGTGTGCGTGTGTGTCTGCATGTATTCAAATTTGAAATGGTTACATATAGGTTGAGTCGAGCCCTGTACTTACATAATGAGGCTATTATCGACATGGCAACATAGTCTACTTTGAGGGAGTTTTGTGATAATAATAAAAGTAGCTTAATCAATCGTTTACGGTCTAGCTACTTCAAAACACACTCACGATTGGCCTCTCTGACCTCTATATACTTGTGCATGTCTTAAGCCATTTTAATTTTCACAACACTGACTATTTACAGAGCATCTAACACGAACCTCTTATCCCTAATCTTATGAAACTTGTAAAAAAGTTAGTTTATTTTGAAAGTCTGTCTCCTGCCCATAGACTTTATATGTAAATGGATACAGCTAACCCACTAGCCGCACTGGCTCCATCGATTCTGGCTCCAAATCACTTTCTACTGAAAAAAACGTTGCTCGTCTCTCTGTAACTGCTGCTGTCATACTCGTTGTTTGGTCTTAAAATGTTCGGATTAACCCTCTCTACATGATCATGGTATTTTTTATTTCATTATCACGCCTGTAAATCAAGATGTGAAGATTAATAAGAGACAAATCAGGTGCCTTCTTTCACCAAAGTCCTTCCTGCTAGCGTTAGCAGCAGGTTTGATTGACAGCGCTGCTCCCTGCTAAACCAGTGGTGCAGGAAGGGGCGTTACCTTCAACAGCCTCGCTCCGGATTGGCTCTTTGGTTGCTATGATACTTGTGGTTGGAATTCCAAGTGTGGAACTCGGCTCCAAATTCGCCGCTATAACCGCTCTAGCCTCGATGAGCTTCATTTGAGCTGAACGTTATGGGTGACGTCACACTCGCTTAGTCCACTTCTTTATTCAATCCTTTATATGCTCCTGCCAAAGTAACTTGCTTTCAGATAAGTGCTATTTTAAAACGCCATTGGATGCTTGCAGTTTGCATGTTTTCATAAGCCAAATGTATTTTACTGCAATCAAAATATTACTCTTTGTGTCCTTGATAAAACACACAAAGGCAGTATTGTCATTGATAGTATCTGAAGTACACACTGTAGAAACAAAAAGGCTGTATCGTTTTGCCAGTTGAACTCTTCAACTCCAAACCGTTCCCATGCCTGCCACATTTCCTGTTGACATTTCCCGTTTGAAGTAATCAATCAATAAACAGTCTGTAGCTGACATGAAAGGACGACGGTGACAAGCGCCCCCTCTGGCCCGACGGTGGCGGCGCGGGGACGGGCTGAAGGCTGCACTGTCTCGCTGCGTTCTGGTGTCAGTGAACGGGGCCCCTGAGTTACTTCACTGTTTTGTCCTTCCTGCTGTTACCTTGGCGCATACAAAAGCCATCACTCACTGCATGCTGGGTAAATAAAGATTATATTCATATCAGGGGGATTATGGAAATGATCTGACCTGGCGGCTCATGTGTGACTTCAATGCATATGCCGTAGATCTCTACACTCCATATGTACAACCCAAGAACTTGACTTTCTTTAGCTGTAACAAACTTGGTAATGGTCAATTTTGGTTCACATTCATGCACCAGTGTCTTGCCAAAGGACACAACAGCAGCATTCCCCTGTGGAAGCTGGAAGTGCACCACCAGCCTGTCGGTCAATGAATCTGACCGCTCAATGGATGATGTTTATGTCGAGGGGGGATTCGAACCTCCAACTTTCAGACCAGCAGTTGTCTGTGCCTCTGATTAGTGATTCAGTTAAGTTTTCACTGATTTTTATTTGTAATATTTTGTTTTTTTGACATAAATATATCACGCCTCGCTGTCCTGTCGATCATTTACCAATCGAAAAACTCCAGGAGACAAGACAGGTTTCGGTCTGACTTCTTTAAAGCCCCAGTGTGTAACGTTTTAGCCAAAACCGACAAAAAAGCAGCGTGATTTTGTTTCGTTTTGTTTCTATTGCCCTGAGAAACTGTGAGAGGGCTCGCATCTCCACAAACCTGACTCGTATTTAGCCTGGAGAACAGCCACCTCCTACTATTTTCCATGTTTTTTCTTTGACCATGATATCCCACAGTATCTCCAGGGAGAATATTCTGAATTATAGTCTTTTGTGAATATTTCCATGTATATGACGTGCTACCTCTAGAAAATTACGTAGCGTTGCTTTAAGTTAGTGAGTATTACCTGCTGTAGTTTCTTTCTGGCTGGAGTTTCCATATCTTCTCTTGGTCTTACAGTGGTGCACAACAGCTTGATCTAAAAAGTTTATCGGTATCCTGCCAACAAACTTAAAAATACATTAAAAACTACAAGAAAAAAGCACCTGGTATAAGTCGATATATGAAAAAGCATCTTATCTGAAGCGCCATACCTCTGCTGTATATTGGTATTCTGCTTAGCGCACAGTTCATAGGAATGCAATGCAATATTCAACACTGGGTCCAAAGGCTAATCTGGGCATTACGTTGGAGAAGCAGCTTCCTTCATATCACCCTCACTCTCACATGCACCAATGTAAATACTTTAAATATATTCCAGTCCACGTGGATATCCAAGGCCAGCTCCCGCGCAGACCCCTCAGGTTAACTGATTAGGTTCAAGTGCACAGAGCGTTGGCCCATCCCAGGATCTTTAAGTCCCTCCATATTGGTTTGTTCTTATAAAACCGTGACCTTTCGCTCTCATTCAGATGGCAGGTTCCACAGTTCAGCCCACCTGTCAATAGCAATAAGACGTCAAGACGGAGGAGGACTTCAAGCTAGCGGAATATGACCCGCGTGTCGTCAACCAGGGGGACACGGGTTTATCCCTTGTGTATTGGTTCTGTGTACTTTGGTAATATTGGATTTTTTTATGCTATATTACAGTTTGCAGTTGGCTTATTAGGCGAAAGGTAATTGGCCGTGTGCAGAATAGCGCGCGGCTCACTGTTAGCGTCACTACTTCCTGTTCAGTTGTATCTCTATGAGGTTTTCGCTAGGTTATACTAAGATTAATAAATATTTAAAGATAAGACAGTGGACAGGGTGCTCTACTTTGGTAATATTGGATTTTTTTATGCTATATTACAGTTTACAGTTGGCTTATTAGACAAAAGGTAATTGGCTGTGTGCAGAATAGCGCGCAGCTCACTGTTAGTATCACTACTTCCTGTCCAATTGTATCTCTAAGACGCTAACATTAACACATATTTAAAGATAAGACAGCGGACAGGGTGCTCTGCTTTGGTAATATTGGATTTTTTTATGCTATATTACAGTTTGCAGTTGGCTTATTAGACAAAAGGTAATTGGCTGTGTGCAGAATAGCACGCGGCTCACTGTTAGCATCACTACTTCCTGTCCAATTGTATCTCTAAGAGGTTTTTGCCAAGTTATGCTAACATTAATACATATTTAAAGATAAGGCAATGGACATGGAGCTGTGGGTGGATGCGACAGACGACCTGCTCTGCCAATGATGTTTACGTCGACTGTGGGATTCGAACTGCCAACCTTCGGATCACTGGTTGTACATCTACTGCAGGCCTATACCTGTGATTAGTGACTGGTTGTGTTAAGTTGCTAAGTTTTCGTTTTTGCTTTGATTCAAGATGTGTCATGACTTTGTCTGATTGGTTACTCCACCTGCCAATCATTTAGCAAAACCCCAGGAGATAGGACGGGTTTCAGACTAACCTACTTAAAGCTCCAGTATGTAACTTTTTAGCCCAAATAGATAAAAAAATCCACATGTTTTTGTTCTTGGTTTCACTTTGTTTGTTTTTATTGCACTGCAGGTTTTTATTAACCTAGAGACGTGTGTCCTTACTGTGAGCGGGCTTGCATCTCCACAAACCTGACTCTTATTTGTCCTGGAGGAGGGCCACCAGCTTCTAGTTTCCATGGAAATATTTTCTTTGACTGTGATATTAGACGGTGGACAGGGGGCGGGTGGATGTCACCGACAACATGTTAAAACTACACGAATAAAATGAAAACTTCTGTGTTTAGAGATGTTTGTATCTCAATGCTAATGCTAATGCTAATTTTGAAGTATAATAAAAATGAAAACAACATTACAAACTGAAGTATTCTACATTTAAAAACAATTGGATAGTCTTTATTTTAATTAATTTGAATTTTAATAGGCTGTTTTATGTTTTAATAAAAGTGACTGTTAGCTGAGTCACATCGAGCTAGCTAGCGTGCAGCTGTGGACAGAACCTTTTGCTATTTAGCTGAACAAATTACACATGTATCAATTCTTACATTTAAACATGCACTGTGTAACTTTTTTACGTTTTACTGGTGTCCATGGAGATGCTATTGCTTTGCCTGAACAATCCAATACTCCTTTATGTGTAACGCACCTGGCCGAGTTATGGGTCAGTTCTGTGGAAAGGCGAGCCCAATCACGGTAGGAATGCATGTTTTTAAATGCTGTGGAATAGTCCAGGCGGAGAAATGCCATCACCATGGAAACAATCCCTCAAAAACGAAAAGTTACATGGTACACTATTATGTAAGAATGTATTGGCCAACAGTTTCGCTCAATGCACCAATTTGACAAGTGTTAACCACTCTGCCACTGTCAATGTATGTACGCAGACACTTTGGACGAGGTGGGTTAAGCGTTTTGCCCGAAGACACAACGACAGCATTCATCTGTGGGAGCTGGAATCGCACCATCGACCTGCAGCGAATCCGACCGCTCTACCAATGTCGATGTTTTACCAATGAGGGATTCGGGAACGGGATTCGAACTGAACTGGCAACCTTCGGATAAGATGATGAACGCTCTGCCGACTGAGCTACTGTCGCCCGTGGTTGCGGCTTCTGTCGACTGGCTAAAGATCCAATTTTTCGACGATCAGGCTGAAGCACTCCCAAACCCCGAGCCAAACATTAAAAGTTACATCGATTTCACAAGTCCTACATTCCAGCAGATTAACTCAAATGTCAAGTCAAAGTTGCGGGAGCCGTATCTTCTGGAGTAAGCACTGTGCTCCCTGGAGAAGTGCCTGTGGTGTGATTCATCCAATTAAAACCCCACGCGACTCTCGATTCACCGAAAACACAACTCCATTTGTGACTTTCCGCTTAAAGGCCCCGAATTACACTGTTTCCTGATCTGTTCTAATGTCGTTTCCTCGTCACAAACAGACCTGGAGTTGTGTTTTGTTGCATTCACACATGTTTAACACACAAACCCTGCAGATTTAGACTGAGTTTTTCTTTCAAACTGAAGATACTCTGTTCCACCTTGTGATGTCATCATGTGGTAATACAGGTAAGTGACTATTGTGAGCTTGAAGTCGTGTTATAATGCTACTACTTCCTCAAAAACATACCTGGAGTTGTGTTTTGTTTTACTTACAAATGTTTGAGTAACACTTTATTATTCGTCTGTGCATCTCCAAAGCTCAAAATGCTCTGTTCCACCTTGTGATGTCATGAAGTGGTCGTTTCCAAGTTTCCTTTTTACCTTTTGTTCTATAGAAATTGGCAGTTCCTCGTCTGAAATCATCCAAATGATTGTAGTGAAGGTGTATGGAGTTTAAAAACACAGCGGAGCACTTCCTGTATTACCACATGATGACATCACAAGGTGGAACTGATGGAACAAGGTGTTTTCTGTGAGAGAAAAACTCAGCCTACATGTGTGAATGAAATAAAAGACAACTCCAGGTCTGTTTGTGACGAGGAAACAACATTATAACAGAGATCAGAAAATAGTGTAATATGGGCCCTTTAAAAACGACCACTTCATGACATCACAAGGTGGAACAGAGCGTTTTGAGCTTTGGAGATGTAGCCAGACTAATAATGCAGGATTAGAATGAAACAAAACACAACTCCAGGTCTGTTTTTGAGGACGTAACGACATTATAACAAGATTAAAGCGTCAATTTTGCGTCATATAGGACATAGAAAGTGTCAGTGTACAGCCCCAGTGTGATACAGTAGCTTTAAATGTCCCGTCTTACTGTGTCTCTGATGTTTTTGTGTGAAGAAACTGCTTTGCCCAGGGTGTATTTCTCAAGTTTCTCAGAGTGCACAGTACAGTTGTATAGGGGAGGGGGGGGGAACAAAAGCAGTGCAGCGTTAGCAGTATTCTAGCATGTGTTTTGCAGCGAGACAAAGATAGTGAAGAACAGAGCGAGTGCGACTGCCTCCAGGTGTGTCACAGCTGAAACGGGAGCAGGCCCGGTCGTGTAGCGCTGGTTCAAACAAGAGTCTTTCTCATATGCGGGTGTAGATTTAAACCCCTCGCTGTGTTTTCTGTATGGAAAAGTGGGCTGGCCATCGTGGTATGGAATGTATTTATAAAGGACTACTTTAAAAATTGCCACAATGCCAGGAACAGACAGGAACATTTAATAGTTTTTTGTTTTTTGTTTTTTTTTACAGTATATGAAAGTGCATTGTGTTCTGCGTCCTGATTGGCTGAGGGACTGTAGACCATTGTGTTCTGCGTCCTGATTGGCTGAGGGACTGTAGACCATTGTCCATCAGTCTCCTCCGTGTCTCCTGTACAGTACAGAATGTGTCAGACAAATTTACATAAATGTTGGATCGCAGTGTGACTCTTAAGTGCTGTATGTTTGCAAGTTTTCTCCCCGACAAAACCCACAATGTCGATGAAACGTTCTGCACCGACAAAGGCACCGACGAAGGTTTGAACTTTGAAAGAGTTTAAACAAGAGAGAAATGTGAGAAAATGTTAATGCAGACATGTCAGACCTGTGGGCCAAATGTGGCCCTCAATATAATTATATTTGGTCCACGAGATCACATCAAATACTCTCTCCTTGCCTCCCTCCTCTCTCTTTCTCTCCCTCCTCTTCCCTCCCTCCATCCCTCCCTCCTCTGTCTTCCCCCTCTTCTCCCTCTCTCTCTCCTCCGCCTCCTCTCTCTCCTCTCCTCTCTCTCCCTTCTCCCTCTCTCCTAATTTTGGAGTGGGTGTATATACCCTGTTCTCACTCCCTCCCTCCTCTCTCCTCTCTCTATTCTCCTCTCTCTCTCTCTCTCTCTCTCTCTCTATCACAACGCTCCCTCCTCTCTTTCTCCTCCCCCTCCCCCCTCCCCTCCTCCCTCCTCTCCTCCCCCTCCTTTCCCCCTCTCTCCGATCCTCCCTCCTCTCTCGCTCCTCTCGCTCTCTCTCCTCCCTTTCCTTTCTCTCCACTCTTTCTCTCCCTCCTTCCTCCTTCCTCCTTTCCTCTTCCTCTCTCTTAAATGTTGTGGAGTGGGTGTGTCTCCCCTGTTCTCCTCCTCTCCTCTCCCCTCCTCTCCTCTTCTCTCCTCTTCCTCCTCTCCTCCTCCTCCTCTTCTCCTCTTCTCTCTCTTAAACCTTGTGGAGTGGGTGTATATACCCTGTTCTCCTCCTCTCCCCCTCCTCTCTCCTCCTCTCTCCTCCTCTCTCTCCTCTCCTCCTCTCTCTCTTAAACCTTGTGGAGTGGGTGTATATACCCTGTTCTCCTCCTCTCCTCCTCTCTCTCCTCCTCCTCCCTCTCCTCCTCTCCTCCTCTTCTCTCTCTTAAACCTTGTGGAGTGGGTGTATATACCCTGTTCTCCTCCTCTCCTCTCCTCTCTCTCCTCTCCTCCCTCTCTCTCTCTTAAACCTTGTGGAGTGGGTGTATATACCCTCTCCTCCTCTCCTCCTCTCCTCCTCTCCTCCTCTCCTCCTCTCCTCCTCTCCTCCTCTCTCTCTCTTAAACCTTGTGGAGTGGGTGTGTATATACCCTGTTCTCCTCCTCTCCTCTCCTCCTCTCCTCTCCTCCTCTCCTCCTCTCCTCCTCCTCTCTCTCTTAAACCTTGTGGAGTGGGTGTATATACCCTGTTCTCCTCCTCTCTCCTCCTCCTCCTCCTCGTCTCTCTCTCTCTTAAACCTTGTGGAGTGGGTGTATATACCCTGTTCTCCTCCTCTCCTCCTCTCTCCTCCTCCTCCTCCTCCTCTCCTCCTCTCTCTCTCTCTAAACCTTGTGGAGTGGGTGTATATACCCTGTTCTCCTCCTCTCTCCTCTCCTCCTCTCCTCTCCTCCTCTCCTCCTCTCTCTCTTAAACCTTGTGGAGTGGGTGTATATACCCTGTTCTCCTCCTCTCCTCTCTCCTCTCCTCCTCTCCTCCTCTCCTCCTCTCTCTCTTAAACCTTGTGGAGTGGGTGTATATACCCTGTTCTCCTCCTCTCCCTCCTCTCCTTCTCTCCTCCTCCTCCTCTCCTCCTCTCCTCCTCTCTCTCTTAAACATTGTGGAGTGGGTGTATATACCCTGTTCTCTCCTCCTCTCCCTCCTCTCCTCCTCCTCCTCCTCTCCTCCTCTCTCTCTTAAACCTTGTGGAGTGGGTGTATAAACCCTGTTCTCCTCCTCTCCTCCTCTCCTCCTCTCCTCCTCTGTATATACCCTGTTCTCCTCTCTCTCCTCCCTCTCCTCCTCTCTCTCTTAAACCTTGTGGAGTGGGTGGTGTATACCCTGTTCTCCTCCTCTCCTCTCCCCTCCTCTCCTCTCTCCTCCTCTCCTCTCCTCTCTCTAAAACCTTGTGGAGTGGGTGTATATACCCTGTTCTCCTCCTCCTCCTCTCCTCTCCTCTCCTCCTCTCCTCCTCTCCTCCTCTCTCTCTTAAACCTTGTGGAGTGGGTGCACATACTCTCTGCTGAGCCTTGTTACAGTGAGCACAGCCCTGTATTTTTGCTGATCCTGTATTCGCCGCTCCCATCTGCAACGCAAAAAAAAGAAGAAGAAGAAGAAGAAGAAGTGTGTTTTTGATCCAGCGGAGCTCTTAATATCACTAAGCCGCTTTTGTCATCCCGGGCTGCGACAGGCGGTCATGTGACGTGGATCATGTGACGCCTAGCCCCTCCCCCCTCCTGTAAGACTCTGCTGACGCCGCGTTAAGTACGGACGGAGGAGGGGCGGAGGTGGGGGGCCAGGGGTTTGGGCGCTGTCCAGGGGAGAGGGACGAGGGCCAGCTGGCTCCGGGACCTCGTGCGTCACACGTGTGGATAAGAGGCGCCTACCGTGCAGCGTGAAACGTGGATGTACGCCGAGAATAGTTCGGATTTGAATGTTTAAATGTCCTATATTACACAAAATGTACTCTCAGAGCTTTAAGTCGTGTTATAATGCTTTTATATCCTCAAAAACACACCTGGAGTTGTTTTTTTTGTTTCATTCACACATGTTTCAGTCTGTTTCTCCACAGCTCAAAACGTTCTATTCCACCTTGTGATGTCATGAAGTGGTAGTTTTCAAGTTTACAGCTACTTTTTTTTTACCTTTAGTTCAGTAGAAATCAGCAATTCCAGGGATGAAATAATCCAAATGATTCTAGTGAAGCTGTGTGGAGTTTAAAAAAAACACAGCGGAGCACTTCCTGTATTACCACATGATGACATCACAAGGTGGAACAGAGTGTTTCCAGTTTGAGAGAAGAACTCAGCGTAAATCTGCAGGGTTTGTGTGTTAAACATGTGAATGAAACAAAACACAACTCCAGGTCTGTTTAAGATGAGGAAACATTATAACATCGATCTGAAAATAGAGTAATATAGACCCTTTAACGTTAGAAGAATGTTAATTAAATTTTGTAATAAACTTGAGTTATTATTTGAGATTTAATTAACTGTAAAGCACAATATTGATCTAAAATGATGCAATGGTAGAAATGTGCGACTGACGTCCTCGTCCTTAGACTCAAGTGCAGAACAGACAGTGGTAAAAGTAGTAAAGTACTGTACTTAAGTAGAATTTTTAGGTATTTAAGTACATTTTACAGTGGATACTTTTCACTTTTACTTCACTACATATTTGAACTGTACTGAAAAGTAAAAAAAATACCCAAAAAAACCCACAAAATTCATAAGAAACAATAAGGAACTGATTTGTATTGTTACTGTGACCAAAATATGTTTCATTTTGACTCAATATCACTACATTTACTTTTACTTTATTCTTGAAGTGATTTTTTTTTTTTTATTGGGTATTTTTACTCAAGTACATTTGTGATACTTTGACTTGAGTCACTTACCTCTGTATCTGCGCTTTTATTTAAGTCATAAAACTGAGCACTTCATCCACCACTGGGAGGATACACAAACGAGCACGAATCACTCAAACGACACGAGGACAAACAAACACGGGTTAAAAGGTTTTAAAAAGTCAAAAAGTCAAATGTGTTACTTTCAGAACTGGAGGGAGATTGTATTGAATTTGGACGTCAGAAGAAAATCGTACAGTTCAAATAAAGAACTGATTCATTTGGGGGATTATTCAGTGAGTCATTTTATTGGTTTGTGAAGTACTGTAAAATACAAAGAATACATTTCAACTTGTATATTTATTTATTTATTTATTTATTATTTTATTATTTATATTATTCTTATTATTATTATTATTATATTATTATTATTATTTATTATTATATTTATTATTATTATATTATTATATATATTATTTATTATTATATTATTATTATTATTTTTATGTTTCCACACATCACTGTCCACTCTTTTCTGCATATTTTTCCGACAGTAATGAGAAAAAATTCTAACAGTTCCATCCATCCATTTTCTTCCGCTTATCCAGGGCCGGGTCGCAGGGGCCGGGACTCCCAGACTGCCCTCACCCCAGACACTTCCTTCAGCTCCTCTGGCGAGACCCCGAGTCATTCCCAGGCCAGCCGGAGACATAGCCCCTCCACCCTGACCTGGGTCTTCCTCAGGGCCTCCTCCCAGTGGGACATGAACCTCCACGGGGAGACGTCCAGGAGGGATTCAGAACAAACCGCCTCAGCTGCTCCGCTCGACGTGGAGGAGCAGCGACTCTACTCCGAGCTCCTCACTCTCTCAAAGGAAGCGCCCAGCCACCTTGCAGAGGAAACCCATTTCGGTCGATTGTATCCACAATCTTCTCCTTTCGAGCCCTACCGACGCTCATGAGCTTCGCCTTTGGACTCAGCTTCTTCTTCACCACAACAGTTCTGGAAAATGAAAAGTTCAGTCTTGATTTGACGTCAGCTGTTTTGAAACACTTAATAACATACGCCAGAGTACCAATTATACATGTACTCTGTGTATCCAGCCGTCAAGACACTTTTTCAGCAGCCATTATAAGGAAATTTGTTTGTGCATTTTTAACCTCAATTCAACCGAAGCGCAGACCGATAAAGTGCATTGTCTTTTGTGCAAGCTGTTGTGTTTCAGCGTTACCCTCAAGTAGCCCGTGTGCCTCTGACAGCACGAAACAAACTGCAAAGTCGCATGGGACATCTCAGGACATCGATTTTTTGGATATGTTTATAGACTTTTGGGGTCGCACAATGATTTTTTTATACCTACAAATCTGCCAAGTCACCTATACCTCTCATGTTTTCTTTACGACTCGTGCTTTATATTGGCTTTTGTTTCGGTTCTGTTTTTGCTTTGTGTTGAACCTTTCAGATATGCGACCTAAAGCTGTTTGCATTAAGTCTTAGTCCTCTAAGGGAAATAAAACAAAAGCGAAGTGAGGACAGCCAGCATTTCACAGACCAATGGGTTTGTCAGTTGGATATATAGACTGTATTAAAGCTATAGGCAAATGCAGTGGTGGAACGTAACCAAGTAAAAGTAGTGAAGTACACATTTTAGGTATCTGTATTTTACTTAACACTTGAAAGGACTGAGCACATTATAGACCATTATAGCTCGCCTAGACTTTTTTTTTCTTTTTTTTAACCATAAAAATCATGTAAAGGAAGTATCAGCATATACTTTTGCCTTTTATTCCACACAAACTACCTCTTTTTTTACATCCATCCTCATTTTTCCCTTGATGCATCAAATAACTGACTGGGAGAATCCCGGCTGCTCCTGCGCTCTGATTGGTCGTCTTCAAGGGACGACGTGAGCACATTACCGTAATGACAGTAACATACTTAAAGAGCCCCCATGCCTCTGCTTTGAGATGCAGTTTGGATTTGCATGAGAGCACAGTTGGTTTGGAGGAGTTACGGTAATGGCAAACTGGCGACGATAGCTTCCGACGCTATAGGGTTAAAGGTCCTATATTACGCAAAACTGACTCTTCTGAGCTTTAAGTCATGTTACAATGATGTTCCCTTCTCAAAAACAGACCTGGAGTTGTGTTTTGTTTCATTCACACATGTTTGAGTAACACTTTATTATTAGTCTGTACATCTCAATTGCTCAAAATGCTCTGTTCCACCTTGTGATGTCATGAAGTGGTAGTTCTTAAGTTAACATCTCCTTTTACCTTTAGTTCTGAAGAGATTGGCAGGGCTGAAATTATCCAAATCATTCTGGTGAAGGTGTGTGGAGTTTAAAAAACACAGTGGACCACTTCCTGTTTTTACCACATGATGACATCACAAGGTGGAACTGAGTGTTTTCTGCTTCAGAGAAGAACTCAGCCCAAATCTGCAGGGTTTGTGTGTTAAACATGTGTGAATCAAACAAAAACATAAACTCCACCATCAACTTTCTACTCCACCACATTTTGAACCGGACTGAAAAGTAAAAGTATTTTTTTTTATTATAGTTTAAGACCTGCTTAAAAATCGGAGGTTTCTTTTTTTTTTAACACGATCATAGTTTTGAGCAAATAAAAATATACAAATAAAACAAGATAGACAAAAAAACAATGATTTAATTGTTTTTCTGTTGAACAAAAATTCAGCACAAATCTTTATCAAAATCACCACATGAAGCTTTATATCTGCATGAAATACCTTACTTTGAACTCTTTACAGTACTTTTTAAAAGAACTGTTGGATACGTTACTTTACGTAACAAAACTGAGTACTTTAAGTGTTTAAGTGACCTTTTCAGTTCTACCTGATCCTCCCTCAGACCCAACGAAGCAAAGAAACAAAGAGACAATAGGACGATCCGTCAGGGTTATTAAAGTTTGA
>JAIEZT010000198.1:4255984-4265984 GCA_019594935.1 Periophthalmus modestus
GTGTGTACTTTTTCTTTGCCCTACTAGGATATTTTTAGTGAGTATGTGTGAATATTTGACCTTGTGTTATGGCTGCAAAAGTATCACCAGTGTTCTCCAAAATGAAAAAAAATCACAGTGTTTTATTATTTTTAAATTTATGCACTATTGGATAATTTTGCTTTCTCTTTTAATCAAGAAAAGAAATATTTAATAATAAAAATAATAATAATAAATAATATTAATAAAATAATAATAATAATAATAAAAAAACCAACAATTTTTTAAATACAACTAAAAATACATAAATTTTTGGTGCAAATTTAATATAAATATTTATCGTGTATACTTTTATTTTCCCCTACTAGGATATTTCTGGTGAGTATGCGTGAGTATTTGATCTTGTGTGATGGCAGCAAAAGTATCATTAATGTTCTCAAAAAATAAATAAATTAAAAAAATAAATATTTTTAATTTGTGCACCATTGGACAATTTTGCTTTCTATTTTAATAAATTAAAACAAATAAATATAAAATAATAATAAATAATAAAATAAGTAAAAAAATAAAAAATAATAAAATAAATAAAAATAATTAATACTACTACGATACTACTACTATACTATACTACTACTACTATACTATACTAACTACTAATAATAATAATAATAATAATAATAATAATAAATAAAAAGTGTTTCATTCTGCTGTTTTTTTTTATTTTATTGCAGTCCTTGAATTTTAACAATATTGTAGATTTGACTAGTTTTGTTGGTTTAAATCTGCTCTTCGATTTTTGTGTCAGTGGTGTAAATGCGTTTCCATATTATCATTTCTCGTCTATATTTACTTCAACAATATATATCGAACTTCTAAATCTTTTAACAGGCAAATGCTGCTTTCATGTGGTGTCAGATAAACCATAAATACGACTTTTGGAGCAGAAGTTGCACATGGAGACTGCACCAAGTCGTTTGCTCAAGTCGGGGAAATGGGAATTTTAGAAGCAGCAACGACCCGAGTTGTGACGTCAGGGGAGATGATTGGTGGAAGTCAAATATAAGTTCTTGCCAAATAAGACTGATTGTAAGACTGATTTTGTTGAAATGAACATTAAGATTGGGGTAACTCAGTCGATCTAATAGTTTCTGTGTTTGTCTGAGTCACAAACAGATACAGTTCTCAGCGTTCGACCAAAACCACGTGAACTGACACAGGTCGAGCGAACGACCACCTCCCAATCGAACCGCCCGACATCCACATGAAAAACTTACAGATCAGCTCAGCGGAGACGTGACACTACTCACAGTACGAATGTCCAGTGATGACATGCTTTGGGATGTTATTTTGGATATTTCTCGTTATTCAGTTGTCGCACAAAGTCAAGTTGTTTCTTGATGGTTCTCGTCAAACTCAGCTGAAGTCCACTCTGCACTATAACAAACAACACGCACAGTTCACATCCAACTAAGCAGCTGATTAGACAAAATAGCATCCCTGGCAGTTTTGCTTCTATATGGTTCTCATCCAACAAAATGCCTTTAAAATGCAAAGGGGTCCTAGCCTCATTTAAAGAGCCTGAACCCAATTCTTTGTCTTGCCCCAGAACAAATATTTTGTAAAAGCAGCTCTTAAATATAAATAAGTCTGCTGCGTCCTGCCTGCATCTAGTTATAAAGCTGTAAAACTGAGAATCAGGAACTGCACTGTTAGCATGCTAGTTTTTGTCAGCAAATGGAATTGGTGGAAGCTCCTTCACCTGCTGTGCCAAGAATGTTCCGCAGTGTGGCATTAAACGCATCTACCTTAGTGTAGACAAGCACGTGTCGTCGAGTTGCAGATCAAGAAGTGCACAATTAGCATGTTAGTTGTTGTTAGCTAGTGAACTTGGTGTACCTGCTTCTATCCTTTGCCAGGAATGTTCCGCAGTGAGGCATTAAGCGAAATGATCAGTCTTGGCTTGTTGCCGTTACATTCGTCTTGTCTTTGCTAAGTTACAGATCAGACCTGTTGGAGAATCAGGAAGTACACTGTTAGCATGCTAGTTGTCGTTAGTGTATGAACTTAGCGAAGGTTCTGTGACCTGCTTCAATGCTTTGCCAAGAATGTTCCGCAGTGTGGCATTAAATAAATGTATGTACCTTAGCGTAGAAAAGCACATAAAGCCAACGGGCCAAGTCACTGATCAGATCCATTGGAGAATCAGGAAGTGCACTGTTAGCATGTTAGTTGTTGTTAGCAAATGGACTTGGTGGAGGCTCCTTCACCTGCTGTGCCAAGAATGTTCCGCAGTGTGGCATTAAACGCGTCTAACTCAGTGTAGACAAGCACGTGACGCCAACGGGCCAAGTTGCCGATCAGATCCGTCAGAGAACCAGAAAGTGCACTGTTAGCATGCTAGTTGTCAGCATTTCCACTCTGGTCTCTGAAAGTTGTGAAAGGTGCTCATAAACTCATCGCGGTGAATACTTAGGATGGTCTGAATGCATAAGACAAGCGAAGGATAACTTTGGACCACTGCAAACTGTTTAAAATGAACTAGTTGTGTTTTTCACGCTTTTAAGACAATAAATAAGTTGCTTTTTGAAGACAGTAGCTCTCAAACTGTTCCAAATCGTAAATGTGACTTCATGTGGGAGGATGTCGCTATGACGTCTGGGTCCGTGCCATTATGAAGAGTAGCTTTTGGCTGAATGTATGCGTCAGTCATTTCTTATGCATGCGCACCGGAAGCTATTCTGTCCTCACTTATTTTTTGACAATGATTCACTTCCTTATCAAAATGTCACCCAACTTCTACTGCGAAAAAAAAAGATTAAAAAGTAAAAAAAAAAACGAAAGGCTACGGGGAAGACAAGGGGAGAGATAGATGGCAGCTTGATGTACAGGTATACTTGCAGTTTGCGGTTACTACATGCAGTGCAGTAGTGGTTTGGTACAGAATAAAATGAAAAATGTACACAGCCCTGAAGTCGAAAACACCAGGAAAAGTAGTGGGCGACAGCAGAGCAAAACAGTGTGAATGAGGCTATTGCTTGGCTTGGAGAGAGAGAAGCGAGTTTTATAGTTTCAAGGTGAGTTTTAGGAACTTTAGATGTATTTGCTTTTGTTTTATTTCAGTCAAAAGAAATCGAGTTTATCACGAAGTTTAGAGAATAAAAGTACCTCAATTTCAAATGGGTAATTCAATTCATAAGATCACAATATGTTCCTCAACGACACCCACAGCGCCTCACGGTGCAGTACTCATCCACTCCACTGGGGAAGGTTCTGTTTTAGCCATAGCTGTCCTGGGGTAGACGGAGGGGAGCGAGGCTGCTGACCTGTGCCATCAGCCCCTCTGACCTCCACAGACACTTAAATACTCACTATATTCACACAAGGAAATATCGGTGATGTAGTAACAATTGACGGGGACCAAAGATTCAGAACTTGGGTAACAGTTTAACAATGTTTTGTGCAAGTGAAGGTAGATGGATCAGACAGTTGAGAGCGGGGCTGTTTGCAGTAGTGGAACGAGGGTAGCGCGGTCAGAGATGAGGTAATCCGTACCGGTCGAAGTGAACTGGGTCGGAGGGTGTTAGGTTCGTACAGGTCGTGGAGAGCTGGGTCAGGGACAGAGGAACTGAGCAGGTCCAGGGAGCAAAAAAACATCCAACTTAGTGAAAAGTAACAAATGCAAAACATGAGACTGAGCCGAGCAGAGCTGTACCACTGTAGATGCGCGGACGATCTGACGCTGAGTGTCAGGTCCTTGGTCCCTTTGTCCTCCCCAGGTGGAGCTTCATTAGAGACTAGGTGCAGGGTGTGCACGGGAGGAGCCCGAATCTCCGCCCAGCGTCAGCCTCTGGCACAGAAGGGAGGAGGAAAACAGCACAAAACACGAGGCAGACTGGGATCTTGACAGCTGAAGTGTTTTGCCTCAGTAAAAGCCAAATCTAAATTTGTCAACAAAACGTTGTTGGAGTGAAGAAGTTTTGCTGCTCATCGAAGCTGCTTCTTCAGTTCTGGTCAGACTGCTGTTAGACACTGCCTTATATCTGTCTGAAGGGACACAACAAAGGTTTCCACTAGGGACACAGACCGGGCCTTGCTTAGCTTCAGAGTCGGGCATTAACAAGAGGTATGGCCACAAACACATAAAAAATGTTGGAATCTAATGATTCATTTCTATATTTCTAGGTTTACCATTACTATACAATAAGTGAACAGAGCCGACTGTTCAAACAAGGATTTGAAACATACACTGGGGGGGTTTGCAGCCGTGTGAAGTGAAGGGGATGAGAATCAGCTCCTCCAGATCTGAGGCCATGGTTCTCTCCAGGTGGGTGGAGAGCCCCAGCTTCAAGTGGAGGAGTTCAAGTATCTCAGGGTCTTATTCACGAGTGAGGGAAGGATGGAGCGTGAGATTGACAGTTGGATCGGGTCAGCGTCTGCAGTGATGAGGTCACTGTATCGGACTGTTTTGGTGAAGAAGGAGCTGAGTCCAAAGGCAAAGTTCTCGATTTACTTTTCAATCTACGTTCTTACTCTCACCTATGGTCCTGATCTTTGTTCCTGCCTTCACTTACGATCCTGGTTTAGACCTGGTTTAGACCTGGTTTAGTCCTGGTTTAGTCCTGGTTTAGATGATTTCATGAGCTTAGGGTAATGATCTAAAGGACAAGTTCTGTTCAGGATGCCTGGACCCAGGACACGCTGCAGGGACGATGTCTCTTGGCTGGACTGGGAACGCCTTAGGAACCCCTCAGAGGAGCTGGAGGAAGTGTCTAGGGTGAGGGAAATCTTTGCTTAGACTGTGGCCTCCATGAATAAAGCAGAAAAAAATTGATGGACGGATGGATATATAAATAAATCTATTGCTATTTGCTCATTTTAAAGGTTGAAACGTCGGATTTTACATCTTAAATAACCGTAAGTTCTCGCTGTAAACTGTAAATTTGCACATTTTGTACGACAGAATTACAGCAGCGGCAACACTGAAAAACCAATCGCGTCTAAAATAACACGGCCATATTGTCGTCTGAGAAAACACCAGAACCCCCGCGGTATCCCATCATCCCTCTGTGTCTCTGCCGCACAGTCGCCGCGATGCAGCTCTTTAACTTTATATGGATGGCCTGTAAAGAGCGGTGTGCCTGAGAGAGAGAGGGACAGAGGAGAGGAGACGACAGATAAAAAACTTTCCCATTTGGAAAATATTGACTCAAAATGACAGTAGACTCTTTTAAAGGCATGGGCTGGGACCGAGGGATATCACGGTAAATTAACGATGTATTTTAAACCGTGTTGAATGACAGTAGAACGACAGTACTTATGTCTTATGTCTATTGTTTCATAGTCCATATTATTCAATACATTTCCTGAAAAGTACTCAACAATGCAAGTACTTTAATATTACTTACTGACTACTTTTATTACTTCAAATTTGTGCGGTAATACGACCAAAATGGACTTCATAGTATAGTGGTATTCAAATAAAACAAAATAGTAAAGGTATATATGTACAATCTGACTCTAAATCAAGAAGAATAGTTGTATATGACAGTAGTAGTAGTTGTAGTAGTAGTAGTAGTCGTAACATGGTAAATTATGTCATGTGCAAAGTGTGTTTGAAGCAAGTATTTACTGTTATAGTTGCCAAATGTACAAAAGAGTCAATCTAAGAAAAGTAGTAGTACTAGTATTTGCAGTTATCGTGATAGAAATAGTAGTATTTTTGAGTTTTACTGAAGTTACGTTGTTGTGGAGTACTTTTACCGATCCGGTTTCAAATCCCAGTACTTCTGACTGTGTTTCCACTCCAGCGTATCTTCATATTATTATTAGTACCATTTTACTTTGTCTCTGAAAGTTGCCAAATAATAAGTCTAAAGCCTGACTGGCTGGTTATACAGAGCCAGTTCGCTGTCACCGCGGCGACAAGGTGACGCCGGGACACGGAGCTGAGCCCGAGGAGGAAACCAGACAAGATCCATGAAATTTTATGCAAATAAGTCTGGAGCAATTTACTAAATCTAATTCATTCAGAGCTTTATATATTAGGAAAACTGCGGTCCCTGCACGCACACACATACACACATACACGCACACATACACACAGATACAGACACACACACACATACACACACATACACACATACACGCACACATACACACAGATACAGACACACACACACATACACACACATACACACATATACACACATATACATACACACATATACACACACATACACACATACATACACACAGATACAGACACACATACACACACATACACACACACATACACACATACACACACATACACGCACACATACACACAGATACAGACACACACACACACACACATACAGACACATACACACACATACAGACATATACACACATACACACACACACACACACATACACACACAAAGACACACACACATACACATACACACACATACACAGACACACGCGCACATACACATACACACACATACACACACAAAGACACACACACACACACACACATACACATACACACACATACACACACACATACACAGACACACGCGCACATACACATACACAGAGATACACACACACATACACACACGCACATACACACACACACACATACAGACATATACACACACACATACACACACACACAGACACATACACACACATACACACAGATACACACACATACATACACACATACACACGCACACATACACACACATATATATACACACATATATATACACACATATACACACATACACACATATATACACATATACACACATACGCACACACATACACAGATACACACACACACACACACACACATACATATACACATACACAGACACACGCGTGCACACACACATACACATGCGCACACACATACATACATACACACTCACACAGACACACATACATACACAGACACACACATACACACACACGCACACATACACACACACACACACATACACACACACATACAAACACATACACACACACATATACACACACTCTCACACATACACACACATACACACACACACACATACAGACACACATACACACACACATATACACACACTCTCACACATACACACACATATACACACATACATACACACACACATACACACACACACACACACATACAGACACACATACACACACACATATACACGCATACACAAACACACACACGCACACATATACACATGCACACACATACACACACACATAGACACACACACATACACACAGATACACACAAACACAGACCCACACGCACACACACACACACGCACACAGACACACACACAGCCCCGACAGCAGAAGGCACAAATACCACTCACAGATACATAGTACTATTGTTATATACAGTATTTCTACTACTTTACCACTGCTATTGTTTGCACATTGTTTGCACTTTACAACTACTACTACAGCTACTACTATTACAACTACTACTGCTCCTGCCTCCTTTTCATCCTACTACTGCTCCTCCTCCACCTCCTCCTCCTCCTACTACTTATGCCTCCGATTCATCCTCCTACTACTACTATTACTCCTAATACTACCTAACTATTACTAGTACCACACTCAGATTACAATGTTAATTAACTACCTCTTAAAGTAAAAAATATATTCTACTCCTATTGGAAACTTGCATGCTACTACTTCTACTATTACCACTACAATGCTCGGGGATCACTTACTACCTCTAGTACGCTACTTCAACCATGACTTTATGATCCACCTATAATTCTGTCTAAAATATACAGTAATACTATGAAATTTTAGTCTGGAAAAATGAACACCTCACCCAATACCTCACTTTAAATATATATTCTCCGCTTTCCTCTGGTCACCTCTGAACCAGGAACATTTTTTGCAGATTTAATGAAGGAAAAAAGCCAGAATTCTGCACAAGTGTGGCTTTTAAAATGTGTTGTTTTGTGAATATTGACCTTTTGAAAGTCTATTTTGCAAAACTGAAATGAATAGGTGTGTGAAGAATATGTGCTAAAAGGATCAGAGTCTGCAACGGTTTACCTGGTATTACAAATGCAGCACTTTGACTCCAGTGCAGGAAATAATTGTGTTTTTTATTATGTTTTTTTTATGATTTTTAACCAAAAAACCCCCAAAAACTTCCTCAAATGTAGATGTTTTATTATACAATTATTACGTTAAAGGTCCTGTATTACACAAAATTGACTCTTGTAGCTTTAAGTCATGTTATAATCCTGTTACTGCCTCAAAAAACTGCTTCATTCACACCTCTATTATTAGTCTGTAACATCTCCAAAACTCCAAACGCTCCGTTCAACCTTGTGATGTCATCAAGTGGTAGTTTTTTTTCGAGTTAACGCCTACCTTTCATCTTTTGTTCAGCCGAGATCAGCAATTCCAGGGCTGAAATAAACCAAATGATTCCAGCGAAGTTGTGTGGAGTTTAAACACACAGCGGAGCACTTCCTGTATCGCCACATGATGACATCACAATGTGGAACGGAGCGTTTTCTGTTTGAGAGAAGAGCTCAGTGTTTGTTTGTGCGTTAAACATGTGTGAAAGAAAAAAAAAAAACACAACTCCAGTTTGTCTGTTTGTGACGAGGAAACAACATTAAAACATAGATGTAAAGTTAATTAAAGATGATATATAATAATGTGATAATAATTAGTTTATAAATTAGTTGAGCTTGGGCCTTTTTATGTAGCGTATTGTTGCTAGGTGACTTTTTCTATCTCTCACAACCGCTGCCCACGTCCAATCAAACAGTAAATTAATTGGAAATGTCCTTTGCACTTTAAATAACCGACAATAATCCAGGGGGCGCCACACTGAATGTCATTTTTTTTTACATTCTTTTAAAAGATTGTTACATTTTATGCCATAAATCGTCTCTTAAAGGGCTCATATTACTCTATTTTCTGATCTATGTTATTATAATGTCGTTTTCTCGTCACAAACAGACAAACTGGAGTTGTGTTTCGTTTCATTCACACATGTTGAAGCACATTTCGACTGAGTTCTTCTGTCAAACTGAAAACGCTCTGTTCCACCTTGTGATGTCATCATGTGGTGATACAGGAAGTGCTCCATTGTGTTTGCAAACTACGCGCACCTTCACTCGAATCATTTGGATGATTTCACCTCTGGAATTTACCGAACTAAGGGTTAAAATGCAGCTAACATGAAAATGACCACTTGATGACATCACAAGGTGGAACAGAGCGTTTTGAACTTCGGAGATTTAGACAAGTGTTACTCAAACATGTGTGAATGAAACAAAACGCAACTTCAGGTGTGTTTTTGAGGAGGTAACACCATTATAACACGATTTAAAGCGGATTATAGTAGATTTTGTGTAATATCGCACCTTTAAGCTTAAGTAACATTCGATTCGACATAATTCCTCACAGAAGGTTTCGTGACTGACTTGAGCTGTGCGTGCTACACCTTCCAGCGACCCACCAGCCTGTTTGACAGTACTTCCATTCTCCTCTCCGTCCATGACACCCTCTGACGTGCGGCCCCCCCTCACCAGCACCCATCGTAGCGCCCACGCCCGCCTCCGCCGCATCGACGTAGGCGCGAGGTAGTAGTCCCCGTGTAGCTATGACCGATTCTTCACAGTTTATTTCTTTTTTACTTCAAGCGCCAGCATGACGAAAAAAAAAAAAAAAAAAAAACCCCAAACAATGTGAATCAACGCGCTGCCGTTAGTAACCCGTTGCCATGGAGACGGAGCAGGCGAAAGTGCTCTGAAAGTGGTCACAGAGTCGTTACGTGAGTGGAAAGTGCTCCGTGGACAGCGATTTTTGTTAGAACAAGGAGGGAAAGTACCAAAATGGAAGTATGAAAGAAACACAGCAAGGGTAGAGCGTAAAATGTGTGTTGTTAACTCGTCTAGCGCTGGAATTAGAGCTATAGGCCCGAGAAGTCGACACGGCGGGAGTGAAGTGAGCTCTGTGAGTGAGAAACTATGGCAAGCAT
>JAIEZT010000198.1:4270984-4314200 GCA_019594935.1 Periophthalmus modestus
GTTAATGCTGTTTGGTTCATGCGTGTTTGAGTAAACCCGTCTCACCCGTCGTAGCTCGAGCGCTAAGAGTGTTTCAGTTTACCTCCCCCCATCCTCACTCTGTACGCAGGTTCGAGCAGGAACAAGTACTGAACCCTTTCTATTGTGGTCAGTGATTGCATTTTTATATAGCGCTTCATTCACCAGTGTACACGGACAGACAGCGAGATGTGTCTCATTGCTAATGCTAATGCTAATGCTAATTTTGAGGCATAATATTAAAAACTAATTTAAGTATTCTACATATACAAATAACTGTGTAATCTTTATTTTAATGAATTAGAATTTTAATACGTTTTTTTTTTAAATGTTTTTGTATTTGAATAAAAGTGACTGTTAGCTTTGAGACACAATGAGCTAGCTAGCATGCTGCTGTGCCGAGTTCCTTGTTTGGACTTCTAACCGCGGGTATCATAGCAACCAAAGAGCCAATCTGGAGCGACGCTGTTTAAGATAACACGGGAGCGGTTGAGTACCAACACTGTCAACCAAACCTGTTGCTAATGCTAACGGGAGCAACATCAGGGAAAGAAGGCAGTTGATTTGTCTGTTATTACGTCCGTATCTCGATATATGGACACAGTAGCAAATTAAAAACAGCAGGATCATGTAAAGCGGGTTGATACGAACATTTTAAGACCCAAATGACGAGTCTGACAGCAGCAGTTACAGAGAGAGGGATCACAGATTTTCAATAGAAAGTGAATTGAAGCCAGATTCGGTGGAGCCAGAAGTCAGAATCAGAAGACTTTTATTGCCATTGTCAGTGAAAACAACTCACAAACTTGGAACTTTCATAAAACACTGAATAAAAATAATATATAAAAAAAAAAAAAAACTATTATAAGTACAACTACGGGCGTGCATAAAGTTTAAAAAGATATGTTTAAAAATAAAATAGTCTTAGAGGTAGATATACAGTGGTCACTTCCCTTTTTTTTTTTTTTTTTTTTTTTTACAATTATTATATATATTTTAACGGTGTAAAACCCGCCCGACTTAAATGTGCCGTTCGACCGGCGCTGCTCCACTGTCGTGTCCTTTTCCACTTCATTTCGTCGGGGAGAAAACTTGCAAACAACACTTAAGAGTCACACTGCTAGCGTCTAATATTTATGCATATTTGGCTAAGCACATTCTGTACTGTACAGGAGGCGCGGTCCATCAGCCAATCAGGACGCAGAACACAATGGTCTACAGTCCCTCAGCCAATCAGGACGCAGAACACAATGGTCTACAGTCCCTCAGCCAATCAGGACGCAGAACACAATGGTCTACAGTCCCTCAGCCAATCAGGACGCAGAACACAATGGTCTACAGTCCCTCAGCCAATCAGGACACAGAACACAATGGTCTACAGTCCCTCAGCCAATCAGGACTCAGAACACAATGGTCTACAGTCCCTCAGCCAATCAGGACGCAGAACACAATGGTCTACAGTCCCTCAGCCAATCAGGACGCAGAACACAATGGTCTACAGTCCCTCAGCCAATCAGGACACAGAACACAATGGTCTACAGTCCCTCAGCCAATCAGGATGCAGAACACAATGGTCTACAGTCCCTCAGCCAATCAGGACTCAGAACACAATGGTCTACAGTCCCTCAGCCAATCGGGACGCAGAACACACTCGTTCATACACAGTAAAAAAAAAAAAAAAAAAAATCAGCGAAAAAGCGAGACTGTGAAAAGTGAACCGCGATATAGTGAGGGAACACTGTATCCAACAACCCATGCATCCACGCTCACTTCCTGTTCGGATCGCGGCGGCTAGCAGGTTAGCTATGCCCATTTACATATACAGTCTATGTGTGCCTGTTATACTCATACAGTACAACGAAGAACCAGTTGTACACAGTTCTCCTCATTTGCAGCACTTAATTCAGAGTAAATTACCTTTTCACGTACTTATATTTGGCCCCTGTTTAAGGAGTAATTGTAGCATATCGTTTGTTTATCCAGTCACAGATAAGAGCTTGTTCTCCTGACAGTCCCAGCAGATATAAAAAGATGTACAGTAGCGATAGAACAGAGGCGCTGTATTGACACATTGAGAGCTCTGAATGGGGCGAGTGCGTTTTGACAGAGCTATTTACAGTATCACACATGAATCATTACTCTGCTATTGTCCCGCTGACGACAATAGCTCCTGTAAATCCGCCGCTCGCTCTGGGTCTGGTTTCCCGTTATAAAATTCCATGAATACTCTCGGATTGTGATTGTGACTCCAAACACTATCGATCTGGAATTTAGTTTATTTCTGCTATTTATATACGTTGTCAACTGTAGTACTTCCACAAAATACTGCATTTACTTCAGGTGTGAACATACTGCTTCATGATTACTACCTGTAACGAGTACTGTAACTGCCAACAAGTATACAAGGCCATACTACTGCTACTACTACTGCGTCTATTACTGCTACTACTACTGGTACTACTTATACTACTGCAACCACTACTACTACTACTACTACTACTAGTAGTACTATTACTACTTCTACTACTGCTACTACTACTATTGCTACTACTTCTACTACTGCAACCATTACTTCTACTACTACTGCTACTGCTACTACTTCTCTTACTGCTACTGCTACTTCTGCTACTGCTACTACTACTACTACTACTACTACTACTACTACTACTACTGCTACTACTTCTACTACTGCTACTACTGCTACTGCTACTACTTCTACTACTGCTACTGCTTCTACTACTGCTACTACTGCTACTGCTACTACTACTACTACTGCTACTACTGCTGCTGCTGTTACTACTGCTACTGCTACTACTTCTACTACTGCTACTGCTTCTACTACTGCTACTACTGCTACTGCTACTACTACTACTACTACTACTACTGCTGTTACTACTGCATACTACTGCATACAATTACAGATACTTTTTCTACTTTGACTGCAGCAAAAAACTACAACTACATAAAAGCACTGTCTTTAACTAGTACAAAAATGCAATTGCTCATACTTATCTAATCTTAATACTAATACAGTATCTATTAATTTTACTACTGTTACACATCCTCCTTCTCTACTACTACTACTACAACTACTACAACCACTACTTTGACAATAGTAAACAAGTACTGTTTCACATAAAAGGACTGTCTTCAACTAGTACAAAAATGCCATTGATAATACTTATCTAACATTGATACCAGTGCAATATCTCTTGCTATTACTACTGTTACTCCTCCTCCACTACCGCTACTACTACTACTACTACTACTACTACTACTACTACTACTACTACTACTACTGCTACTACTACTACTACTACTACTTTGACAATAGTAAAGAAGTACTGTTTCACATAAAATGACTGCCTTCAACTAGTACAAACATGCCATTGCTAATACTAGTGCAATATATACTACTACTACTATTACTCCTCCTCCATTACTAGTACTACTACTAGTACTACTTTGATAAGACAAATACTGTTTCACATAAAAGTCTTCAGCTAGTACAAAAATGCCATTGCTAATACTTATCTAACATTGATAATAGTATAATATTTATTGCTATTACTACTGTAACTCCTCCTCCTCCACTGATACTACTACTACTACTTCTACTACTTTAACAATTCAAGTGTTTCATATAGAAGGACTTCAGCTAGTATAAAAACACCACTGCTAAAACTAACTAGGGTTATTACAGTTAGTACATATCTATCACAATTACAACTTACTGCTACTACTACTACTACTGCCGTTGTGAGGGTAAAATAAAGATACACACACAGTCGCTTTCAAGCACTTTCCTTTAGTTCATTTTGCTTGAGTAGTAGAACATTTCCAGATGGTCATACCGTGAGTATTCTTGTGTGTTTGTAGTAATCGTGCTGCGGTTAAAAAGAACGCAGAGTGATGATCCCGTCGGCACACAGGAGCTACGGCCGCGCTGCTGAACAGACTCTGCGACTGGAGCAGACAGATGGAGAAATGTACACTCAATAATTACACGACTGCAAGCCGCCTGTTACACCCCATTACTGCCCGAGTGATGTCATTACGCTAACACGACGACGGAGCTGCACACGGCTGGACACGAAACGAGGATTATGTCGAATCGTTCTACAAATGTGATGATGTCAAACTCTCAGACGGGGGGCAAGAACAGACTGTATGTGTAAACGGACGTAGCTAACCTGCTAGCTGCCGCGGTACAAATAGGAAGCGAGCATGGGCGCGCTTCCCGGTGTCCGCTGCGGTTAGCCATGCCGTCTTAAAATGTTCGTATTGAATCACTCCTGGTAATCCTGGTGTTTATTTTGCTATTTTGTGCGTGATTCAAGATATGAACATTAATAACAGACAAAGGAGTCCGGCGCCTTTTTTTCCCCGCGGTTGCTCCTGCTAGCGTTAGCAACAGGTTTGCTCGACAGCGTTGCTAAGCGCGTCCAGACGCAGTAGACGCCTCTATTTGGACACCTTTCATTTGTATTTCTGTGGCTTTGGATGTGTTTTTCCGGGCTCTTTGTGAACGAGGTTGAGAGACAGGCTTTCGTGTATTTATGTCGTAATGTCTGACGGATCAAAGATACAGACTTGGGGTACAAAGTTTACAAAACACGGAAATGTAAATGTGGATTGACGGAGCAGATAGTACAGACGGGGTCGTAGGTGGTGGGGTCAGAGGCTGAGGTTTTCGTACCGGTCGTGGAGAGCTGGGTCGAAGGCGGAGGTGCAGGGTAGTTCCAAGAAGCGGGATCGAGCGAAAAACGAGAAAAGGCAGCTGAGTCCTGTGACCATAATCACGAAAACTAGACTGAGCCAAGCGGAACGGTACCACGGAGGACGCACAAACGATCTGGGGATGTGTGTCAGATCCTTAGCGCTCCACAGGTGAAGGCCTGATTGCTGATTGGCTGCAGGTGTGTAGTGGGTGGAGTCTCCGCCCAGCTCACAGACACAGAAGGGAGGGGCAAAGACAGACAGAAACACACACTGGGATCTTGACAATTTATTACATAAAACTCATCAACGGAGGCGATCACCTCGGCGGCGTTGTGTCTGGGTCCATGACTCGGCTCTAGTCTAGCCGGTGCGCCCGGCATAATTAAGTTGGCGCTAGTTTGTAGCTAATGTCTTTCTCCTTCTGGATAATTACGTCGCTACATTAACTGGAGCATAGTCTCTAATTGTTTGGCGCTTCAAATTCCAAACTTCAGCCTTCTCAACTCTGGTGTCCTACGCTCAAGATGTGCCACGAGTCGGGCCTAAATACTCGCCCATCATAGACTTCTGAACACGCTGTAACCGCTCACCTCGATGAGCTTCATTTGACTGGAGCTGAACACTATGGCTTAGTCCACTTCTTTACACAGTCTGTGAACTGAATTTACAGTTAGAATATAGATAAGTTTGATACATGCAGACTGACAGTTTAAAATCTTTTGTCAAAGTGTAAAGCGACGTTCGCCCTCTTAGCCACATTAGCGGCGCAGTGTTTCGTGGTCATCTGCTGCTGGTGACTGCTCTGTGCGTGACACAATCTGCCCCCCTCATCATCATTGTGCTCAGTCAGACTGGCGTATGTGCACGTGGGCTCCCTCTCACTGTCCACTCTCTCAAATACTCCCCCGTCTTTAAAATGCACATTTATTACAGCAGACACTGTAATAAAAATGTCTCGATTTGGGTTCTTAACAGCAGTAATGTACAGCGCCCCCTATATTAGTATCTCAGACATAAATTGTATTCTGTTTTATTATTATTTCTGTGTAAAATAAATTAATTGTTTCACAGATTTACAATATATGTGAAACAATATAATGGTGTATGAGTCAGAGATTTTATTTTATTATTTATATACAATTTTATTTTATTTTATTATTTATACAATAATTATTTTTTTTCTAATTTATTTATTTATTAAAGGGCCCATATTACACTGTTTTCTGATCTATGTTATAATGTTTCCTCATCAAAAACAGAGCTGAAGTTGTGTTTTGTTTCATTCACACAAGTTTAGTCTTCTCTCAAACAGAAAACACTCTGTTCCACCTTGTGATGTCATCATGTGATAATACAGGAAGTGCTCCACTGTGATTTTAAACTCCACACACCTTCACTAAAATCATTTGGATCATGTCAGCCCTGGAATTGCTGATCTCTTTTGAACTAGAGGTAAAACATCTGTTAACTTGAAAACTACCACTTCATGACATCACAAGGTGGAACAGAGCGTTTTGAGATTTGGAGATGTACAGACGAATAATAAAGCGTTAATCAAACATGTGTGAATGAAACAAAACACAACTCCAGGTCTGTTTTTGAGGAGGTAACAACATTATAACATGGCTTAAAGCTCCAAGAGTGATTTTTGAGTAGTACAGGACCTGTAAGTATTTTATTTTACTAGAATTCTGTGACAAGAAGAACTAGGACTTTTCAATACCAGTATTTAAATTATTATTATTATTTTTTCCTGGATAAACCATTATTTACTATGATAAAACAGAATATTAAAAGTTCATTAAGTCGATTAAATATTATGTCGTAGAAGTACTCGGTTTTGTTACTTAAGTAAAAGTATTAAATTAAATGTTTAAAAGCGTACTTAAAGAGTAAAAAGTTAAAAGTATTTCACACAGGTCTTGTAATTTTGATCAAGATTTGTGCTGTGGTAGAAAGTACAGATACTACTCTCAAATGTAGTGAAGTAAAAGCAAAAAACATCCACTTTAAATGTACTAAAGTAAAGTACAGATACCAAAAATTTATACTTGAGTACAGCACTTTACTACTTTTACTTCCACCACTGCACATAACATTGTATAGTTCTCCCCTTCACTGTAGTATTTTTTAGTACTGCATTTAAATACCCACATTTTTTCAGCATTGTTAGCTTTTCCTGTCTAGTGTAGCGATATTTTTTTTAAAGTATCCAACAGAACAGACCCAAGAACAAAGATTATGTTTGGCTAGTCTGGAAAATGCTCAGAGAATTGTCCCAGTTGCTCTAAAATTTCAAACACTTGTGGAGAACTGCGAAGGTCACGGGGTCCAGAAACACCACGCAAATTTGAAAACCTCGCAGTAGATTTAATTAGTCCTACCGATATTAACGAGCGTGCTGTTTTGTCCCTCCTTGTTTCTGTGTTTCTGGTTCACGCTGTTTAGTGGTGAGTTCTGGATTTGGGCAGTGATTCACCTCGTTCTCCCCTGGCTTTTCCACCTGGCCTGCCCCAACACAGGCCTGATCCAAGCTGACACCTGTCTGCTCCCATGGTCGCCTACAGGAATCACACACACACACGCACACGCACACACACACACACACACACGCACAAGCGCATAATCACATGACCTCCTGTGCAAAACGAGGACTCCATGCATACGGAGATGAAGGCGTTCGCGCAGATACAAAAGAACCGTGGAATATGGGCGATTTTATGTATTTATTTCCGAGAACATTCCTTAAGTCGGGAAAGAGTGTAGTTATGTGTAGAGTAACGTTGCCACAAAAATGTCAAACTCCATTACGATAAGGAATAGACTCGATAATTAAATACCGATTCCGACTCAAGTCAATAGAATGTGATTTTCAACCTTATGACCTGAAATCTGCGTAAACCATAGACTGAATATATGAATGGACATAGCTAACCTGCTGGCTGTCGTGTTCTACATAAAAAGCGATCATGGGCGTGCTTCTGGCTCCAATTCACTTTCTATTGAAAAATCTGTGGCTCCTCTCTCTGTAACTGCTGCTGTCAGACTCGTCATTTTGGTCTTAAAATGTTCGTATTAACCCGCTCTACATGATTTTGGTGTTTTTGTTTCGCTATTGTGTCAGTGTAATGTAGCGGCTGACCGTGAGCCGTAGGATGTGGACAGAAGACAGCACCACGGGTGAGGTCCACAAGTTTTTATTTCTTTTTTCAATCATTAAAGTGCAAAATGCCACGTGCAATAAGGGTTAGAGGAGCAGCATCTCCTCCAGCAGCAGAACCCAGAATGATGGTTTTAGGCGCCTTTTATTCTATTCTACTGATTGGATTCAACTACTGTAAGATACTAGGGATGTTCTAAAAAAAAAGATAACATTAGCTCTTTACTCTAACCTTCATAAAACCAAATAAACCAATTAACCTAATAAACTTTATAAATATATACAGAAATAAACCCTAAAAACCAACACCAAACAGGCTTAAAATCCCTAAACCGTTAAAAATGCCCAACATGTTTCCCCCACACATTTCCTGTCTTGGTCCTGCCCCGGAACCTTTTTAAAGGGAGCTCGTTTCCCCTGGGACCTCTTTGACGCCTGGACACAAGATACAAAAGGTGAGTTCAACATTTTAAAACACTATTCTACTAAAAACACTGCAAATTACACAATACACACAAACACTTAAAAACATTCTTAAACATACTGCACTTATACTGCACCTGTCCAATTTAATTAGTTGATCTTGTCCTCTTTCCCCTCCAGGACACTAGTGATGGGAAAAATGAAGCGCCATGAACCATTGGAGCGTACCTGACTATTGCTTCACCAAGAGGTTCATTAGTGAAGCTTCAAAATGCTGCCATCTGGTGTTGACTTAATGTATAGCAAATGTTAGGTGGTTTGATTGAAACAGGACACGCCCTTGAAATAGAAAATGCATATTCTCATTGTTATTAACGGTGTTACAATAAACATGCCTGAAATCGGAATCTTCTTTTCATTCATTTTTATTCAAAAAAACTATCTTTTCCAAAGTTTTTGGATTTAGTCGATTTCTTTTTTTAGAAAGTATTTCTCCGGCTTTAGAAAATATTCTTTCACATGGCACTGAAGATGCTGGTGAACACAAATAAATTCTTGTCAGTTTATATAGATTTGGGTATAGGCGCTTTGCTCTGCTCCAGTATACTATTGGGTCTTCTGTTCTTGCAACATTTGTTTCGGCGAGGAAGCGATCACTTCAATAGTTGCGTCCGCAATAATGCTGGAGGTGCTTCGACTGCTCTCAACTGTTTGGTCAAAAGGCTTCCAAAGGGAACCTATTAACAAAAAATATATATATAAAACAATAGCCTATATAGAGTTAGGACTCTTGATGTGAGAATATAAAGTAATTTTCTTACCCGAATTGCTAGAAAGATCCAGAGGGGCAGCTTCAGCTGGGTCCGGGAGGGCAGATGTGGCGCTTCTCATAAGCTGCACGCATTCGTTTTTTAAGCGATTAATTGCTTCTTGTGCTTTCACATGGCTTAGAAAGCTAAATGCTTGAACCTAGGATCCAAGAGAGTTGGCAGTGTTAACATGCTAACTGTTTCCATACGAAAAATATGCTCTTTAAGTCTTTTTATCAGGCTTTCAGCAAGATTTTTTGCAATTATATTGGTGAGTTCGGAAGATCTGTTAACAACCGCATGATGCACCATGGCCATCAGTGGAATTACTTTGGAGGAAGACACTTTTTTCTCACTCGACAGCTCTACAGTAGCCTCGTAAAATGGCCCCAAAATAACGAGTGCTTCCTTCATAATATCATAATCTGAAGCTGTTAATGGGGCTACATCAGTGTTCAGTGTGGTGAGGGCTGCGCTGACAGATTCTTTTAATTCATATGCGCGTTTGAACATCAAGAAAGTGCTGTTCCAACGCGTGTCCACCTCAATAATCATCTTAAGGGGTTGTCCTCCCATCTGGAGCTGGAGTTGGAACAGTCGCTCTTTTGCAGTGGTACTTGTTCTGAAGTATGTGGCAACTTTTCTGCATTTGGTTCGCAGCTCGTTCATTCTTGCAGCATCATCTAAAGATTTTTTCACCATAAGGTTAATGGCATGTGCTACACAGACAACATGTCTGACATTTAAGCGTTTTGCGCATGCTATCATATTAGAGGCACCATCCGTTATAAGAAATTTATTTTTTTCTCTGATGACCCACTCTTCCATCAAGTTAATGTGTCCTTCTGCAAGGTTTTCAGCAGTGTGGCTTTGTGGGAAGTGTTTAACTCCTAGAAGAGTGCTACACAACTGGTCATCAAAAAAATGGCAAGTAACAGCCAGATATGCGTCCATGTTTATGGAGGCCCACATATCCGAGGTGAGGCTCACAGCAGAAGCCTTCTGCAGCTGTTTTTGATTTTTCCTTTGCCTCATTGTATTTTCTCTCTACCATTTCCTTCAAGGCCTGAGGAGGAAAAAACAAAGACATGAAAAGTACTAAACCTACTGTACTGGACTAAAACTGGACACCAAAAATGTTAACGCACCTTTCTGTTTGGCAGAACGTAGTTGGGATCCACAATTTTCATCAGCTCCACAAAACCTTCATCCTCCACAATTGAGAATGGCCGGGAATCTTGATGATCATGTTCACAAACTCCAGCATCAAGCATGGCTGATCTGGATTCTGGATATAAATTATTATTATTATTATTATTATTCATTATCATTATTATTATTTTTATGATAATGATTATTATATTATTGTTATCATACGTTGACTAATGGCTGCCGCAGCTGGCTGAGCTGCCACGTCATCATTTCCGATTTGACCATGCAATCCCCTTGTAGTGTCTAATCATCGATGATGTATTATTGTTGTATGCCAACTGTTTGTCACAGACCAAGCACTTTACCTGTAAAATGAGTATTTATTAGCAGGAGTAAGACAGAAATTACATAAATGCTCAGCGGGCTTTGTTGGTTGAAGGCTCACACTTCTTTGTACAAAAAAAGATTCAGTCAAATTTTGTTACACAATAAATCAGCTATGACAAGCTAAGTCAAGGGAATGGTGTTATTTTAAACAACTATGTTCCTCCAAACGATACAAAATGTAGCCTACTAAATAAAAAACGAATTTGAAAGTAATTGCCTTTGTAAATGTTTGCTGACTAGAAATCAAATAAATGCTTGTGGAACTGAGGCCTACATCAATTAGCTTACTATGTAATTTAACCTTCTACTACAACAAACAATAATTTCTTCACATTAGAGAGGCTTCAGTAAGGGAGCAATTTATTGACACCTTATTGTGCGAGATCATTTCAAAATATCTCCATACAGGGGAAGTCTTCCTTTTTCTAGCAGGCTCCATCTGTAAATGGAGAGGATTTATTTGTGCATTATGTAACAGCAGAATGTGCCCATACCAAAATAAATATAATTTAAAACTCAGACACCCATTTTAATCAATCACCAGAGTGAAAGAATAAAGTGCCTGTTACTTACACCAAGACTAGAGGAATATTCTTTGTACAACTTCACAAAAGGATTAAGTAATTTCTCAAATACAGACTATCTCTCCAACAAGCTCACTCACTACAAACGCCGACAACACCCACGAGGGGTCGCCGGATTCAAAGCGCTTATAAAGGAAGTGAACCGGCAAATGAAGCATGACGTCATCCTCAGTGAGCGGAGCTTCAGTCACGTGACTTTGGGGTTTTTGAATCGGGAAGCTTCACTTTTCCACGCCCACTTTACTCGGCACAAGCTTCGGCGCTCGGGTTCATTTTTCCCATCACTACAGGACACGCAGCTTCAATCAAAGTGCTACAGTGCCCAGATCTAAAACTGGGTAAAAGACGACAAGTTAAATAAACATTTTAAAATCCTTTTGTGCAAATTGTCCTTTTTTAAAGTGCCAATTGTTTAAAGTGCTGTGTGCTATTAAAGTATTTGTGCAATTTAAAGTACTTATAGTGAAATGTGCTTTTAACTAAGTGACAAATGGGCTATTTGTTACATTCAGCAACTCAAGATATGAACATTAATAACTGACAAATCTGTCTTTCCCCGAAGTTGCTGGTGCTAGCGTTAGCAACAGGTTTGATTGACGTTTGCTTGCATTGCTAAGCATCCAAATTTGCCGCTATAACCACTAGCCTCTGAGAGCTTCATTTCACTAGAGCCGAACACAATGGGTGACGTCAGACTCACTTCGTCCACTTCTTTATACAGTTTATGATCTAGAGTCGTTTTTTTAGCTTTGTGGAAGCCTTATGCTAAATGCTATTTGAGTTTCCCTAACGACAATGGTACTGCAATAATCACTTTTTTTTTACAGCATCATTTTTCCCACTTCTAACACAACCACATCATTATATTTGATTTAATTCAGCGTAAGCATTGTCATGAGTACTCCTCCTTAGCTTAAATTAGCACACGCTAGATGTACTCCAATCTTGCAGTCCATTAGCACAATTAGCATTAGCATTCCCACAGCAAATCTGCACATATTACTATCTCCATCTCTATACGTCTCCAGCATTCTTGTCTGCTCCTCTCTCTCCTCCCAAGGTGAGCCCAGCCCTTCACAGCCCGATGGTCCGCAGACACCCCCCACCCAACCCCACCCATCCCGTTACAATTCACACGCACGAGAGAGACTAAAGCAGGCTAGGAGTCATGCCTTTCTACGGTACAAGAATCTCATCCCGGTACATGTCACCATCCATTTCGGTTAGCCCCTGTGTGATTAGACGTTCTGCGGATGCTTCCCATTGCTCTGGATGGCACCCAAAGGCGAATCCGGGGTGGAAGAGAGGTTTGCTGGGTCAGGGTGGAGCGGTAGAGTGGAGGAAGGGAGGGAGGGAGGGATGGGGAATCTGTGAAGGAGAGAGTGTAAGGTCTAGGGCATGTGGAAAAGGGATAGAAACAGGGAAACAGTTTAAGAAAGTCTGTGCACGAAAGAAGGTGGAGTATTAATCATAGAGTGTACAAAGAAGTGGACTAGATCGTACTCACACTAGGACTTTTGAACCATGCAGAAAATAAGACCAGAGGCATGAAATATCTCTTAAATAGTGAGGCAGATATGAGTCCAACAGTGAAACGCTTCTCTGTGAGTTCATGGATTAAACAACGGCTGTAAGGGTTAAACAGGAGACAGGTCACAGTCCTTACCGAAGGTGAGCGCGGATTCGCTGTGAGTTTTGAAGCAGAGTTCATTCACTTTTTCCTGCTCTCATCCTCTATGCACTCCACGCACAAGACAGGGCTCGTAAACATAAATGATGCCTCTGCACGTACATAAGCAATTGTGCCTTGCTGTGGCCTATTTCCTCCAACCGGCTAAAGTTCAAAATACGCCACGTCCGGGCACAATTCGTTTGCGCTCACACCGGACAAATGAACCGTGCTTTAGGGGCTAGATCGGGCTAGCGTGACGGAGCACTAAGTGATTGCTAAAACATGTACAGCCCCGTGAATAGGTTACATCAGACATTCCTTCTTTTGATTGGCCGGATGTTCATTACTGAAAGTCCTCATCAAAACTCCTCTTGAAGATCTCTCCCGACGTGTTTTGGAGCACGATTTCATTTGCAGTCTAGACGTTTAATACAGCTCCGTCGCTATCAGCTACTTTATACTTTCTCTTGGATTTCCTGTGAGCTGTAAATTAATGTGATTACAAATGTCAAAATTTAATTCAGAAAGTCAAGGATTTTGAGAGGTGTAAGGATTATATTATTAGTTTCAGAATTTGAAAAGTTTTGTTGCCAAATACAGTTTTCTTGTTTTTTGGGGGTTGTCAAAGCAAACTAAATATAAAAGGTTGTGGGTTCAAAGTGTGACTAGGAGTTGGAATATTAATAACAGTCGAGTCTTATGCATTTTGTACAGGATAGTCTTCATGAGGAGATGCTGTTTTGCCTGGAATGTTCCACAATATGGCATTAAACCTTCCACACAAGGTCAATTTACAGTTCAGATCAGTGGCGAAGCACAGAAACCACAAAAAACTGCACTTTAAATACATGCAAATTGGCAAGTTTAACGCGACACTGTGGAACATTCTAGTCGAAGCAATACCATCTCCTTGGAGACAAGCAGGCGCCAGAACCCTGTGCCCCTTTCTATAAAAGTTGCATAGCGTACCTTCAACGAAAATACTGTTGTGGGTTAAAAACTGACCATAGCAGGAACGATGTAAAAATAGAAGAAGTAGGTGTAGTAGCAGCAGGGTTAGTACTAGTCCTGGTAGTAAGGGTGGTGTAAAAATACTTCTGTAGTTTGTATTGAATATCTTACACAACCGCATTTCAAGCTATGGCAGCCGTCGTCCGTGGTCGTAGCAATTAAGCAATATATATATCGTTTGAATGGCGGAAATAACTGTAATAAAAGCTTTTAAGTACCATTTTTACTTCGATCTCAGCACATGTTTATTCTTGCTGTATGGATGTGGGAGGAAAACCATAAAGCACACAGACAGGGGAGACAAAATAAACAATAGTACCCAAGGGGACAGTTTACCATTGCAGAAAACCCACACAATATGGCCGACTGCGCACACAGCCTCTCCCCTGTCTCCGATCGACCCCACGCCTTCTGCTAATTACCTTTACATTTTTACTCTTCTGCTTAGCCAAGCTTTTAGACAGGCAACACTACACTATCGATTCCTATTGGCGCGTATGTGTGTGTGCTAAGAGCTAATAGCGCTAGCCGGTATTGAAATCCATTGTCGTTTTCGAGGCTAAACAGGGACAAACATTTGAAGGTGGTAGATTGGAAAGTTGCGAAGAGATGTAGAGGACTCGTGGCAGGGAATAAATGGAAGAGGCAAGCATCAAGTTCACAATCGCTACAAACTTGAACTGGAGTCAAATTCGATGTCCCCAGTTTATTCAATCTGTCTGCGACCATTTGGGTTAGCTTAGGGGACGCTGGACGCAAGGACAAAGAGGATCTATCTTATAAAACAATGGTACCGACAATTATAAAATGTAACAATTTCAGAGAATAACGAGAATAAAGGTCAATCAACTGGGTCCAGGACAACTACTACTACTACTACTACTACTACTACTACTACTACTACTACTACTACTACTAGCCACAGCTGCCCTGGTGCACACTGATGAAAGCAAGGCTGACAATCTAAGACTCTTGGACCAGCACCAATTACTCCTGGACAGTCCAATTTATGTCATTGAACTATTAACCTTATTTGGCCCCGCCCACTTTTGCTGCTAAACGCCTTTAAACCGGATTTTCAGTGATGATCGCGTCACCCACGGCAACTTCCGGATCAAAGTGAATACAAAGCGTTGTCAAAAAGGGTTATTCCGTGGTGATATATGAGTCACTATGGAAACTTCGCTTGGAATGTAATAAAGTTATCCAGCTCCATGAAGCTCATCAAGGCGACAACGGTGCCGAGTTCCATATTTAGACTTACGGATATCATAGCAACCAAAGAGCCAATCCAGAGCGAGGCTGTTGAAGGTAACGCCTCTTCTCATTCGCAAGTAGTGGGCGCTGAGCAACACTGTCAACTAAACCTGTTGCTAACGCTAGCGGGAGCGGCCTCAGGGAAAGAAGGCGCTTGATTTGTCTGTTATTAATGATTGATTTACAGACACAATGGTGAAATTAAAACACCAGGATCATGTACAGTGAGTTAATACAAACATATTAAGACCAAAATGACAAAAACAACAGCAGTTACAGAGAGAGAGGTAACGGTTTTTCATTGTACAGTATGTTCTAAAAAAAAACCTGCAATAGGCGAAATCCGCAAAGTAATCAGCTTTATTTTTTACAATTATTCTATATGTTTCTTGGCTGTAAAACCCCTCACCACACACTTTATACACTTTTCTCACACAGGCATTAACATTTTCTCACATTTCTCTCTTGTTTAAACAAAAGTTCAAACCTTCGTCGGTGCCTTTGTCGGTGCAGAACGTTTCATCGACATTGTGGGTTTTGTCGGGGAGAAAACTTACAAACATACAGCACTTCAGAGTCACACTGCGATCCAACATTTATGTAAATTTGTCTGACACATTCTGTACTGTACAGGAGACACAGAGGAGACTGATGGACAATGGTCTACAGTCCCTCAGCCAATCAGGACGCAGAACACAATGGTCTACAGTCCCTCAGCCAATCAGGACGCAGAACACAATGCACATTCATACACTGTAAAAAAACAAACAAAAAAAAAACGTGAATGGTCAACCGCGATATAGTGAAGGACTGTAAAGTGAATTGGAGCCGATGGAGCGGAAGTTCGCCCGTGACCACTTCCTATTTAGAACGTGGCTGCTAGCAGGTTAGCTATGCCCATTTACATACACAGTCTACGTTTCAGAAAAATCATTAAAATCTCCATGAGACAAGTCAGTGCGTAGATAAGTTCAGAAAAGTTCCACACTGCCGCTTTAAGCAACAACAGTTTCCTGAGTGCTGGTCCCTGTCCCCGAAGTGAACTATGAACAGCACTTTTGAGTTGGCTGTTGATATTTGGAGCCTGCACTCTGCGCCGCATTGTAGACTTTATGGTGGTGTTTTATAAAGAAAGAAAATTATACTGACAATAGCATCACTAATTGATACAAGCTTTTAGTCCCCTCTGCCACGGTTTTGTGAATAGCTTGTTTTTTCATATCCAAATTAAAATGTTACTCCAACCGACACATTCATTTTGGCATGCTCTGTCACAGTAGCCTCAAGCATATTTTTACTGAAAAACCAACTTTGGGAAGGTATTGACGTTTTTGCCGCATATTTATATTACTATTTTGAGTTTGAAAGTTTAATTTGTAGCTATTTTTCCTGCACAATAGCATTAATCTGTCACAAACTAAGAGTCGGCACTTCAAAATACCTTTGTTTTTCTTCTTTTTTCTGCCATTCGTGGGTTAATTATATGTTTTTCCTCCATCTTGACAATCCTTTCATTGATTATAGAAGGTGAGAAAGCCTCCACACGCTGCTACGGTAACAGCGCTAACGGTAACAGCGCTAACAAAGCCTCTCTGATTGCAATTTCTAGTGTAGGAAAATGGCGGTGTTTAAATCTTGCTTTCATTAAGAGAGTGACCCAGAATCAATATGGCACTTGATTTGGAGTTGGAGTTCAGTCGAGCGTTTCAGTATTCATCTGTGGCTACTCAGGGGGGAAAAAAAACAAGCTAGCATTGTAATTACAGCTATTGAAATTGTACAAACTTGAAGGAGTTTTTGAAGTTGGTCAATAGAGTCTTGAAAATGTGACGACGGAGGTAGGTCATTTTAAACTACAGAGGTCCAAGAATAGACGTGTAAAGAAGCGAACGAAGTGAGCTCATCGAGGCTGGAGCGGTTACAGCAACAGATTTGAAGCCAAGTTCCAAGTTATCATAGCAACCAAAGAGCCAATCTGGAGCGAAGATGTTCAAGGTAACACCCTTTCCTGCCTGCAACGCTGGTTTAGCATAAAGCGGGCACTTAGCAACTCTGTCAATCAAACCTGTTGCTAAGGCTAGCGGGAGTGGCCTCGGGGAAAGGAGGCACCTGATTTGTCATTTATTTATGTTCATATCTTGATTTACGGACACAATAGCGAAATAAAAACAGCAGGATCATGTAGAGCGGGTTAAAACGAACATTTTACGACCAAAATAACGAGGGTCAGCGCAACAGTTTTTCAGTGCAAAGTGAATTGGTCGATGGAGCTTGATGCACACGCCCATGAGCACTCCCCATTTAGAACGTGGCGATTAGCATATTAGCTATGTCCATTTATATTTACAATCTATAAGTGCATTTCAAGCGTCCAAATGAATCACTGCAGTTACTGTATAAGCCAGGCCAGACGCCAGTGCGGGGTTTTGCCATCCACAGTAATGCTAACAACTAGCATGCTAACAACACACTCACATTACTTTCTGGTTCACAACCAATAAAAACTCTTTATAATAAGACGCAGACAGTACGATCAATTACCATCGGTCCAGGGACTACAGATGAAAAATAGCTAAATAGCTAAAATATCTGGCTAATTCTGTCGCATTTACAGAAATGTTAATTAATGTACATTGTCCCTGTCAAATAAACTACATAAATAAATAAAATAAATAAATACACAGTGCCATTACATCACGAGATTGTGCCAAAAACTCTACTCTTCATTACCCAATTTTCAAATCAGTGAAGCACGGCACGGGGCCTGTTATTCTGATATGTAAATTATATAGAGAAACTAACCAAGAATTTGTAAATGTGATCTACTTCATTCAATATTTGTACAAGAACTAGTTGCCTAAAAACTAGTTGTGTTCTAAGCCAACTTTTAGCTAACCTCATATGATAATCACTGATTTATAAGCACATGCACATTTGCGTCTTTAATATCACCGTGTAACACTTTTCCAAATAAATGATGTGCGAAACCTGCCTAAACTACGTCCGACTACGTCACGCTGTGCAGTGAGCTAGTTTCAGATATTTAGGCCACATCCTATTTGCCCCTAGAGTCTATGCTCTTCAGACCAGAGCTAGCCTCATTTACACACTCCTTTTGTGGGACGCTAAATTGTCAGGTTGCTTATAATAATGAAAGTAATAAATGATCATTATTTAGCTTGTGCCACATTTGGGTGTTTCTGGTTTGGTTCTGGGTTGGTCCTGGTTCAGTCCTCGGTCATGGACTTGTAGAGTCGTCAAAAGAATTGATACCCAGATGGTAAAAGTATTAGCTAGTATTGAAAAGATACTCATGTCAAGTATCAAATTTATGCATCATATGGATAGAAAAATCAGTATTAAGTATCGTGTCTTTGCCTTAGTATCGAATAGCAGCTGAAACGTCTCGTCTACTACTTTTGAAACCTTGTCTACCATCATCATATCGATAAAGACCATTCGAAAACTATTCAGGCCAACTCAAATTTGGTCCTATTTGTGTTTTTTAGTACAGATTAGTACCTAAGTATCCAGTTTTTGAAAGTCCTGTAGGCAATTATAGCCTTGTTTCCCTGGTTCACTTTGGAGTGGATCAGCACAGGCGAGTGTCTCCAAAGTGAACCATGCTGCTCCATCTGAGGGCTCTGAAGTAGACCCGGGGGGGGTACTAGCTCCCAGCGGGGTCTGAGGACGCTACGGCGCGGCTCCAGGCACGATTAAGGCGAGGCGAGTTTATTTGTACAGCACCATTCGTACTCAAATGAGCGCTTTACAGAATAAGAAAGACATTAAAATTGTAATACAACAAATCAAAACATGAATAATCATCATAAAAGTAATATTAAAACAGAAGAGTCCAGAATAAAAACCTTTCAGTCATGTGCGCAGATAAACAGAAACGTTTGAGCCTGGATTTAAACATTGTCAAAGTCGAGGCCTGTCTCACATCTTCAGGAAGAATGTTCCAGGTTTTAGCTGCAGAAAACTGAAAAACTGATGCCCCATGTTTAGTCCAGGTTTACTCGTGGTTTAGTCCTGATTTAGTCCTGGTTTAGTCCTGGTTTAGTCCTGATTTAGTCCTGGTTTAGTCCTGATTTAGTCCTGATTTAGTCCGGGTTTAGTCCTGGTTTAGTCCTGATTTAGTCCTGGTTTAGACCTGGTTTAGTCCTGGTTTAGTCCTGGTTTGGTCCTGATTTAGTCCTGATTTAGTCCTTGTTTAGTCCTGGTTTAGTCCTGGTTTAGTCCTGGTTTAGTCCTGGCTTAGTCCTGGACTGGTCCTGGTTTAATCCTGGTTTAGTCCTGATTTAGTCCTGATTTAGTCCTTGTTTAGTCCTGGTTTAGTCCTGGTTTAGTCCTGGTTTAGTCCTGGTTTGGTCCTGGTTTAATCCTGGTTTAGTCCTGATTTAGTCCTGATTTAGTCCTTGTTTAGTCCTGGTTTAGTCCTGGTTTAGTCCTGGTTTAGCCTGGTTTAGTCCTGGTTTAGTCCTGGTTTAGTCCTGGTTTGGTCCTGGTTTAATCCTGGTTTAGTCCTGATTTAGTCCTTGTTTAGTCCTGGTTTAGTCCTGATTTAGTCCTGATTTAGTCCTTGTTTAGTCCTGGTTTAGTCCTGATTTAGTCCTGATTTAGTCCTTGTTTAGTCCTGGTTTAGTCCTGGTTTAGTCCTGATTTAGTCCTTGTTTAGTCCTTGTTTAGTCCTTGTTTAGTCCTGATTCAGCCCTGGTTTAGTCCTGATTTAGTCCTGATTTAATCCTGGTTTATTCCTGGTGTAGTCCTGATTTAGTCCTGATTTAGTCCTGGTTTAATCCTGACTCTGGTCACCCGCAGGAGGCCGGTCCCTGACGTCCTCAGAATTCAACCAAACCTGCTGATCAGACACGAGAGAAGACGAGTCAGGCGGCAAAAAGAAGGCAGCAAAAAGAAGATATAAACTCATCATTTCTCTTGATCTTGTAATAAACCGCTGTATTTCCAGTTATGGCAACTTAAATGTTGAGCCAACAAGCTCCACAACACAAAGCACCAACACGACAGCTGTTTGTGTTTGTAGACGCACAACGCTCGTGTGCAATGATTGAACATGTTATATTTTCAGTGCATAATGCGTCTAACATGAAGCAAAACCCGCTGCATTACATAAAGAGACAGTAAAACATTGTGCAGAGAAATGAAATCAATGCAGAAGCTTGTGTTTATTCTTTAGTCTCATGTCGGCGCCACAAACTAAACGTCTTTTCGTGAATCGCTGAGATCGGCGATACAGTTACGAGTATAATTCAGATCCGGTTTATCATTTATTCATGAAGAAAGCTTGAGTTATGTTTGGGTGACGTCACTGTCTCGCGGAGCCCTGCCCCTGGACCCCGGAGTCATGTTTGGGACACGGAGGCGCAAACAGACCGGCTCCAATCTGGCCCCGAGTGAACCGTGCCAGTGGAAAAGAGGCTTATGTGTTTTTGCCAATTATAATCTCGGTTAAATGTGATTTGTTTCATTGGCAAGGCTTTCAAAGTTGATATTTTTGAGTTTATTTCTCAGGCTACATCAGGCCACGATACTCATAATACGACTGGGTCTGAACAGCTACAAAGAGCCAAAATGGCGTCTGTGTGTGTTCAGTGTCGGCGAGGTCATGTATAATGCAGTACAGAGTTATGTAGACAGGAGCCCGCTGAGGTTTCTGAAGACAGCCCTGGTCACCCAAGCTCTTTGTCCGTAAAATATAATCGTAGGTACATATAAGAGCTTTATATAATGCAACTAAAAAGCATTATACAAGTTTCACAAAGCTAAAAATGTTCTGAGAGCGTTGGAGGTGCAAAAGGTTTCATTTTCAAATAATAAGCCTCTTCAGAACATCTAGCGGAGTCCATTTATAGCCCAAAGAAAGCGCGTTTTTTGAAAGAGGTCACTTTTCAGAAATGGACTCGACTTGACCAACTGTGAGCAGATACAAAACGAAAGTTGAGCTTAGATAAAATCAAGTTTGCAGCTGTACTTTGACCGTTGGTAGACATCGTTATGAGAAGCCGGTGCGATATTATCAACTGTTTAATGGTTGTTTTTCTGATGAACTGCATTAATTGATGTGTCCTCTGTGTGTGTACTGTATGTTGTAATGTTATATGGGTTTTTAAATGTGGCATGAGTTCCCTTGACCCAAGACAAATTTCTCGTAAGGGAATCAATAAAGGCTAATCTAATCTAATCTAATCTAATCTAATCATCGGTTGCTGAAAAAGAACTTTCTCAAACAAAATATCATTATTAACAGATATACTAAAGAAAGTAACAAAGTAAAGTTGGACATTGGCTGGCTACCGTTGTTAAAATAAAATGAAAATAACTGGGCAACAACTTTATTAAAAAATATGTGCTTTTCTTAAAAAAATTTGAAAAAATATGTTGCTCAATGTAAGTAATTCCTCACTTTCCTAACACATCCTAATAATTAACCGTGCCTGGTTCCTTGAGGATACATCTGCTTTATAATTAGATCCAGACAGCACACACGGTCTCACTTTGACCCTGTGAGCTGCTTTTGCCATATATCTGCACTGGAGAGAGATTCATTTTATTACATGAAAAAAGAGGGAGAAAAATACAACATTAAGAGCGCTATTAATTTACCTATACTCTAAGCTGATTTATCACTTATATGTTTTATATGTACGGGGGCAAGTTACATTTTTATTAGACTTTAAAAAAAAAAAGTGGGCAGAGTTACGACTTCTTTATATAACCCCCTGCAGCCTCTGCGCAAACACTGGTGGCTTTTATAACACAGTAAGAGCAGAGGAGTTTATATTTTAACAATAATGGTAATAATGCATCAGATTTATACAGCACTTTTTTGGAAACTCAAAGACGTTTTACAGAGCATTATTCATTCAACTCGGTTCAACAGCTGCCCTGGGACAGACTGACGGAAGCGAGGCTGCCGATCTGCGCCATTGGCCCCTCTGACTGTTTGTCCACTGATCTGAAGGTTGGCGGTTCGAATCCTACCTGTGCAGAGCTCTACCAACCAACCCAGCCTCACCAACCCAGCAGAGCTCTACGATCTGCTGGGCAACATCTGCTGGAGGTCCCCCTGGTCCCGGGGCGAACAGTGGGGTGATGGTTCTTTTGCAGTGGCCGGTCCAAAGCTCTGGAAGTCTTTGCCCTTTGAGTTACGTTCCATCACTGACCTGCCTTTGTTCAAAGCCAAACTTAAAACCCACCTATTTAGAACGACTTTTAACACTTAGACCTGTGACACTTTCTTTATTTTAATGGTGTAACGTGTTTTATCGACTTATTTGTATGATAATTATTGTTTGTTATCTTGTTTTTAATGTTGTACAGTACTTTGGTTGTTGGATGGTGCTATAGAAATAAAGTTTGATTGATTGAAGGTGCAAAAGTACAATATAAAAACGTGACCATGACCGACGTGGATGTGCTTTCCCTAAAGACACAACATCGTTTTTTGCCATTTTTGTTATTTTTTTGTTATTTCCAGCAGTCTCCCATCCAAGCGCTAACCAGGCCCGACCCCGCTTAGCTTCTGAGATCCACACGTCCACATGTCATCTATACTGCAAGCTCATATTTGCAATGTTAATTCAACCGACATCCCCCAAAACGACATTTAAGCTGTAATCAGTCTGTCTGTGAGATCTGGGATAGGTCTGAAAATGGCCCACAGTTCTTGCACATTTAAGCGAGCCTGCAGCAGCTGTATGACTGTGCAGCAGACTGACAGCAGGTACCCGGTGGGCTCCACAGAACACACACAGAGCTCCACTCAAAGACAGTCCACTTTAACAGCCCACCTGCTCCTCCGGCTCTCCCCTGCACTCCTGACAGCCGCCGCCGAGGAGAACGGGGGAAAATGTACACTTTATTATACGCATACGGACCACCTCAGAACTGATCTACCCAAGTGACTTCTGCGAGGCTTAAAGCTGCCGCATTTTACAGAATACACAGGAGGATTTTTCTGGTATTTAGTAATAAACGATCAGATACTTTTTCATCGTGATGTTGATCTAAAATGGCTTCTACAGACAGATCATAGACTGTATAAAGAAGTGAACATCGCCCATAATATGACGTCATTGCGTAGAACCTTAAAACGACCCGACATTCGCTTAAGAATCGCAAGAGAATAAAGGGTATATGGGCGGAGATTACCAACACAACTCCGAGTAGCTAATGTTAAGGGGCCGCCGATGTAATATAGTTAAAAGCTCCTAAAAAGTAAATCCCGGAAATGTCTCGTTTAAATGACCTCCGCTAAATTTACTTGTTCTATTGCTCAGTTCCACCTTGTGATGTCATTAGGCAGAGAGGAAATGTGCCGCTCTGTTGTCAAAGTCCAGCAGCGCTTAATTTGCCAAAAAGAAGATGTACCTCAACGTTTAACGCTAGCACCTACTGCAGCTTTGGGCTCATATGCGGTTGTGATGTTTTCTGGATATAAGGTTTTGTCGATATAAATAAATGAAGAAAAATGATAGAAATTGCTTAGATCAACTGTCTGTTATGTCTTTGCTGTAATATACTGTAATATCATGATTAAAAAGGTTCCATATTACATAAAATTGACTCATGTGAGCTTTAAGCCATGTTATAATATTGTTTCCTCCTCCTGGGCTCCCGTAGAGATAGGGTGAGGAGCTCGATCGCACGGGAGGAGCTCGGAGTAGAGCCGCTGCTCCTCCACGTCGAGGCCTCGGATAAGCGGAAGAAAATTGATGGATGGACCTCCTCAAAAACACACCTGGAGTTGCGTTTTGTTTCATTCACACATGTTTGAGTAATGTTTTATTATTAGTCTGTAACATCTCCAAAGCTCAAAATGCTCGGTTCCACCTTGTGATGTCATGAAGTGGTAGTTTTCAATCTTTTGTCCAGCAGAGATTGGAAATTCCAGGTCTGAAATGATCCAAATGATTCTAGTGAAGGTGTACGGAGATTAAAAAGCACTTCCTGTATTACCACATGATGACATCACAAGGTGGAACAGAGTGTTTTTAAAAAATTTTTTTAAATTTGAGGTAAGATCTCAGCTTAAATATGCAGGATCCACGCGGATATTAGCAACATGGCGCTAACAGACGCTTCGGACGCTACTCCGAGTGTACTTCTGAGGTGCAAATCACATTATGAACAAGTTTAACTGCCTTTGTTATGCTAAGAGCAGAGTTTACAGGCGAAATGTATTCAAATGGGTCGCGACGTCAAGTGGTTCTTTTGAATTTTACAGCTGCAAACAACGCCATCGCGCCGCAACAAGAGCCATCCAAGGCAGAATATGCTCCATTGTCATTATAATTTTGCCCATTTGAGGTTTCCATGGTGAAAAGTGGGAGATGGTGAGCTGCCTGCAGAGATTTCAGTCCTCATGAATATATAATTTGAATTGAGCTAAATCGGAGCGGCACAGAGAGACGCAGCCGGGGAATGTACGTTTCCGAATGTCCAAATACCAATGCGCTAAACGAGGCTTCCTGTGGCGGAGTGGACACATTAAGCAGTTAGTACAAAAGCATTGAGTAAAACATATTGGTATCAAAACATCACCGTCATGATCATTCTGCAGTTTTATTCCTCTAGCTTCAAAGGCTATTACTTTATATAACTAAATATGACGTCACAACCTCCTAGGCAGTTTTATCTCTGCGAGGTTTTTGCCGCTAAAATAAATATTAAAAGATAAAGCAGAGGACAGCGACTTCAGGGAGCATGTTTGTGTAATCTCTGAGTCGTCCAGGTATGATCCATAACAATAGAAAAATTTAATTCCTTATTGTCTGAAGGAGGAGCTACCGACATATTCATGAGAGCAGCTCGGGACACCAATCGGTTGTACATCTTCATCTCAACACTTGAAGTGTTAGCTATTGAACTACACTAACTCATATTTTGCATAATCATTCAGGCCCTTAATGCGTGCTCTCATGTCTACTAGCATATTAGCTAGCACTATTGTTTTACCATTTTTTTCTGTGGCTAAGATCTGTACTTCACTATCTTCAAAGGAGTGGTTAGTGCAGGGGCGTCAAACTCATTTTCACAGAGGGCCACATCAACAAAATGGCTGCTCTCAAAGGGCCAAATGTAACTGTAAGATAAATGTTAAAAAAAAAAGTAAATTTTTTTTCTTGTTACTTATTCAAGTTACAAATATTGCACATGGATTTGCATAGATGTGAAAAAATTGATGTGTAACTGCCATCTATATCCTGATAAACTGATATTTCAAGACAGTCAATTTACTTTGTCACGGGCCACGTAAAATGATATGGCGGGCTGCATTTGGCACACGGGCCTTGAGTTTGACACAGTGGCTTTGAAATGGAGATGAACAACCGATTGGTGTCCCGAGCTGCTCTTAAGATGGTGTCGGTACATTATCTTATGAAGTGGCCATTTAGTTTCTCTTATAAATCTCACTACACTGAATAAACTGCTTTGCGACTCGGGATTTTGTCCTTTGGGTGAACCAGCTTCTGTCTGAAAGTGTTTTTAGGTTTGAAATAGGCCAGGATTTCATGTTGTTCAGGCTTTTAAAACACACCTGCTGCGTAGTGAATAACTGCGCATTTTCTTCGAGGTTCTGCTTCTCTGTCGTCCTGTTTTCGAGCGCTCTCAGATCTATTGAAGGCCCATTTTGAATATCCAAAAGCAAAGAGGGCTTTCTGCACATGTTGTTCTTTTTCTTTTACTTTTCCCGCTGTGCTTGTAAGAACCACTTGAGCCCCGTGTTGTCGTGTTCAAATATCATCTCCTATTTATAACTTCATCCTCAGACCTAAATCAAAACAAGGGAAACAATAGTGCTAGCCGGTATGCTAATAGATGAGCGAGCACGCGTCAGGGGCCTGAATGATTATGCAAAATATGTGTCAGGCACAGTTCAGACTTGGTGTAGTTCAATAGCTAACAAACAGAAATGATAAACAAACAGGTGTGTTAGCGAGTAGTTAGCGCCTCCTTTCAAACAAATATAATTCAGCGACCAGCAATAATCGGACCAGAACTGAAGAAGCGACTTGGATAAAACACTTTTTGTCCAGTTGACAGCTTTGAATTTCTCTTTGACTTATCTCTGACAACATGTTAATGACTAAACAAATGAGCTAAAAACTTCTGTGTTTATAAAGGGAGGTGTTTGTGTCTCAATGCTAATGCTAACGCTAATTTTAAGGCATGTGTATATGTAAATATTAAAATAACACCACAAACTGAAATAATCTATGTGTAAAACTAATCAGGTCATCCTTCTTTTTAGACTTTTAAAGACAAGCTAGCGTTAGATGTGAGCCACAGTGAGCTAGCTAGCTACTGTGCGCAGAACCTATTACAGGCGCTTTTATTGTAAGAAAAATAAAAAAAATAAAAAAAACTTGGACCTGCTTGTCTCCATGGAGATAGATTAGTTATAGAATAGTTGTTGTTAATGCCGTACTGTGAAACATTACAGGCAAGAAATGATTAACACCCTCTGGACTGCGAATTAAAGTAAAGTACGAATTAAAGTACATTTCATATTGGGGTAATGGTAATATAATCAACATTATAACCTCGAGATATAGAACAATGTAACACTTTAATGACAGCTAACTGTATACACGAACAGCAAATGTGTTTAAATCCTCACAAAAATTTGATGGAAATGCGTGTAATTCTTCCCAAAAAAAGCGCCATGTTAGTATTTTTTTCATCCCTCCAGGTTTTCTGTGCACAAAACTCTGACACAGTACAGCGATTCACCAGACGTCCCCATGCAAAACCAATTCTTTCAAGTACAGCTGCAAACTGCTTACATAGCACTAGCATAGCCCAGGTCCCGTAGTTGTCATAGTCTAGTGACAGTAGCAGAGTGGTTATCGGGGCCTTTATTGTAACTCTGTGGCTTAAGGGCTTTTCTTCTCCTCACATGCAATGAACTGGAGAAGGCTGCGATAATAGGGTAATGCAGCACGCTAAAGATAACAGGCGAAAATGGCTATACTGCGATACCGAGGTGGAACAAGTACCCAAATATGTCTACGCAAGCAGTCGAGTAAAGGGATGTCATGTACAGCTCTGTCCTGTGTGGCCAAGTGTGCAGGAATTTGGAGAAGTTTTATGCCTCAGCTCAATGTGAAGAGTACACATGACAAGAGGTGGAAAATATAAGTACTGCAGTGTTTAGTAAAAATTATGTTCACCTAAACACAAATACTACAAATAAGAACTATTACTGCTGATACTACTACTACGACTACAACTACTACGACTACTACTACTACTACTAAAACTACGACTACTACTACTACTACTACTACGACAACTACTTCGACTACTACTACGACTACTACTACTACAGCTACAACTATGACTACTACTACTACAACTATAAGTATGACTACTACTACTACAAGTACTACAACTACGACTACTACAGCTACAACTACGACTACAACTACAACTACTACTACTACAAATACAACTACTACTACAACTACCACTACTACTGCTACTACAACTACGACTACTACTGCTACTACAACTACGACTACTACTACTACAACTACTACTATGACTGCTCCGACAGTTACTACTACAACTATGGCTACTACTACTACTACAGCTAGAAGTACGACTACTACTACTACTACTACTACTACTACTACTACTACTACTACAACTACAGCTACGACTACTACAACCACTGCGACTGCTACTACTAGTATGACTACTACTGAGAGGATGACTGCAGCTACTACTGTTACTTCTATTACTATTACTGTTACTACTGCGACTACTACTACGAGGACTACTACCAATACTATGACGATGACTACTACTACTAATGTTACTTCTTCTACTACGACTACTAGTACAATTACTACTAAAATATAAAATTGCTGAGCAGATATCTTGAATTTTAGGTAGATGCTTTTGTGTGAAGCTGTGGTTAACTGGAACAATCATGTACAAATATACTAATAGTGTATTCATGTATTTTGTTTTTACGCCGGATGCCCTTCCAGTCACACAAGGCCAACAGACAACACGACAGTTCACAGGCCCGTGTACTACCACTGTGTAAGAACAGTATGTGTACAAAATATATAAAACACAACCAGCCGTGTGCTATGTGCCTGGAGTGTGGTGCATGTAAACAGTGAAAAGTCAACATGGCGGTTCAAATAATTCACATAGACAAGTGTAAAGTGAAGAGAGCCCAGGGGAGAGGCAGCGGGGACGGATGCAGTTAATCCAGCACTCAGTTCACTTGGCCAGAAGGTAGTGTGTCCTATGTGGTGTATGTGGGATTGTACAGTGTTGCTCTTTGAATCGAACACACAAAATGGCTGCTAGTAAAACAGGAAAACAGTTGGTGGGAGGACCAGATTGGGGTCAGGAGGTTGGCTCTGCTCGTATCCAGGTTTCAGAGCAGCTAAACGTTTCAGTTCGCAACTAAGAAGACATTTAAATATGTATGCAAGCAGTTTTATATAGTTTATCTTTTACTGACTATGCTGGAATCAAACCGCCAACCTGTGGGTCGGTGGATCGAACCAATTATGTTTATGTCGAAAGCGGGATTCAAACCGCCAACCTCAGATCGGTTTGCAAAAATAAGCAAAATATGACTCACGCACAGTGCACACTCACACAGTGTAGTTCAATAGACCTAGCTAACAAACAAACTGTAAACTAGTAGTGATTAGCATCTTCTTTCAGACAGATATAAGGCAGCGACCAGCAGTAATCTGACCAGAACTGAAGAAGCGACTTGGATAAAACACTTTTTGTCCAGTTGACAGCTTTGAATTTCTCTTTGACTATCTCTGACAACATGTTAACGACTAAACAAATGAGGTAAAAACTTCTGTGTTTATAAAGGGAGGTGTTTGTGTCTCAGTGCTAACGCTAATGCTAATTTTCAGGCATGTGTATATGTAAATATTAAAATAACACCACAAACTGAAATAATCTATGTGTAAAAACAGTGAGGTTTATGTCTTTTTAGACTTTTAAGACAAGTTAGCATTAGATGTGAGCCACAGTGAGCTAGCTACTGTGCACAGAGCCTATTACAGGTGCTTTTATTGTAAGAAACAAAAAAAAAAAACTTGGACCTGCTTGTCTCCATGCAAATAAAGTAGTTCAATGCCATACTGTGAAACATTGCAGTTAGCATTAGCTTTGAGCCACAGTGAGCTAGCTAGAATTCTGTTGTGCAGACACAGACACTGGGGATGAGGTGGGTTAAGTGTCTTGCTCAAGGACACAATATCAGCATACATCTGTGGGAGCTGGAATCGAACCGTTTAATTAATGATGTTTATGTCGAGAGCGGGATTCGAACCGCCAACCTTCGGCTCCGTGGACAAACACTCTACCGCTACTGTCGCCCCTGTTGTAAAAGTTAATTCGTAAATCCAAAAAAATCAGGACAAATGATTTACAAACTAGATACAAACAAACATTTTGAAAGTATTTTATTTAAATGCAATTACTTTGTTTTGAATGCACTGAAACACTGATAAAGCTACATGCTAAAAATAGATCCATACACGAGATTAAACAATTGCGTTTCTATCAGTGAAATAAAACAGACTCCCATCCAACCACATTGTGAAAACCAAACACATAACAGCTTCGCCTACAGACTTTTTTATGGCTTTTGGGCCCAAGATGTGAGTCCATGGTAAACAGGGACATTTGTATAGACTCATGAGTCACACAGTAAAGGCCCGGAGACAAGACAAGGCAGGCTGGGTTAGTCCAATCTGTTTTCACACAATAACATAATAACATGAGCTTTGGGAGCACACACAACGATGATTTTTATTATACTGCAGCGCTAAGACGGGATTCACTATGTAACTTTTCTGGAATATACCTTAAACACAACTATTTTGCATTTACGTGTATCTACAGATGGTTTTTACTGCAATAAAACTTTCTTCTTTCTTACTGTGACTGGAGTCGCCTCTACAGAGATCTGAACTGTCACTTGGCGTTGTGGCATCGCCCGCTTGTCCCCGTAGACGTGGGTAAGTTTAATGCCCTACTGTGGAACATTTGTTTAAGCAACTCCATGAAAAGAAGTTACGATTTTGAACCATGAGTGAGGAATCAGCTTGAACTTGTATCTCTGTCCAGTAAGTCCCTTCTGTCCCTCTAATGTTTTACCAAGATAAAAAAAAACAAAAGAAGTTTCTGGGATGTTACCAGGTACTTGCTTCCAGATGGTTCTCGTCCAACATGTCTACCTGGACCGAATCGGTTGCCAGACCTGGTTGTTATTTTATAGTTTCAAACATGAAAATGCCTTTTACAAATATCATTAATTTATGAGGATAGACTGTATAAACAAGTGGACTAAGTGAGTGTGACGTCACCCACGGCGTTCGGCTTCAGTCAGATGAAGCTCAGCGAGGCTAACAGTTATATCGGCGAATTTGGAGCCAAGTTCCATATTTGGAATTCCGACCGCGAGTATCATAGCAACCAAAGAGCCAATCCGGAGCGAAGCTGTTGAAGATAACGCCCCTTCCTGCCTGCTTCCTGTGGACGCTTAGAAACACTGCCAATCAAACCTGTTGCTAACGCTAGCGGGAGCGACCTCGGGGAAAGAAGTCACCTGATTTGTCTGTTATTAATGTTCATATCTTGGATCACGGACAAAAATATAAAAAATAAAAACACCAGGATCGTGTAGAACAGGTTAATACGAACATTTTAAGACCAAAATGACGAGTCTGACAGCCGCAGTTGCAGAAAAAGGGGCCACAGTTTTTCAATAGAAAGTGAATTGGAGTCAGAGTCGATGAAGCCGGAAGTGCGTCCATGATCACTTCCTATTTAGGACGTGGCAGCTAGCAGGTTAGCTATGTCTGTTTATATATACAGTCTGTGGTTACGAGCAGATTAGCAGTCATGATTTGGTTAGTAGCAGTAATAGTAATAGTAAAAGTACTAAAATAGTAGTAGTTATAACTTTAAATTAAGTTGAATTCACTGTGATGTTTTAATCTTATAAAATAGCCAATGGGACTGATGCTGCACAGACTTTCCATTCTTGGTAACGTGAGGTTTTCAGATTGAGGAGGCAACCGTGAGCAGCAGGAATAGCTTCACCCGGCTAAAAATAGAGACATATTGTGCTAGTCGGCCATATTGATTTATGAGTTTTCTTCTCAAAGCTGCATCTTTTATATGAAAACATGAAATCCAATATTTGTTTGCTCACTTCATAAATGCCAATAATTCTCCGTAAGCAAAAGCATGTCAGGCGGGATGAAAGGCCCTCAGATGTAAATGCAAGTATGTATGCTAGGATCAGTCGTAGTAGTGTCTCTAAAGGTAGACATGGAACTTTTTGACATAAATGGATTTTAAATGAAGTGAATCTGGCTTTATAGTAACTTTATAGTAGCAATATTAACATGTTATGGCATTGGAATGTTCCATACTACAGTGTTTTTTAGTTTTTTTTAGCTCAGTTGGGAGAGTGTTTGTCCGCTGATCCCAGGGTTGGCGGTTTGAATCTCAATCCCAAATGAACATCATTGGTTGAGCGGTTTGAGCCACCGACCCACAGGTTGGCGAGACCGGGACCAGGAACAAACCAGGACCAAACCAGGATCAAACTAGAACCACACCAGGGCCAAATCAGGGCCAAACTAGGACCAAACTATTACCAAACCAGGAGCAAATTAGGGCCAAACCAGGACCAATCCAGAAACAGATTATGACCAAACCAGGACCAAAGCAGGACCAAATCAGAACCATATCAGGACTAAACCAGGGTAAAACCTGGACCAAATCAGGACCAAACCAGGACCAAACCAGGACCAAACCAGGACCAAATCAGGACCAAATCAGGACCAATTTAGGACCAAACCAGGACCAAACCAAGACCAAACCAAGACCAAACCAGGACCAAACCAGCACCAAATCAGGACCAAATCAGGACTAAACCAGGGCCAAACCTGGACCAAATCAGGACCAAACCAGGACCAAACCAGGACCAAATCAGGACCAAATCAGGGCCAAATCAGGGCCAAATCAGGACCAAACCAAGACCAAACTATTACCAAACCAGGAGAAAATTAGGGCCAAACCAGGACCAAACTTGGACCAAATCAGGACCAAACTAGGACCAAATCAGGACCAAATCAGGACCAAATCAGGACCAAATCAGGGCCAAACCTGGACCAAACCAGGACCAAACCAGGACCAAACCAGGACCAAACCAAGACCAAACCAGGACCAAACCAGGACCGAACAAACACCAAATCAGGAGCAAATCAAGACCAAATCAGGACCAAACCAGGACCAAACCAGCACCAAATCAAGACCAAATCAAGACCAAATCAGGACCAAATCAGGACCAAACCAGGACTGAACCAGGAACTAATTAAGACCAAATCAGGACCACTGACCCACAGGTTGGCAGAGCATTTCCACCTCCCACAGATGAACGCAGTTGTTGAAAATCTCTGCAACACTGCGGTTTAATTAGAAACACACACGTTTTCAACCAGCAAAAACAAAAAGATAGGATTTGATAGGAGTTCAAATCCACTGTCCCACAAGTTGGCGATGCGAATGCTGTTGTTGTGTCCTGGGGCAAGACACTGGTGTTCACTGGTGTATGAATGTGTGAGTGGATGTGTGAGTGGTTCCTTGATGTAAAGCACTTTTGAGAGCCTCGAAGGTGGGACCATTTACCAAAAAGGCTAGATATAAAAGTTTAAAATAACAGTAGACATTTGTTAGGCCTTTGTTCCTTCTACAAATATACAGCAAGAGTGACAGTAATGCGTAGTAGTAGTAGTAGTAGTAGTCGTCTTGCTGACAGAAGTACTACACGTCTCAATCATGCAAAGATTAGCTTCTCTACAGCATTCATGTGAGATAATAAAATATTAAACTGTTTCACACATACAGACATCCTCAGCCCAGCCCGGGTCTCTGTGGCACTCTTCTGAAATCACACATTCATCCAGCCCGACCTTCATGCTTTTCTCCACACCGCTCCTGTATCCAGAGCACTTACATATCTCCTAATGTTTGATCACACTCTGCTCACTTCACACGCCTCTGTGGCTTTCTCCATACAGTTGGATTCATAAAGCAGTTCTATAAAATACTCAGCCTTGAAATCACAAAGGGACAGAGAATTAACTTCGATGGCTCCCGCATGAAGAAATGAAAGAGGTTTTCACAGTCAACTAATAAGAACACTTGTATAAGAAGACTTTATATGGGGTATTGTAAGTGTAAACATAAGGCACACATGGTTCAGCGTGTGGGGCACGGTGCGGCGATGAAATGTTTGAAATACATTTTAAATCTCGCATGATAATACAAATGTCAGAATGTGAAATGCAGTGAGAATAATACAAGGTGACAGATCGGACTGTTGTGGAGAAGAAGGAGCTGAGTCCAAAGAAAAAGGTTTTTATTTACCGGTCAATCTATGTTCCTACTCTCACCTATGGTCCTGGTTTAGTCCTGGTTTAGTCCTGGTTTAGTCCTGGCTGAGACCTGGTTTAGTCCTGGTTTATTTCTGGTTTAGTTCTGGTTTAGTCCTGGTTTAGTCCTGGTTTAGTCCTGGCTAGACCTGATTTAGACCTGGTTTAGTCCTGGTTTATTTCTGGTTTAGTTCTGGTTTACTTCTGGTTTAGCTCTGGTTTAGTCCTGGTTTAGTCCTGGCTAGACCTGATTTAGACCTGGTTTAGTCCTGGTTTAAACCTGCTTTAGTTAGGTTTAGCCCTGGTTCAGTCCTGGTTTAGTCCTGGTCTAGTCCTGGTTTAGTCTTGGTTTAGTCCTGGTTTAGTCCTCGTTTAATCGTGGTTTAGACCTGGTTTAGTCCTAGTTTAGTCCTGGCTGAGACCTGGTTTAGTCCTGGTTGAAACCTGGTTTAGTCCTGATTTAGTCCTGGTTTAGTTCTGGCTGAGACCTGGTTTAGTCCTGGTTGAACCCTGGTTTAGACCTGGTTTACTCCTGGTTTAGTCCTGGTCTAGTCCTGGTTTAGTCCTGGTTTAGACCTGGTTTACTCCTGGTCTAGTCCTGGTCTAGTCCTGGTTTCGTCCTGGTTTAGACCTGGTTTAGTCCTGGTTTACTCCTGGTTTAGTCCTGGTCTAGTCCTGGTTTAGTCCTGGTTTAGTCCTGGTTTAGATCTCTGTTCCTGCTCTCACCTATGAGCTTTGGGGGTAGAAGCTCGGAGTAAAGCCGCTGCACCTCCACGTCGAGAGGAGCAAACTGAGGTGGCTTGTGTATCTGTTCCGAGTCCCTCTTGGACGCCCTGGAGAGGTGTTCTGGACACGTCCTATCGGGAGGAGGCCTCGGTAGAGACTATGTATCTCAGCTGGCCTGGGAACTTGGTCTTGGGGTCCCACCGGAGGAGCTGGACGTGTCTGGGGTGAGGGAAGTCTGGGAGTCCGTGCTTAGACTGCTGCCTTCATCTCTCGGCCCCGGACAAGCAGAGGAGAATGGATGGATTATCGAAACCAATCCAGGCTCACCAGTTTTTTTTGTGTGTGGGTTTAAAGTCACATGAGGTAACTTTTCTGGAGAAGGTTCTGTCCTGCCTTTGTTTCCATGAAGTTACAAGGCAGATTTGTGAATAATTTACTCAGCTCACAGTAAGAATGCATGCTTCTCAAATATCAAGATATTTAAACACCTGTAATGTAATAAATGTAGATACATTTAATGCCATACTGTAACATTCCAGGCAAACAAGTAGCAGATCCCCCTCCCCCCATCATAAAAGTTACATCGTGTAGCTTTACGTTGTATTATTAAAACAATTCACAAAGCAAAATTATATGGTATGATATGCAGGGCCCAGGACAAGAAAGCTAACATGGGCCCCCTTCATCAGGACCAAACCAGGACCAAATCGGGACCAAATCGGGACCAAACCAGGACCAAACCAGGACCAAATCAGGACCAAACCAGGAGCTACCCAGGACCAAACCAGAACCAAACCAGGACCAACCCAAGACCAAACTAGGACCAAACAAGGACCAAACAAGGACCAAACCAGGACCTACCCAGGACCAAACCAGGAACAAACCAGGAACAAACTAGGACCAAACCAGGACCACATCAGGACCAAACAAGGACCAAACCAGGACCAAACCAGGACCAAATCAGGACCAAACCAGGACCAAACCAGGACCAAACCAGGAACAAACTAGGACCAAACAAGGACCAAACCAGGACCAAACCAGGACCAAACCAGGACCAAACCAGGACCAAACCAGGACCAAATCAGGACCAACCCAGGACCAAACCAGGATTAAACCAGGGACCAAACAAGGATCAAACCAGGAACAAACTAGGACCAAAGCAGGACCAAACCAGGACCAAAGCAGGACCAAAATCAGGACCAAACCAGGACCAAATCAGGACCAAACAAGGACCAAATCAGGACCAAACCAGGAACAAACCAAGACCAAACCAGGACCAAACCAGGACCAAACTAGGACTAAACAGGACTAAACCAGGACTAAACCAGGACCAAACAGGACAAGCATGGATACAGCCCCAAACTCCACAGAAACCTTTGAGGACTTAAGCTGAAGACCCTCCTCTCACAGCTCTGCACCTGGGCTCTTAGTGGGACAGAGACATTTGGCGGCCTCATCGTGAGGTCCCGTCTGGAGGACAGGGACCGCCGGAGAACGGGCACAGCTCGGCCAGGCTCGAGCCATCTGTCTGTGTCTGTCTGTGCCAGTGGGGCAGGAGAGGAGGGGAGAGGGGAGCGAGAGGGGGGAGGGTCCTGTCTGCGGATAACAGGGGCCGAGTGTCAGGGAAAAGGGAGACTGCATCAAGGCCCGAGTTTGTGCTTTGTAATGTATCAGGTTTATGTACGAACGAAACAGCGGTGGATGAAGTACTCAATTCTGTTACTTAAGTTAAAGTACAGAGGCAAAACCTTACTCAAGTAAAAGTATCACATGAAAAAATCTCCTTATACAAAAGAATTAAAGTATCTGTTAAAAATGTACCAAGAGTAAAAAGTATTTCACATGGTATATAAGTGTTAAATGTAGTTATATAGTTTAAAAATGATACATATTTCTTAATTTTTCTCATGAATTTTGTGTATTTATTTCCGTTTTGCTCAAAGCCGAAGCTTAAAACTTTAGTCAGGATGTTTCCACGAACATGGTAAAAAAAACCCTTCAAATCATATGAAAAGTAAAAAGTATAGACACCTGCTCAAATGTAGTGAAGTACAAGTAAAACGTACCTATTGCAAAGTATACTGAAGTACAGATACGTGAAAATTATATGTGTGTATAGTACTTTACTACTTGTACTTTGGTAGATTCCACCACTGCAACTAAAACAAATGCTACTGTTTACTGACAAAAGTATTTTCTTGCATTTATTTAAGGTTATTGTCTAGAATAAAGTAAACGAATGATGTATACAACCCTTTGAAATTAATTAAACTTAAATATATTACACATGGGAATTAATTTTATGTTATGATAAGCGCTGGGTCCTACTACTACTACTTCTACTTATTTCTTTCTTTCTTTATTCTTTATTCGTCCGGGACCATGTGCAAGTTCATTAATCTTTTGAAAGAAAAGATGATTTGCTCCAGATTTGGCTGCTATTACTTTCCATCTGCAGTTCATGGGCAGGTGCAGTCCCAGGGCAGGTGTAGTCCCAGGGCAGGTGAAGTCCCAGAGCAGGTGTAGTCCCAGGGCAGGTGCAGTCCCAGAGCAGGTGCAGTCCCAGACCAGGTGCAGTTCTTGGGCAGGTGCAGTTCTTGGGCAGGTGAAGTCCCAGGGCAGGTGCAGTCCCAGGGCAGGTGCAGTTCTTGGGCAGGTGCAGTTCTTGGGCAGGTGCAGTCCCAGGGCAGGTGCAGTCCCAGGGCAGGTGCAGTCCCAGGGCAGGTGCAGCTCTTGGGCAGGTGCAGTCCCAGGGCAGGTGAAGTCCCAGGGCAGGTGAAGTCCCAGGGCAGTGCAGTCCCAGGGCAGGTGCAGTTCTTGGGGCAGGTGCAGTCCAGGGCAGGTGCAGTCCCAGGGCAGGTGTAGTCCCGGGCAGGTGTAGTCCCAGGGCAGGTGAAGTCCCAGGGCAAGTGCAGTCCCAGAGCAGGTGCAGTCCCAGGGCAGGTGCAGTCCCAGGGCAGGTGCAGTTCTTGGGCAGGTGCAGTCCCAGGGCAGGTGCAGTCCCGGGCAGGTGCAGTCCCAGACCAGGTGTAGTCCCAGGGCAGGTGAAGTCCCAGGGCAGGTGAAGTCCCAGGGCAGGTGCAGTTCTTGGGCAGGTGCAGTCCCAGGGCAGGTGCAGTCCCAGGGCAGGTGCAGTCCCAGGGCAGGTGCACTCCTTGGGCAGGTGAAGTCCCAGAGCAGGTGCAGTCCAGGGCAGGTGTGTAGTCCAGAGCAGGTGCAGTCCCAGGGCAGGTGCAGTCCCAGAGCAGGTGCAGTCCCAGGGCAGGTGCAGTCCCAGGGCAGGTGCAGTCCCAGGGCAGGTGCAGTCCCAGGGCAGGTGTAGTCCCAGGGCAGGTGTAGTCCCAGGGCAGGTGCAGTCCCAGGGCAGGTGAACACACATTAAAACTACACATTTCATTATAAGACTAATGAATTAGCAGTAAATACAATAAAATGTCACCAGGTCCGTTACATCATGTTTCCGAGCTCAGCTTCACTAGTTCCATTTAAAGATGAACTGTTTCCGAGAAATATCAGATTCCCATTTTTCTGACAAGCATTGTGATTAGATTTGCGATTTATGTTTCAGTAATGGGATTTTGTTCAGAGTTCACATTTTAAACACGTCCAGAAGAGCTGACGGAAAGAGTAGAATCAGATCTGACAAACTAACACAAGAGTTACATTTCAGCGCATGTTTGAACAGATCTAAACCACGACATTTTTACGCACGATGAGACCGCGGGGAGGCACGGGGAGGGCATCTGGCGCACAGGGACATTTCAGAACATGTTTGTACAGATCTAAACTACGGGATTTGACGTTTTTTATGCGGGATGAGACAGGAGGGTTTGTTTGTGGAGGAAATTATGGTGCATCAACTTGCTGATCGTGTCAACCCAAACAGCGATTTTGATTAGATCGGGCGAAGGCAGCTCAGTTGGTGGAGCGTTTGTCCATTGATCTGAAGGTTGGAGCTTCGAATCCCGCTCCCACACATGAATGCTGTTGTCGTGTCCTTGGGCAAGACACTTAACCCCCCTCATGGCCAGTGTCTGCGTACTCTGGTGTGTGAATGAGTGGAAAAGTGCTGTATAAAAAACGTGACCATTTACCACTGGAATTAATCTTGCGGCCCTACTTCCAATTATTAATGATTTATTCGCGTTTAGTTTAATTTTTTTGTTCAAATTAATGTTAAGAAAATGAATATGCAGAATGGTATCAGAAAGAAACCTTCAAACTAAAATTATGAGTAGAAAAACGTACATAATCCTTTCCTTAGTGCCTTGTTTAGCCTCATCCAGAGTGTAAGACATAAGTCCCAAGCATCAAAACGACATCTCGGTATAAACAAAACCTGCTGCCATGGCAACAAAAAAACAAAAAAAAAACATCACTGCGGAAATATAAAACGCTCCCATAACCCCGACGACAGCCGCGGTAGAAAACTCCAAACTTCATCTGTGAACTTATTGAAATGGGACGGCTCCACTTTTGCTATGGCGTTCTAAGGACTTGATGGAAGATTTCGGGGGGAAAGTTAAAAAGCCACCCTCTGCCATTGATATGTAAAAATAGTGCTTTTGAATGCCCATAAAGGCGAGATTCAAACTCTCGGATAAAAGTCCCGAAAGCAAGTGTCAAAAATCTTTTTTGATATGAATGCCTTCCAGGAGGTTTATAGGCAAGTTCAGAAATGAAACCAGGACTGAAAAGCGCTGTCTAAAGCGCTACTCACTTATGCTAAGCTAATTATCGCTCCTGAATGACTAATGACACACTTCTTTGTTAAGGGTAGTTCATTACTTTTAGGCGTTTTGAACCGATTTTTGCACATTACATTCACATTTGTAAGTTAAAACTATGGCAAACTTGGCGAACTAGTGGATTTACATGTCTAATGCCCCCTGCTGGCAACAGTGCGTAATGAAAAATTTTGAAATTGAAAATTAGCGGCATAGCTATTATCAACTTGAAAGCTATTTAAGGTATTTTATTGAAGTGTAAAGAACATTATAACACATTTAAAAGCTCAAAGCGTTTCATTTTGTCTTTTGTGAAAGCTAGCGTTTGAACCAAGACATGTTAGCTTAACGTTAACAATGTGGGTGCGCAGTACTGGCTAAACCATAGACTGTATAAAGATGTGGATTAAGGAAGTGTGACGTCATCCATAGTGTTCAGTCAAATGAAGCTCATCGAGGCTAGCAGTTTTAGCGACGAATTTGGAGCCAAGTTCCACATTTGGATTTCCGACCGCGAGTATCATAGCAACCAAAGAGCCAATCTGGAGCGAGGCTGTTGAAGGTAACGCCCCTGTGGGTTGACACATTAAATATTTGATATGGGCTTGTTAAAGTAGATTTTCAGAAATATGCGGTAAAAAAGTACTGCTTACTTCAGAAAACAGGTAATATGGGCCAATTCACCTGGAAGCATGAGGGCCAAGAAAAATGGGTCTGAGGGCCGCATTTGGTCCCTGGGCCACAGTTTGGGCATGTCTGCTCTATGGTCAAACGCAAAATGTGCAACTATTCTGGGGTTTCTAGTGGTCCACCTCTTGGCTCCATGGAGATGTTACTTTTTTGCCTGAATGTTCCACAGTATTGCATTTAACATATCTTGCATTACAATTCCAGATGCTTTCATTGCTCTTGGAAAACTTCCTTTGAACACGCTCGCCCCTTTAAAGATCTGACCTGTATCTGGGCTTGGTAGCGTTTAATCCATGAAATCAGACGTTTAGAAGTTTAATGCCATATTGCAAAACATCTAGGACAAAGCAATAACATCTCCATGGCGACAAACAGGTGGTACATTTAGTTTGAACTGTTCCATACCACCCAAACTGCTCAGACTACACATTTTCAAAGGTAAAATATAACCTCATCATAAAATTTGCAATACAAACACATTTCGGACGTCTTTGATTTTACTCGAATCAAACACTTTCCACTACAGAGAGGAACACTCTCCAGATCTCCAGTGCCCCCAGCCCCTGACTCACAATCGGGTTACACAAGTCACTCCGCATTACGCCTATAGACAAACTGCACTGAGGCATATTCCCACTTCCAGCGCATTCAACCAGGAAGAGCGAGGCTAGCTGCATCACGCTATCTGGGTATTTTTAGTTCAGACGACACGGCGATGCTAACAATAGAAACCGTGTCTGATTCTTTACATCAAAAGCATAGGTCGATATATGTAAAATATTTAAAAGATGAGGCCAAACGAAGTCCATACAATCCGGTGTTGTGTCTGCGGAGAAAAGGAAACGGGGGGTCGCAGGGGAGGGGCATCCGGCATAATTAAGAAGTTTATTATGGTAGACACTGGCAGTGGTTAGTTTTCATGTGTCTATTGCCATTATGATCTACTTCTCCACCCACGTACCAACAGTAAAATGGGTGATATATGTTATGCCAAGCTAGGACATGTTTATAAGATGTATATTTTAGTTTGCTTTTAGTTTTATCCCTACCTAACTTACATTTTTTCTTTTCTTGTAAGTTTGGGAACATAGACTGTACAAAGACGGGACTAAGTGAGTGTGACGTCACCCACCCGTCATCGGCTCCAGTCAAATGAAGCTAATCGATGCTAGAGCGGTTATAGCGCAAATTTGAAGCTGCGTTCCATATTTGGAATTACAACCGCGAGTATCATAGCAACCAAAGAGCCAATCTGGAGAGAGCCTGTTGAAGGTAATGTTCCTTCCCATCTGCAAGGCTGCTTTTGCACCCGCTGTCAATCAAACCTGTTGCTAACGCTAGCGGGAGTGAGCTCAAGGGAAAGAAGGTGCCTGATTTTTCTTTTATTAATCTTGATATACAGACACAAAAGTGAAATAAAAACCTCAGGATCATGTAGGGCGGTTAATACGAGCATTTTAAGACCAAAATGAGGAGCCACAGGTTTTTCAATAGAAAGTGAATTGGAGCAGAGTTGATGAATGCTCTTTTTTTTCTATTTAGAACGCCGCAGCTAGCAGGTTAGCTACATCCATTTATATGTACAGTCTATGTTTCGGACTGAAATTTCATTTATTTTCTACATTCAGGACTAAAAATCGCAGTAATTCAATTTCTTATCAATCAGCGCACGCTAACAGAGGGGACCTTGTGAAGCAATTAAGGCTTTTATATTTTGATCCTATCTTTGCACCAATAGTGATTTCATTACTTATTTTTTTATTTACTTTGCAGCTACTTTTTAAAAGGAATATAACAGCTCTTGCCAAAAATATTCAAAGTGACTCTCAAAACAGGGATTATTACCTTTTTTCTGATTAAATCTATATTTTTTTAAGCGGTGATGTTAGCAAGAACAGCCCGACGTTCCAACACAACTTACAGATATCTTTAAAGAAGCACCGTGTAACTTTTCTGAAGCAAGATCTGCCACCTGTTTGTCTCCATGGAGATGTTATCACTTTGCCTGAAATGCTCCACAGTATGGCATTAAATAAACCTATGTCCATGGAGGCAAGCAGGTAATGCAAGCAGGGCCAAGTTACAGGTCATATCTGTGGGAGAGGCGAAGCCCACTCATATAACAAAGCACGTTTATTTTGGCAGTAAATTATGACTAATGCAAACTGTATACTATAAATGTTTTCAGGTAAAAAAGAATATCATCTCCATGGAGACAAGCGAGACTAGGTCGAGTGTTTGTCCTCTGATCCGAAGGTTGCCGGTTCAAATCCCGCTCTCGACATAAACATCATTGGTTGAGCGTTCAGATCTGTTGGCTCACAGGTCGGCGGTACGATTTCAGCTTCCACAGATGAATGCTGCCGTTGTGTCCTTGGGCAAGACACTTAACTCAGCTCGCCCCCAGTATCTGTGTACACTGGTGTATGATGTGTACATGAACGGGTGAGCGGTTCCTCGATGTAAAGCGCTCTGAGTGCCTCGAAGGTGGAAAAGTGCTATATAAGAATGTGACCAAAATAGCCTCGCCAACAAAGTTACATAGTATATCTTTAACTTTAAAAAAAAAACATATTCTTGACAGGTTAACCCAGTGGTTTTTGAAATATGGGTCAAAAGCAGAGGATACGTTTCTCTACGAGGACAAAAACAGTTTCCTTAAGCTTCACTTTCTAATATAGCCACACTAAAATACATTATGTTGGATGTCATTTTGATCGATCACCATGGCGCCACGGACAACCTTGGATAAGAAGTTGATAAAAAACAACACCTGAAATTAATGCCTAGCTCCCTTACTTTTAAATACAATTGACGATTTCAAAGTTTTGATCTTTCGGAGCTTTGAGAATTTACACCGAGCGAGAACAGGGATCTCAAGACTTGGTGAATGCTTGGCTGATTTGGCAGGAACTGTAGACAGGGGAATCATCTAAAGAGGGAAGAAGATGAGGAGGAGGGGGATGAAGCGGAACGCGGAGCCCTAGGGGCTAGAGCGCAAGACACGGGCGAAGCAAATATACGTTCCTCCTGCAAAAGCCAATTAGCAAATGACTCCGCTCTGTGCAGTTGGAAGCTAAAGAGAGAGAGAGAGAGAAAAAGGAAACAGAACATGGTAAGCCGCAACACCATAACGGCACAGTGCGGGGGGCGCCGTTGATGGATGAGTTTAAAAGAGTGTAACTGGCTGCTGGCCGTCTGCTGCTAGGCTCGGCTGGTACAGTCATATTAACCGACAGCTAGCACGGATGTATGCCCCTAAGAATTGCGGTGAAGAGGCTCTGTATAGTCACAAACGGGGCCGCTTGACGTGCGCAATTGGCTTTGTGCTCAAACTGTGCGAAGATAGATGCTTAAGTTTACAGTTTGTGAAAATTGGTCACAGTGGTCACCTAATGATCCGATGTT
>JAIEZT010000198.1:4314300-4386673 GCA_019594935.1 Periophthalmus modestus
ACTTTTAGCGTTTGGGAACCGATTTGCACCTTCATTCACCGTTGTAAGTTAAACCCCTGCTGGCAACAGTGCGTAATGAAAAATTTTGAAATTGAAAATTAGCGGCATAGCTATTATCAACTTGAAAGCTATTTAAGGTATTTTATTGAAGTGTAAAGAACAATTATAACACATTTAAAAGCTCAAAGCGTTTCATTTTGTCTTTTGTGAAAGCTAGCGTTGAACCAAGACATGTTAGCTTAACGTTAACAATGTGTGCGCAGTACTGGCTAAACCATAGACTGTATAAAAGATGTGGATTAAGGAAGTGTGACGTCATCCATAGTGTTCAGTCAAATGAAGCTCATCGAGGCTAGCAGTTTTAGCGACGAATTTGGAGCCAATTTCCACATTTGGATTTCCGACCGCGAGTATCATAGCAACCAAAAGAGCCAATCTGGAGCGAGGCTGTTGAAGGTAACGCCCTGTGGGTTGACACATTAAATATTTGATATGGGCTTGTTAAAGTAGATTTTCAGAAATATGCGGTAAAAAAAATACTGCTTACTTCAGAAAACAGGTAAAATATGGGCCATTCCAGCCTGGAAGCATGAGGGCCAAGAAAAAATGGGTCTGAGGGCCGCATTTGGTCCCTGGGCCACAGTTTGGGCATGTCTGCTCTATGGTCAAACGCAAAATGTGCAACTATTCTGGGGTTTCTAGTGGTCCACCTCTTGGCTCCATGGAGATGTTACTTTTTTGCCTGAATGTTCCACAGTATTGCATTTAACATATCTTGCATTACAATTCCAGATGCTTTCATTGCTCTTGGAAAACTTCCTTTGAACACGCTCGCCCCTTTAAAGATCTGACCTGTATCTGGGCTTGGTAGCGTTTAATCCATGAAATCAGACGTTTAGAAGTTTAATGCCATATTGCAAAACATCTAGGACAAAGCAATAACATCTCCATGGCGACAAACAGGTGGTACATTTAGTTTGAACTGTTCCATACCACCCAAACTGCTCAGACTACACATTTTCAAAGGTAAAATATAACCTCATCATAAAATTTGCAATACAAACACATTTTCGGACGTCTTTGATTTTACTCGAATCAACACATTTCCACTACAGAGAGGAACATCTCCAGATCTCCGTGCCCCCAGCCCCTGACTCACATCGGGTTACACAAGTCACTCCGCATTACGCCTATAGACAAACTGCACTGAGGCATATTCCCACTTCCAGCGCATTCAACCAGGAAGAGCGAGGCTAGCTGCATCACGCTATCTGGTATTTTTAGTTCAGACGACACGGCGATGCTAACAATAGAAACCGTGTCTGATTCTTTACATCAAAAGCATAGGTCAGATATATGTAAAATATTTAAAAGATGAGGCCAAACGAAGTCCATACAATCCGGTGTTGTGTCTGCGGAGAAAAGGAAACGGGGGTCGCAGGGAGGGCATCCGGCATAATTAAGAAGTTTATTTATGGTAGACACTGGCAGTGGTTAGTTTTCATGTGTCTATTGCCATTATGATCTACTTCTCCACCCACGTACCAACAGTAAAATGGTGATATTATGTTATGCCAAGCTAGGACATGTTATAAGATGTATATTTTAGTTTGCTTTTAGTTTTATCCCTACCTAACTTTACATTTTTTCTTTTCTTGTAAGTTTGGGAACATAGACTGTACAAAGACGTGGACTAAGTGAGTGTGACGTCACCCACCCGTCATCGGCTCCAGTCAAATGAAGCTAATCGATGCTAGAGCGGTTATAGCGGCAAATTTGAAGCTGCGTTCCATATTTGGAATTACAACCGCGAGTATCATAGCAACCAAAGAGCCAATCTGGAGAGAGCCTGTTGAAGGTAATGTTCCTTCCCATCTGCAAGGCTGCTTTTGCACCGCTGTCAATCAAACCTGTTGCTAACGCTAGCGGGAGTGAGCTCAAGGGAAAGAAGGTGCCTGATTTTTCTTTTATTAATCTTGATATACAGACACAAAAGTGAAATAAAAACCTCAGGATCATGTAGGGCGGGTTAATACGAGCATTTTAAGACCAAAATGAGGAGCCACAGTTTTTCAATAGAAAGTGAATTGGAGCCAGAGTTGATGAATGCTCTTTTTTTTCTATTTAGAACGCCGCAGCTAGCAGGTTAGCTACATCCATTTATATGTACAGTCTATGTTTCGGACTGAAATTTCATTTATTTTCTACATTCAGGACTAAAATCGCAGTAATTCAATTTCTTATCAATCAGCGCACGCTAACAGAAGTGGACCTTGTGAAGCAATTAAGGCTTTTATATTTTGATCCTATCTTTGCACCAATAGTGATTTCATTACTTTATTTTTTATTTACTTGCAGCTACTTTTTAAAAGGAATATAACAGCTCTTGCCAAAAATATATTCAAAGTGACTCTCAAAACAGGATTATTACCTTTTTTCTGATTAAATCTATATTTTTTAAGCGGTGATGTTAGCAAGAACAGCCCGACGTCCAACACAACTTACAGATATCTTTAAAGAAGCACCGTGTAACTTTTCTGAAGCAAGATCTGCCACCTGTTTGTCTCCATGGAGATGTTATCACTTTGCCTGAAATGCTCCACAGTATGGCATTAAACTACCTATGTCCATGGAGGCAAGCAGGTAATGCAAGCAGGCCAAGTTACAGGTCATATCTGTGGAGAGGCGAGCCCACTCATATAACAAAGCACGTTTATTTTGGCAGTAAATTATGACTAAATGCAAACTGTATACTATAAATGTTTCAGGTAAAAGAATATCATCTCCATGGAGACAAGCGGAGACTAGGTCGAGTGTTTGTCCTCTGATCCGAAGGTTGCCGGTTCAAATCCCGCTCTCGACATAAACATCATTGGTTGAGCGTTCAGATCTGTTGGCTCACAGGTCGGCGGTACGATTTCAGCTTCCACAGATGAATGCTGCCGTTGTGTCCTTGGGCAAGACACTTAACTCAGCTCGCCCCCAGTATCTGTGTACACTGGTGTATGATGTGTACATGAACGGGTGAGCGGTTCCTCGATGTAAAGCGCTCTGAGTGCCTCGAAGGTGGAAAAGTGCTATATAAGAATGTGACCAAAATAGCCTCCGCCAACAAAGTTACATAGTATATCTTTAACTTTAAAAAAAAACATATTCTTGACAGGTTAACCCAGTGGTTTTGAAATATGGGTCAAAAGCAGAGGATACGTTTCTCTACGAGGACAAAACAGTTTCCTTAAGCTTCACTTTCTAATATAGCCACACTAAAATACATTATGTTGATGTCATTTTGATCGATCACCATGGCGCCACGGACAACCTTGGATAAGAAGTTGATAAAAACAACACCTGAAATTAATGCCTAGCTCCCTTACTTTTAAATACAATTGAGATTTCAAAGTTTTGATCTTTCGGAGCTTTGAGAATTTACACCGAGCGAGAACAGGGATCTCAAGACTTGGTGAATGCTTGGCTGATTTGGCAGGAACTGTAGACAGGGGAATCATCTAAAGAGGAAGAAGATGAGGAGGAGGGGGATGAAGAGGAAGCGAGAGCCCTAGGGGTAGAGCGCAAGACACGGGCAAGCCAATATACGTTCCTCCTGCAAAAGCCAATTAGCAAATGACTCCGCTCTCTGTGCAGTTGGAAGCTAAAGAGAGAGAGAGAGAGAAAAAGGAACAGAAATGGTAACGCAGCAACACATAACGGCACAGTGCGGGGGCGGCCGTGATGGACGGGTTTAAAAGAGTGTACTGCTGCTGCCGCTGCTGCTAGGCTCGGCTGGTACAGTCATATTAACCGCAAGCTAGCACGGATGTATGCCCCTAAGACATTTGCGGTGAAGCTGCTCCTGTCTAGTCACAACACGGGGCCCTGCTTTGACGTGCGGCAATTGGCTTTGTGCTCAACTGTTGCGAAGTAATAGATGCTTATCTTACAGTGTAAAATGGTCACAGTGTTCACCTAATGATCCGATGTTTGCTTTGTTTCCATGACGGGCTACACATGACTTAGCCTTAATAAAGCACAAAGATTTAAGTCATACTGAGAAAATAGTTTATAAAGGATGATCTAGACTTAGTAAGTTCTTAATTAAGGGGTTAGGAGTTAGGGTATTAGTTAAGTATTTCCATCCATCTTCTTCAGCCTATCCGAGGCTGGGTCAAGTGAGAGTCAGTCTAAGCAGGGACTCCCAGACTTCCCCCAGCCCAGACACTTCCTCCAGCTCCTCCAGTGGGACCTCAAGGCGTTCCCAGGCCAGCCAAGAAACACAATCCTCCTGGTGGGACATGCCTGGTACACCTCCACAGGAAGGGAGGAACAGATGCCCGAACCACCTCAGCTGCTCCTCTCGGTGTCGAGGAGCAGCGGCTCTACTCCGGGCTCCTCCCGTGTGACTGAGCTCCTCATCCTCTCTCAAGGGAGCATCCAGTGAAGGAATCTCATTTTGACCACTTCTATCAGTGATCTTGTCCTTTCAGTCATTACCCAAAGCTCATGACCATAGGTGAGGGTAGGAACAAAGATCTAAACCAGGACTAAACCAGGACCATAGGTGAGGGTAGGAAAGTAGACTGAGCAGTAAATTGAGAGCTTTGCCTTTGGATCCAGCTCCTTCTTCAGACTCTGTACCAATCCACCTGTGAATCTCACGCTCCATCCTTACTTCACCCGTAAACAAGACCCCGAGATACTTGCACTCCTCCACTTGAGGCACTTTGGTAAGTTAAGTATTTACTCAGCCTAAATCATTCTTAAAGACATTCTGTTCCTGAGTTTTACTCTCTTAAAAAATATGAAAAAACTGAAATTATTCCTCACTTACCTTATGCATTCAGAGTATCCTAATTATTCACAACAATGAGTTTATAAGTGCTTTTCACAACCATCAGAAACTGGAGTTTTGCCCTCACAGTTAAGCTAACAACAACTAGCATGCTAACGTGCACTTTCTGATCCTCGGACAACAACACAAAAATACAGTACAAACCGTGGATATTTTTTTTTACCTCAAGAGCTGCTTTTACAATATATTTGTACTGGGCCAAGGCACATTTTGCTCAAATACTATGTGCAGTTAAATCATAATCCTGCAAAGATTTGAAAATGGTTTTGTGAGCTCTCTTATGGTCTATGTTGCCTTACGCACCATAGAAGACGAAGAAGCTTGACATTCAAGACACTATAATAGTCCAAAACATTGCAGGCCAAGTCCACAGTGGGCCAGATGAAATCGTTTTATACTTTAAAACATTTTTTGCCTTGTTAAATGATGTTTACTCCCCTGAAGACTCGTGTCCCCGCACTATTGTAAGAATGTTACTTCTTTACCACAGTCTTGTCACAACAAAACAACAGAGATTCATGCTTTCCACGCTCGTCGATGCTCTAAGATGTGCTCTAAAGCATGAAACCGATTCCTCAGTGTCAGCGGAGCTCCCTCTCTGGCACTGCCAAAGGCCATTCACACAGATATACGATACACTCTATGTATGTGCATATTTAGTGTTTGCATTTTAAAGGAGCTGTTTTATGGAGGGAAAGTAGGACATATGGTTGGCAAGCCACCATCCCAGTACATTTCCACTGCTTTATGTTGTGACAAAGGCTGGCAACGGCGTGTGGTACTACAGAGTTGCTTTAAATAGTAATGATGCAAGAAAGCAGAGGGAAGAAGCTAGTTTTTTGTTAAAATCAGTGAGAAAGTTTGAAAAATGATTTGAAAGATAGTTTTTTGGGGTTTTTTTTTTGCAAGTTTTCTGCCACAGGGACCAATATACTTGTAGTTACAGGACAGAAGTCTGCAGGGACCTGTTTCCCTAGGGCCCAGTGCAGGGAGAGGCCCCTCACAGTTTGTAATGTGCATTTTTCATTAGACAATATATAGTGTGGGCCCACCTATATGATCTGTCTGTCTGAGTCTGGGCACTGTCTTTACCATTGCGAGATAAGACCACTGCCTTGGTTGAGCTTCTTCACATCCATTATGCACTAAAATAATGTGTTTTACTTGAGTTTTTCTTCACCAGTAGCGCAGATAGTAAAAAAAAACACGTTTTTGAGTGAAGATGTTTCACTATGTACCAACAAGAGCAGCTCGGGACCCCAGTCTGCAGTGCATCTCCATCTCAAAGCCACTTGATTGAAGATAGTGAGGTACAGATCTTAGCTAAAGAAAAGAAAGGGTTTGAGAGAGGAGTTAAAGAGGCTTTTTTTTTTCTTTGGAAAGAAAATCCATCTTTGAACAGGAATGGAGGGACTTAAATAGTGATAGCTAGTATGCTAATAGGATGTGTTAGTTTCATTTAGCGCCTCCCTTCAGACAGATATAAGGCAGTGTCCAGCAGTGATCTGACCAGAGCGGAAGAATCAGATTGGAAACGTCTTCACTCTAAAACTTTGTGTCCATTTGACAGATTTGAAATGTTCTTTTGTTATGGATCATACCTGGACGACTGAGGGACTACACAGACAATACTCCAGATGTGGACAGGATTTGTCTTACCGAGGCCTATGCAGTGTTAGTATAAAGCTGGCATACTTTGGGCAAACAGCGTATATTTAATGTAGGTTATATTTAATGCATTAAAAAGGGGATATATTTAAGTCGAACTAGAAGTGTGCAGCAGGAAGAAGCTGTCACTCTCAAACTTTTTCCTCGTGACAGGAGCCGAGACTCTTATCAATTATAAATACTGAAATCATATTTTGTGACAGGTTTGAATCCACGATCCACTGTCTCCCTGACACCATCAGCATCAGTTCATTTCAATTGCGTTATTTGACAGTGTTTGTTAGAAGCTGATGTTGACAACTGCGCTGAAAGATTGTAAGAACTAGCAAGAACCAAGAGGCTAGGCAGTTTTGGACCCAGAAATAGACTCAAGGCAAAAAGCGAAAATTAATAGAGTTTGTTGTTTCAAGGCCAAGAGGTAGAAGGAAAATAAAGTGGTTTGAACAAGTAAGTATCAAAGAATCACATCCGACTGAAAAATCACCGTCTAATTGGCGTCGCAGAGAGCTGGGTCTTTGGAGTCAGCTTGATTACAGACTGAGGCCGTGTCCCAGTTCGACAAATGCACACTTCAAAGTACCCTTCGAAGTACCATTTGAAGTACCCGGCTGATGAAGGGTACTCCACCATCGTGCCAAAATAGCACAGGCCTGGGCCACGGAGCGTACTTCAACCACTGTCTCCGGGCTTATGTCACGTCGCTTATGTTATGTCACCTAGCAACCATGACGGCTGTTGACTCGTGACCTAAAGGTGTAAAATGGACATTGAAATAATTACAGTTTCATTTCTAATTCTTTATTATTTAAGAGAAGAAGAGTCAAGGTGGCGTTCTCGCAGCCTTTTATTTCTGTTTAGATTGAAAGAAGTAAGGAATTAATCTTTCCCTTTGAATATCAATAGGCAAATATAACGTTCTAGAGGATTTTTTTTCTCAGTTCTAGCGAGTATTACATAACTTTAAGAAAATATACCTTGCTTCCCCCTTAGAAGAAATCACGCGCAGTGCATGATGGGATATAGCAGTGCGTGAAGTCTGCTCGAATGCACGCTTCTTTCTCCGTCAATCTCCATGGAAACGCAGGCCACATTTTCGGCCGCATTTGTCGATCGCGCGAAATGGGACAGGCCTTATCGCGCAGGAAATTATGTAAGTGCCAATCAATGCACCCGAAGAAGTGTGCATTTGTCGAATTGGGACACAGCTTGAGTTCACGTGAGTGGTTTCAGCAGACTCCGCCCACGTCCAAGATGGAGGGGAGCGCCAGACGTGACGCAAGATACAGATATAGGGTGTTTCTCAGTTCCCAGGATCCGTCCTCCGTAGCACTCCTCTATAGCGGGTTCCTTCGAAGCAGAGCCAAGTGTCCTGCCCAAACCACCTGGAGCGCACATAGAACAGGCTTCAGAAGTAGCGATTGCACTTTGGCACTCAAAGTTTAAATAAAAATCAATGTTTCTACAAATTAAAAGTATTCAGAGGTGTCTTTATGTGTCAGTCAAACACGTGGATAACGAAGGCCAAGTGAATCATCTGTGATCAAGCGATTTAGTCTGATCATTAAGGCTGATTCACACCTGAAGGTCCACACAAAGGTCCCGTCTTAGAACTTACGAAGTGTTCCATTATTTAGTTTGTTCCCCAGACTTTTGCTTTCACACACCTACTCAAATCTGATATATCACACTTTACACTTACAGCTTAATGAAAGTTCATATAAGTTGTGGTGCGTTGTGGACAAGTTACAAAGGTCCGAGGTGGCCCCAGCTGCATTCTGGGTAAATGAGCCAAACGGATGTGTCGAGGGCGAAGGACGTGAGGGCTTTTTGGGGAATTGGAAGATTATTTGAGGTCAGCGGACTTGTATCGGAAGCCGAGGATCGTAGCAATTGGGAAACACCCAGTCTCCAGAAGGTCTTATATAGATCTATGTAAAAAAAAATAAAATAAAATAAAATAAAAAATCTGTAGAAATAAACAAAAGAAAACAACAGGTAAAACAGAGCCAGGAAAAAAAAAAAAAAAAAAAAAAAAAAAGAGTATAGCCATGGTGACATTGTACATAAGGGATATAACAGAGAAAGTGAAGAAAAAAAAAACACACAATATAAACACACCAGTAAAATCATACACAAAACTCAGGCGACTACTCGTCCATCTAAAAGATAAAATAGATTTGGAGCATAAATCTAATGTCATAAACGAAACAGCTTCCATGTGTTTCAATAAAACATGGGGGAAACAGAGACAGCGTTCAGTACGTGGAAAAAGGAACATAGGACAGAATGTGACAAGGAAACCGCAAACCCGTGCACACGAGCAACAAAAAAAATCAGAACCGGAGCAACAAAATTGACCATTTCTGATCACTGCAAAATAGAAAACTACATTATGAACTGTGACGGCGCAGACATCATTGAGACAGAGGACAACAAACATCGTCGCTGGATTAAGGAGGCAACGGAAACACAGAAACAGGCCCACGGGACTATAAACCGAGACGAGGGGGTCTTTCTACTCTCGCACACCTGGAAGAAGTCCGACTGCAGATGGCGCTGTCGTCCTGCCTCCACCGATAGGAAGCCAGCGCTGTGTAAATCAGCTGACCGGACACATCGCAACGACATCCCGTGACCACTCTGAGGCGCTAGTGAGCAGTCCAAACAAACTGAACTTTGGTCTGGAAAAAAAGAATCTATCAAATAAACTAAATTGTAAGTCAAAGTGAATAAAGGTGGCTGTTATGTAAGCACACTGTAAACAACTGCCAGAGCTTGTTCTCATTCACACAGTATTGTTTGACAAATGAAAATATATGACAACATCTGAATGATTAAACAGCCAAGTGTTCGGAGTCCCTGCATAAATAGAAGGCCTCCTTTTTAAAACTCGGGACTAATTATAAACATTTCCATCCCTCCGTCTTCTTCTGCTTATCCGGGGCGAGGGCAGCACGAGCCTCCCTCACCCCAGACAGCTTGCTTTCACAACATATATACCACAGGTGCTATCACAGCAAACAAAGTAACAATTATGAAACACGAAAGCTGTCATATGAACTTTAAAGATGCCGCGGGGCCCGAGCGGGTTTGTATCAGTCAAAGTTGTGGTTTCCCTGTCTATGTAGCGCCGTACCTGACACTCCCTGATGGCTCCTCGCTCGGCTGGCTCTCTCCGCTCCTACGGCAGGCGTTCAACCCGCACCTGTCAACCGCACCTGTCTCCGAGCTAACGCTAACGGGGCTACGACTGACGGACAGGAGCGGGCGCTGTCAGAAACGAGCAGAAATGGTGACGGCGTTTGCAGCTATTATCGTTCAGTATCGGAGATCATGTCGTACAACGGAACCAGTCTTGTTTTTTAAAGAGGTACAACCTATTTTTTTGCTCCATTACTACAGATCTTAAGGTAAAAAAAATACTGCGGTGTGCTGGCTGCATTTAGTATCTACAAAACAGGAAGTGCGATGTTAGCATGTGCTTATAAACTCATCGTGGTGAATAATTACGATGCTCAGGAATGCATAAGGTAAGTGACAAAACTATGGACCACTGCATTTGAAATGGACTAACTAATTTTTTTCAAATTTCTAAAGGGGCTGTACACAATTTTTACTGTCTTAAAAAGAAAAAATACGCCAATGTGCACTTCCTGATTATCGAAGAATAAAACGATGCAGGTAGTACAGGTAATTTGAACTCAAGAGCTGCTTATAGAATATATCTAGTCTCGGGCAAGACACAGGGCCTTTAAGCGTAAGAAAAAAATGTATTATGAGTTATGTAATAAATATTTGCATGTAAAAAATACTGCGTTTTAAGTGTAAAAACGTTCTGACCATTTTAGGAGCATTCAGAACAGAAACATGAAAAGACACAGGTTCAGATTTACATTTCTTGCTTCATTTTGTTGACATATTAGATCAGGGGCGTCAAACATATTTTCATCGAGGGCCAAATCAGTAAAATGGCTGCTCTCAAAGGGTCAGATGTAAAATAAATCTATCTACTCTTTTAACTTGTTAATTAACTTTTTATTACTTATTCAAGTTACAAATATTGCATATGCATTTGCCTAGATGTAAAAATATGGCTGTGTAACTGCAAATCTCTTGATAAACTGACATTTTAAGATCATCATACCTTTTAATTTACCCTGTCGAGGGCCACATAAAGTGATGTGGGGGGCCACATTTGGCCCGCGGGCCTTGAGTTTGACACGTGTATTAGGTACTTAAAAATATGCAGAAGGGATTTTGGATCTTATTTAGTATTTGAGTAAACCAGATCTTACTGAAAATTTGTCATTTTTTGGAGTTAAAGCTTTAATAAATCGGAAATTACACATACAGTATATATTTAAAAAAATCCTTGTGTACCATTCTTCAAAATCTTGTTAAGTACGAAATAACGTTTGGTGGTGATAACGAGGTACAACTTGGTGCGTGTAGGTGCTAAAACGTTGCTGCAGAGTGGATAATATTGTTGTTCCCACATGAAAGCTTGTATGCTAAGAGACAAAACTGGCTAAAAAACAAAACGAAATAAAAAAAAAAGCCTATTGTGTCTCCCCTTAAATAAGACAGGAAACAAAGTGACCCCTAACTTTACCAGAACCTCATGGGATATTTCTTAAAAGCCGTCACAATACTGTTTGTCCCTTAATGTTCCCTCGCTCTTACATAAGCTGCACACGTCTAACTCTCATTTATAAAACACATTTGGTGATGATGGTGCTGGTTTATCCGATACGAGTGTCTTCTGCTGGTATCGTCTGATTGGTCAAGAGGCCTCTTAATAATTCCCATAGCGGAGGCATCTTGCTCTATTGATCGCGGCAACAAGGGAGCTAGTTAGAGCGGCTCCGACTCAGCCCGTTCCTGTCGCTGTAGTACTTGTGAGTTTAACGTGTTGGAATTGGTAGTGAAACCAAAAAAAACCTAAAGTATATGTGTTTTTCATGTTACGTATTATTTAGATGTTTTATTTTCCACTTTCAAGGCTTTCAAGGTGCTTTACATCAAGGAACCACTCGCTCATTCACACAGGTGGGTTAAGTGTCTTGCCCAAGGACAAAACGGCAGTGTTTATCCATGGGAGCTGGAATCGCACCGCCAACCTGTGGGTCAGTAGGTCTAACTGTTCACCCAATGGCGCGAGATTTGAACCTACAAACCTTTGGATCAGTGGACAAACGCTCGACCAGCTGAGCTTCTGTCGCCCGTTTTGTTACATTTTAAAGTAAGAATATACTTTTAAGATCAATAGCAATAACGAAACTGGTTAATTGACTTCAAAACTGCAGAAAAAATTACTATGTGATGTTTCTAAACCCGACATGTATCACCAGAGTCTGAATTTAGTAGGAGAAGTAGCGGGTGGAGATAGGGGGTAAGTGAAAACAGACATTTTCTGAGCATGAAAACCTCAAAACCAGGCCAGCACAGGAATACTTACACACGTCAATCAAAATACAAGTTTGATAAGGTAAAGATGAGGGAATTATAACATGATTTTCCATAAGATTTCCATTTTAGAGTTTTTGCTATGACTTTCAAATACATTAGCAATATTGTACATGAACATTTATAAAAACACATGCAGTTATCCTTAAGTAGAAGTACAGATACGGAGATAAAAAAGTGATTCAAGTAAAAGTATCACACGAAAAAAATCTACTGAACTAAAACTATTTAAGTATTCATTTAAAATGCATTTAAGAGATTTGCTCAAAGACGAAGCTTGAACTCGAAAACTTTAGTCACGAACATGGTAAAAAAACCCCACTTAAATCATACAAAAAAAGTACTTTTACTTTTCAGTCCTGTTCAAACATGTAGAAACTATACATACTGCTGTCAAATATAGTGAAGTAAAAGTATAAAGTATTTACTGTAAAATGTATTTAAGTGAAGTACAGATACTTAAAAATTCTACTTTAGTACTATACTTTACCACTTATAAGATCTGGAAAATGAACCAAAAATGACATGTTGTTTGGTCTGATCTCATTGGCGCGAAATGACAATCCTACATCGTGAATACTGGCCTAGCTCCGCCCACCGTGTGACAACAGAAACCTGCACCAATCAGAGCGATGCGGCTAGAGTGGAGCTAGCATGGGCTCAGAACGGGGCTAGGCTAAATCTTACAAAGCTAACTTTAAGGCACTTTGCGGATTTCAAAAATGTAAGAAGTTCATGTTGAGTCCTTACAAAATCCGACCTTTGTGAAGCTGGATGCCCCCCACGAAAAGCTTGAATCCCAAAAAATGTGTTGCGCTCTGTGGGAAAACTGTTTGTGGGATCCCAGAAGCTGCAGTACCTGGAGCCGCCCCTAGTTGAGCTCACACTGGGACGAAGGGGAAGTGTCTTATCCAGTTCTTATTATAGATCCATGCTTTGTACTTTGTTACCGTTCACCTCTGGCAAGTCGTAACGCCGTACGCTATCCGATCGGAAGTCCCCGCCTCAGGTTAAAAATAGCCGCCTAAACAAAGCCAAAGCGAAGGTAATGTGTGTGTCTTTCACGGCGCGTGCTTTTGCAGTCGGTGTGAAATTAAGGTCTGATTGACTCACAGTGGAGGCCTTCTACACTGTAATCTACTATCATTTAGAAAGCAGCCACCGACGCCGCTTCCTCAGCTACTGCTAATCGTATTTAGGAGAGAGAAGGGGATTCGCAGTGTAGTCGCAGTTTGTCAAGGGTAAAGCAATTATAAACCACGGTGGGAAAAAGTCGGAATCCTCGGAGCTTAAACGGAGATAGTGGGAATGTTTACATGGTCACATTCATTAGAGTTTGAGCGAAAACGATATCGCCGAACGACAAAACCGTTAATGCATTTAAATAACCTCTTTGAAGGAATTGCTGAATCATAAGAGGCGATGTGATGTGTGTGTGTGATGCTATGCTAGCTGCTTCTGCCAACTCCGGTTCAAAATTTATTTTTCTATGCTACTTTTTGGTATTAAAAGCTTGGTATTTTTAGTCGTTGGTTTAATTTAGTGGCGCCTCCTCCTGCAAACTTCGGAGCTGTTCTTGGCACTTGTTTGGTACATTAGCTAATTACACTGAAGCAAAGGCCAGAGCGCGCTACAGTGGGCACTCACAAGTGGGCTCGACCTTAAGAAAGAGTCAGAAGATGAGCAACGGGGACGATGTCGTGTAATGGATCTCCAAAAAAAATGTGATCGATATATAGAGATGAGTTCAAGTAAGTAAGTATGTTTTTTTGCAAACTAAATGGTAAAAGGTCACGTTTTTATGTAGCACTTTCCACCTTCAAAGCTCCCAAACCGCTTTACATCCAGGAACCACTCATCCATTCTTCAAGTGTCTTGCCCAAGGACACAAATACAGCTTTCATCTAAGGAAGCTGGAATCGCACCGCCAACCTGCCGACCTCCACCAACGATGTTTTACGCCGAGAGCGGAATCCGAACCGCCAACCTTCTTTGGATTGGTGGCCAAACACAAGCTGAGAGGAAGTACGTTTGACCACAAGGGGGCAGTACAAAAAGACACTTTAAGATTTAAGCTACCAACTTTTTAGTAGTTTTAAAATTTTTTGTCTGAATTAACATAAACTACATACCGCTACAAAGGGCCCACGCAAAGACTAACCCAACGCTCCTGCTTTTCAAACACAGAGTTTATAGTTGTAAGTCTCGAAAAACTAGTTGATTTTAAACTGTTCGCGGCAATCCAAAGGCACTCAGAGCGGGATTTTGTCAACTAGCAGGCTAACCGTGCACTTCCTGATTCTCAGACAGTTTCGTAATTTGATGCAGATGGCAAACGACTGACTTATTTTGACCTCGAGAGCAATATATCTGTACTGGGGCAAGAATCTGGTACAGAACTCGTTATCGTTACACTGGATCCTGTGGGAGCTGGAATCGCACCACCAACCCGCCGACCTCTACCAACGATGTTTCCGTCGAGAGCGGGATCCGAACCGCCAACTTTCTTCGGATTGATTGACAAACACAAGATGAGAAGAAGTACGTTTGCCCACAAGGGGACAGTACAAAAAGACACTTTAAGATTTAGGATGCCAACTTTTTACTTGTTTTTTTTTTTTCATTTATTTTTTATTTATCACTCTGTTCCACCTTGTGATGTCATTAAGTGGTGACGCAGGAAGTGCCTCAACATACCGCTACATTGGGCCTACGCAGAGACTAACCCAACGCTCCTGCTTTTCAAACACCGAGCTTATAGTTGTAATTCTTGCAAAACTAGTTCATTTTAAACAGTTTACGGCGATCCAGAGTCACTCAGAGCGGAGTTTTGCCAACTAGCATGCTAACCGTGTACTTCCTGATTCCCGGACAGTTTCGTAATTCGACGCAAACGGCGAACAATGGCCTTATTTTGACCTCGAGAGCTGCTCATGCAATATATCTGTACTGGGGCAAGAATCTAGTACAGAAACTCATTATCATTACACTGGATCCTGTGGGAATCCAAGTAAATCGGTCCCATATAAATCTTGCCAGTTATGTTTTTTTTTTTTTTTTCCTTTTGTCCAATTACCAACCTCTTTTGCGCCAGTATATTAACAAACTCATTCCAGATTTAAAGTATTTCACATCTTTCGCACTTGCTCAGGTTCTGGCATTAAACCCTATGGAGTCGTGCCTGTTATTAGCTGCTTGGAAAATTACCACTGCGTCCATCACACCCATTACAGAAACAAGGTCTACTGACGAGACTCCTGCCAAATCCAGCCTTGGTTGTGTTTTGGAGGGAGCTGGAGGTAATGATGGAAGTCTATTAATCTTGTTAGGTTACATTTTACTAATGAAGGGAGCCTTGCCAGGAACAGGAAAGTTAGCTGGCAAAAGATGTGCTAAGTAACAGTGGCGTTGTAGATGTAAGTGTGTTCCCGGAGTTAAAAGGGTCGCTATGTGTGGTGAAGAAAAATAACTCAAAAATACCAAACACATATTCTTATTTTGGGTGTGATATTACAGTCATTTTTAAGGTGAGGAAAAAAACATTTAAAAAAGACTTATTTAAAAGCAAAAAAACAGCAGTCACCAAGAAAAATCCATCCATACGTTTTTTTTTTCTGCTTTTTCGCGCACTTCCCCAGACCTCCCCCACCCCAGACGCTTCCCCCAGCTCCTCCGGTGGAACCCCGAGGTGTTCCCAGGCCAGTCGAGAGACATAGTTCCTCCAGCGTGTCCCAGGGAGGCGTCCAGGAGGCATCCGGAACAGCTGCCCAAGCCGGGCCACCTCAGCTGGCTTCTCTCTATAGAGCGGATCAGCGGCTCTACTTCGAGCTCCACCTGTGTGACTGAGCTACTCGCCCTACGTCTAAGGAAAGGTTATTAAATTCAAACGCACAGTGGGACAAAATTAAAAACTGAAACAAATTCACGGGCTAAACTCGATATTTTTTGAAAAACTGATACTGGTGGTCAGCGCTAATGCACATTTGATATGATGTCACGGGCCAGTGTAATTAAGCCATGGGCCAGATTTCGCCTGAGTTTGACATATTTGCGCTAAGGGGTCGCCCACACGCCCTGCGGAGGAAACTCATTTTGACCACAAAATGCACGGGTTAAAACCAAAATAAACAAGCAGAAACATTTCAAACGCGTCTGTAACGTTCTTATGGGAGATACAGGAGTTAAAACATACAGCGCTGTCCATGGTGCTGAAAAGACATATATTGGTTTATCTGAAATGAGGCATCTTTGCGCCGTCAAAACACATACTGTTCTTTAGCTGGTGTGGTAAACAAAGTGTATTCTAAGTATAAAAGGTTACTCTCCATGGTGCTGAAAAACAAAATAAAACTTTCATCGCAATAAAATAAAAAATAAAGAACATTCTATACTTTTTCATGGAAAATACTCAAAAGAACCTATTGTAAATTCCAGTTAAGATTATAATACCTGGAATTGTGCTTTGTTTCATTTACACAAACCCTGCAGATTTAGGCTGAGTTCTTCTCTCAAATAGAACACTCTCCGTTCCACCTTGTGATGTCATTAAGTGGTAATACAAGAAGTGCTCCACAGTGTTTTTAAACTCCACACACCTTCACTAGAATCATTTGGATCATTTCAACCCTGGAATTGCCAGTCTGTACAGAACTAAAGTTAAAAGGAGCTGTTCATTGGAAAACTACTACTTTATGACATCACAAGGTGGAACAGAGTGTTTTAAGCTTTAGAGATGTACAGACCAATAATTAAGTGTTACTCAAACATGTGTGAATGAAACGAAACACAACTCCAAGTCTGTTTTTGAGGAGGTAACAACATTATAACATCATTTTGCGTAATATAGGACTTTTAGTTCATGAGCAGATGCATATGGAGCTGTCCATGGTGCTGAAAAAAAAACATCAAATTGTTTTAGTTTTAGTAAATTTTGAAATAGTTACGTAATCAAGACGCATATATATTTTTAATACGGTGCTCTCTCCGTGGTGCTGAAGTTGAACAGAGGAGAACTGTCTTGGATTATAATATAAACTTTAACATTTAACATTAAAGAGCATCAGATATTGAGCTGAGAGCGCACTCAAATATAAAGAGCTCCTTATTTCATAAAGTGATGGAGGCGAGGATGAAAAAGACATTATTCTTTTGGCCCCTGTTTTATTAATAACATCATTTCACGAGGCTGGACAGACTTTGGATATTTCAGATAAAAGTCACAGAAATATTGAGGAAAAAATACAAAAATAAAAATAATAATAATAAATACATTTGTGCTACTACTGTTGTAATTATTTGAAGAATTTATTCAAAAAATACAAAAGAAAAAGAGAAAAAGAGGGATGAGGGAGATGGAGAGAGAGACAGAGAGAAGGTAGGAGAGGAGAGAAAGGGAAAAAAGGAGGAAAGAAAGGAGAGAAAGAAGACATATTTAAATAACGCTGTATTTTTAGAAGAAAAGGGGAGAAGGAGAGAGAGAGGGAGGAGGAGGAGAGTGGAGAGAGGTGTACAAATGTAGGGAGGGTGAGAGAGAGAGGGAGCAGGAGGAGGAAGGAGAGATGGAGCAACAGAGAGAGAGAGGAAACTAGAGAGGGAAACAGGGAGAGAAAGAGAGAGCAACGGAAAGAGAGAGAGCAACAGATAAAGAAAGAGAGAGCAATAGAGAGAGAGACAGCAACAGAGAGAGAGAGAGAGAGAGAGCAACGGAGAGAGAGAGAGAGCAACAGAGAGAGAGAGAGAGCAAAAGAGAGAGAGCAACAAAGAGATAAAGAGAGAGCAATGGAGAGAGAGAGAGAGAGCAACCGAGAGAGAGAGAAAGAGGAAAAGCGAGAGAGCAACAGAGAGAGAAAGAGAGAGCAATGGAGAGAGAGAGCAACAGAGAGAGAGAGAGAGAGCAACGGAGAGAGAGAGAGCAACAGAAAAAGAAAGAGAGAGCAATGGAGAGAGAGAGCAACAGAGAGAGCGCAACGGAGAGAGAGAGAGAGAGAGCAACAGAGAGCGAGAGCAAAAGAGAGAGAGCAAAAGAGAGAGAGCAACAGAGAGAGAAAGAGATAGCAACAGATAGAGAGAGAGATAGAGAGAGCAACAAAGAGAGAGACAGAGGAAAAGAGAGAGAGAGCAAAAGAGAGAGAACAACAGAGCAATGGAGAGAGAGAGAGCAACAGAGAGAGAGAGAGTGAGAGAGAGAGAGCAACGGAGAGAGAGAGCAACAGAGAGAGAGAGCAAAAGAGAGAGCGCAACAGAGAGAGAAAGAGAGAGCAACGGAGAGAGAGAGCAACAGAGAGAGAGAGACAGAGCAAAAGAGAGAGAGGAAAAGAGAGAGAGAGCAACAGAGAGAGAGAGAGAGAGAGAGAGGGCATGTGTAAGAAAAAGTGGAGGAGAGGGGAAAAAAGGGAAAGGACAAAAGGGGAGGCAGGAGGTGTCAGCAGTGAGATACTGAAATAACATTCAGTGGAAAATAAATCAAATGTAAAGTGAAATGTCCCAGTGGAACATGACGAGCTTTGAGGAGGATTTACACACTCACAATGTGACACGTCTCAATATGTGTCTTACATAAGCTATTGTATTTATTCATTACATAATACTACTCCACGAACCGCCGCGGACACTTCCCCATGCAGCACATTCACAGACAACAATGAGTCGAGGACAGTTTCTTCTGCACGTTTACCACACACAGAAGTACAAACTCGAGCCCTCCACGCCGCGTCCTCCTGCTCCGGCGTGATCTCTGTGTCGTCCCTCAGTCGCTCACGTCTGATCCGCGGCAAAAGAAAAATTCAATTCTGTCAACTGGACGAAAAGTTTTAGATGGAAGCGGCTTCTTCAGTTCTGGTCAGATTATTGCTGGATACTGCCTCATGTCTGTGTGAAGAGAGGAGCTAACGACACTGAAGTTAGCACGCTGAAGCTAGCACACTGAAGCTAACACACTGAAGCTAGCACACTGAAGCTAACCACACTGAAGCTAACCACACTGAAGCTAACACACTGAAGCTAACACACTGAAGCTAACCACACTGAAGCTAGCACACTGAAGCTAACCACACTGAAGCTAGCACACTGAAGCTAGCACACTGAAGTTAGCACACTGAAGCTAGCACACTGAAGCTTACCACACTGAAGCTAGCACACTGAAGCTAACACACTGAAGCTAACACACTGAAGCTGCACACTGAAGCTAGCACACTGAAGCTAGCACACTGAAGCTAACACACTGAAGCTAACACACTGAAGCTAGCACACTGAAGCTAACACACTGAAGCTAGCACACTGAAGCTAACACACTGAAGCTAGCACACTGAAGCTAGCACACTGAAGCTAACACACTGAAGCTAACACACTGAAGCTAACACACTGAAGTTAACACACTGAAGCTAGCACACTGAAGCTAACACACTGTTTATTTAAGGTTTATTGAGCTGAGATGTGCCTGAGACATATTCAGCAGAATCGTTTAGTCCCCTTATCCACAGACTGTACAAAGAAGTGGACTAAGTGAAAGTGACGTCCCCCACGACGTTCAGCTCCAGTCAAATGAAGCTCATCGAGGCTAGAGCGGTTATAGCGGCGAATTTGGAGCCGAGTTCCGTATTTAGAATTCCGACCGCGAGTAACATAGCAACTGAAGAGCCAATCTGGAGCGAGGCTGTTGAAGGTAACGCCCTTTCCTGCCCGTTAGCAACGCTGTCAATCAAACCTGTTGCTAATGCTAGGAGGAGTGACCTTAGGGAAAGAAGGATATTTAGGTTCATATCTTGAGTTACGGAAACAATAGCGAGATAAAAACACCAGGATCATGTAGAGCGGGTTAAAACGAACATTTTAAGACCAAAATGACGAGTCTGACAGCAGCAGTTACAGAAAGAAGAGCCAGTTTTTCAATAGAGAGTGAATTGGAGCCAGAGTCGATGAAGCCGGAAACCACTTCTTATTTAGAACGTCACGGCTAGCGGGTTAGCTATGTCCATTTATATGTACAGACCATGTCCCTCATACATTCTCTCACTATTGTTTCCCTTGTTTTGATGTCGGTCTGAGGTTGGACTTACAAACTGGAGACAGATGACGTCTGAAGCCCACATTCTTATTCAAAGATGGATTGTCTCTCCAAAGAAAAACAACAGCAGAAGTGATGCTAATAGGCTACCAAATGGATGATTAATTACCTGAGAATAGCTAATATTAGCATCTTAAAATCTGGTCTAAAAATCAATCTAAATGTGTTGTATACTTTTTTTTTTCTTTGCACAATGTCAGCATATTCCTTTTGTGATTTATATATTTAAAGGCACAATATGTCACTTTTCTGGTGGAGGGTCTGTCGCCCGCTCGTCTCCACGGAGATGTTATCGTTTTGCCCAAAAGTGTCCCGCATTATGGCACTAAACTTAAGTACAAGTAAAAAGTATTAAATGAAACAAAAACAATAAAATAGGTCAATGTGAAATAGTAACTACAAATTCCAGTGGCTTGGTCTATGGAATATTAAAAGTTTGAAAGCGTGCGCAAGGATAATGTATAAAGGGACATAGCTAACTTGCTAGCGCCGCGTTCCAAACAGGAAGTGATCACGGGCGCACTTCCGGTTCCACTGACTCTGGCTCCAATTCACTTTACACTGAAAAATTATCCTCCCTCTCTCTGTAACTGCTGCTGTCAGACTCATCATTTTGGTTTTAAATATTTGTATTAACCCGCTCTACATCATCCTCGTGTTTTATTTCGCTATTGTGTCCATAAATCAAGATATGAACATTAATAACAGACAAATCAGGCGTCTTCTTTCTCCGAAGTCCCACTGCTAGCGTTAGCAACAGGTTTGATTGACAGCAACCAGTGGTGTGAGCGGGAAGGGGCGTTACTTTCAAAAGCCTCGCTCCTGATTGGCTCTTTGGTTGCTATGATACTCGCTGTGAGAAGTCGGCTCTTTCAACCGCTAGCCTCGATTAGCTTCATTTGCTTTCATTGTGTCGTTATGCTACGGGTGACGTCACGCTCACTTAGCCCACTTCTTTATACAGTCTATTGTTAGCATGTAGCTGGTTAGCCTCCGCGGTGCCTTTGAACTCTTAATACTTGCGTTTTTCAGAAAGTCGGTGGGAAAATGAATGTAAAATCGCTCCATTAGAGGCAGACAGTACGACGGGGCGGACACTGAAGTAGGCTGCGCATGTGGAACAACGCCACATAATCCCCCTTTGTCGGCTTTAAGCTTTGATAGCATCAGCTCCATGTGACCTACATCCTCTCCCAGCTGTGCTACATCATCCCTCCATTTTTAGACCTTCATTCTTCCTTTATTTCATTCTTTCTTTCTTTTTTTTGGTATTTTTATGCACATAGATGATTCAGACTAATGCCAGTTCACCCACCCGGCTGTTTGCTGGGAAAATGCCCCCAAACAAACTCTGAGAGGGAGAGAGAAAGAGGAAAGAGGGAGGAGGGGGAGAGAGAGAGAGAGAGAAATGAAGAGAAAGAGAGAGAGAGAGAGGAAAGAGGGAGGAGGGGGGGGAGAGAGAGAGAGAAAGAGGAAAAGAGGGAGGAGGGGGGAGAGAGAGAGAGAGAAGAGGAAAGAGGGAAGAGAAAGAGAGGGGACATGGGGGGAGAGGGAGGGGGAGAGAAAGAGATAGAGGGGGAGGGAGAGAGGAAAGGGGGGGAAGAGGGAGGGGGGGGAAGAAAGAGACAGAGGGAGAGGAGAGAGAGAGAGAGAGAGAGAGAGAGAGAGAGAGGGGGGAGAAAGAGATAGAGGGAGAGAGAGAGAGAGGGCGGAGAAGGGAGAAAGAGATAGAGAGAGAGAGGAAAGAGGGAGGGAGGGGAGAAAGAGACAGAGGGGGAGATAGATAGAGAGAGAGAGAGAGAGAGGAAAGAGAGAGAGAAGAGGGGGGGAAAGAGATAGAGGGGAGAGAGTGAGAGAGAGAGAGGGAGGAAAGAGGGAGGGGAGAGAAAGAGACAGAGAGGGAGAGAAAGAGGGGGTAAGAGAAAGAGAGGGGAGAGAAAGACAGAGATGGGGAAGGGGGAGAGAGAAAGAGAGAGATATAAGGGGAGGGGTTAGAGAGAGAAGAGAGAGATGGGGGAGAGAGAGAAAGAGAGAGGGGGAGAGTGAGAGGGGGGGGAATGGAGGGGGGAGAGGGAGAGAGAGAAAGAGAGGGGGAGAGTGAGAGAGGGGGGAAGAGAATGGGAAGGGGAGAGAGGGAGAGAGGGAGAGAAAGAGAGTGGTGAAAAAGAGAGAGAAGGGAAAGATAGAGAGGGAAAGAGCAGTAGGGAGGAAGGGAAAGAGAGAGCGAGAGGGAGGGAAAGAGGTAATGAAAGAAATGGGAGGGGAAAAGGGGGAAGGGAAAGAAAGAGAAGACACGGTGGAGAGAAAGCCAAGATAGAAGGGAAAAAGAGGGACAAATGAGGGAGAGAGAGAGGGATAGGCAGGAGTAAGAAAGGGAAGGGGAGAGAGGGAGGAGAAAAAAAAGGGAGAGAGAGGGGAGAGGGGTAATCAAAGAGAGGGGGAGGAAAAAGGGGGGAAGGAGAGAGGGAAAGAGAGGAGAGGGTGGTGGGGAGAAAGACAAGATAGAGGGAAAAAGATAAAAAGGGAAGGGCAGGAGTAAGAGAGAGGGGGAGAGGAAAAAGGAGAGAGAAAATGAGTGAGGAAGGAGGGGAGAGAGGGTGAAGGGGAAAGGAAAGAGAGGAAGGCAGGAAGGGCGAGATGGAAAGAGGGACAAGAAAGAGGGAGAGAGAGAGAAAGAGGGGGAAGCAGGATAAAGACGGGGGTGAAAGGGAGAGAAGAGGGGAGAGTGGGAGAAGAAAAAGGAGAGGGGAGAGAGACCGAGAAATGGAGTAAGGGGAGAGAGAGGGGGGGGCAGAGAAAAAGGGAGGGAGAGATGAGATGGGGAAAAAAGGGGCGAGAGAGAGAGGAGGGGGAGAGTGTAAAGAGACTTAGGATCTATTTATAGTGTCCAGATGTGAGTCATTGCGAGACGGTGTCAGGGAGATCCGCTGGTTCACTCCTCTGCTCAAAAATACCACGGAGAACTGTACCAAAGAGACACGTTAATATTGCAGTTTATATTCATACGATTTGCTTGATTGCTTGTCACATACGAAAGGGTAAAAAAAAAAAAAAAAAAAAATCTTGCTCGAGGACACAACAACAGCGTGCAGCGAGGAGTGAACCGTGAACCTTCTGGACAGTGGGCAGACGTGTGGACGTGATTATTGGCCAACTGATCCGAGGGGGGTGGCGGTTGGAATCCCGTTCTCGACATGAACGTCATTGGTTGGACCCAGAGGTTGGCGGTGCGATTCCAGCTCCCACAGACGAACGCTGCTGTTGTTGTGTCCTTGGGCAAGACACTTAACCCACCTCGCCCCCAGTGTTTAGACGGTAGAGCGTTTGTCCACCGATCTGAAGGTCGGCGGTTCGAATCCCGCTCTCGACGCTAACATCGTCGGTCGAGCGGGCCGATCCACCGACCCACAGGTTGGCGGTGCGATTCCAGCTCCCACAGACCAACGCTGACGTTTAAATACTCGAACGGTATGAATCAGTAAATGAAATCTTTGGCATATGTTGCTTCAGATATACTAGACAGGATGACGTTAGCATAACCCAGCTCCTTCAGTAATATCTGTTGTTAGCTTTCACCGTGTAGGCAGCTCTGCATATAGAAAAGCGCGATTCTTCTTCTTCTTCTTGTGTTTAAACTGTAGTTGATTGAGTTGAGTTCGCTGATTCCGCTCCAAAGCTGTTTCTCTAATCTCATCTCCACGGCAGTCGCAGACTCATATACACGGCCATATGTTCACCTAAGCCTTACAGCACCGCTACATGGGCAAACAGAAAGGGCCCGTATACTGCAAAGACGACGAAAATGAAAACGAAAGAGGTGTTGTTTGATAGTACTACAGCTAAAAATACAGCTGAAAATGAAAACATATGAAAGAAATCGAGGGCGTCATAAAGTCTCGTTATATAGGCAGCTGATTCGATATCTTAATCAGACTTATTCCATTGTAGTCAGTGGTTTTACGTCATTTAACACACCTCTCTATGGGCACCATGAGTCGCACCATGAGTCGCACCATGAGTCGCACCATTAGTCGCACCATGTTCGCCGTAGCAGAGCATCATCAGTGGTTCAATCGCAACTGTATCTTTTGCTTTAGTTCGGTATTGTCCCGTATCTTTGTTCGATACACGACATTGTTATGGACTTCTTTACCCTAAATTTTTACTCGTATTGTTATGGATCGATTTAACCCAACCTTCGTGATACTATCTGTTGTTACGCACTAGAGCCACTTGGTCTGGACTAAAGTGGTACTTTTGTTTTGATGGTATAAATACTCTGTTTGTATGTGCATTTGGAGGCTGAGGACGGGACAACAGCTCTTTGACGATTGTGCACAATTGAATCAATAAACCCGACTTTTTGACCCAAGACGGCTTTTTTACTATTAGAAATTCCACAACAACCAAAAATGAAAAGAACATAAAAAAAAACAAAAAAAACCCCCATAAAATCTAAGAAATACAGGATCTCCTTAAAGCAGGGCTGTCCAAATTACGGCTCAAGGGCCAAATCCGGCCCTCGGAGCAATTTTTGTTGGCCCTCATGCCTCCTCCTAAACTGGTCCAGTTGATCAGGAAGTATTTTTTACTACAAACTGAACAGATTCTACCTCTATAACCTGAATAACATCACATTGCATTGTGACTTAGACCTAAAAATAATCTTCCAAGTCTTATTAAAGGTAAAATGTCTCTGTCAAAACTGTGTTAAATGCACCATTTGACTCCCTTTTTCGACAATGATCTGTGGCCCTCTGCTTCAAATATGTTTCAGTGTGCGACCCTCGGTAAAAAAAAGTTTGAGCACCCCTGCCATAACGTTTCTTTACAATTTATTACAAAGGCAGCTGATAAAACATCTTAATCAGACTTGGTTGGTTTCCAATGTGTTTTACCTCGTTTAATACACCTCTATATCGACATCGTTAGTGGCATGAAGCACATTAAGACAGGACTGGATTTCTTGCCGTGTTCACTGTAGCAGAGCCTCATCAATGGTTCAATCGCATCAGTATCTTTTGCTTTAGTTCAGTAACGTCCTGTATCTTTGTTAGATACACGATGTCTTTGGTCCATCCCTTCCGATCCAACAGTCTGGACATGTTTGACGGAGGAACTCATGAACATGCAGACCCCAGTGTGGTGGGACCATCTTTCTGGACAGTGATGGTTGGTTGAAGGTCCTGCAGTCGTGGTGCCACAAATTCAGTCAAAACGTCGAGGTAGCTGATGTCGTGGAAGAAAAATGGACCAATAATTCGACTGCACATAATCCCACACAATGTGATTAAAAACTTGTACAACCACTGAGTACAATAGAAGAAAATCGAGTTAAAACTGTAAATAGACTTTATGAACATGCTGTACTTCGCCAACCGGACATATGGCAGGTAAGCGTCGAACAGCCTGGTGATCGTACAGTCATGATGAGGTGCAGTTGGATACTCCATATGAGACAACGTGATACACACCGATGCGTAACAGTTATAACAGCTACATTAATTCATCACTGGATTTATACAGCGGCTTTCAAGACACTCAGAGTACTTCATAATGCAGTATTCATTCACTCCATTCACTGGTGGTAAGATACTATTGTAGCCACAGCTGCCCTGTCATGATAATCACTATATCGACTTATTATTCAATATGTAACAGACGGGATGATAGTTTTTGGGACACAGGAAGTTGTACATTTAGTCAATAAATACTAAGATTTGCACATTTAGAATACTTTTTAAAGATAATTCTGGTTCATGGTTAGGTTACCTTCTAAAAATAACCCACAACAGGCGCTACACAAAGTAGTTAGCTTTATTTTTTACAATTATTGTACACCTCACCACACACTTTATACACTTTTCTCACACAGGCATTAACATTTTCTCACATTTCTCTCTTGATTAAACTCTCTCAAAGTTCAAACCTTCGTCGGTGCCTTTGTCGGTGCAGAACGTTTCATCGACATTGTGGGTTTTGTCGGGGAGAAAACTTGCAAACATACAGCACTTCAGAGTCACACATTCAACATTTATGTAAATTTGTCTGACACATTCTGTACTGTACAGGAGACACGGAGGAGACTGATGGACAATGGTCTACAGTCCCTCAGCCAATCAGGACGCAGAACACAATGGTCTACAGTCTCTCAGCCAATCAGGAAGCAGAACATAATGGTCTACAGTCCCTCAGCCAATCAGGACACAGAACACAATGCACGTTCATGTGGTGTAAAAAAGCATGCAAAATTCAACAAAAAAATCCATGAAACAGCGAGACCACGAAAGGTGAACCGCGATATAGTGAGGGACAACTGTATATATAAATGGACGTAGCTAACCCGCTAGCTGCCACGTTCCAAATAGCATTGCCGTGCTTCTAACTTCATCGACTCTGGCTCCAATTCACTTTACATTAGAAAATTGTTAAACCTCGTTCTGTAACTGCTGCAGTTAGCCTCATCATCGTCTTAAAATGTTTGTATTAACCTTCCCTACACGATCCTGGCGTTTTTTTTTTTTCGCTTTTGCATCCGTAACTCAAGATATTAACATTAATAACAGACAAATCAAGCGCCTTCTTTTCCCGAGGTCACTCCCACTAGTGCTAGCAACAGATTTGATTGTCAGCGTTGCTAAGCGCCCGCTCCCTGCTAAACCAGCAGTGCGGGTGGGAAGGGGCGTTATCTTCAACATCCTCGCTCTGGATTGGCTCTTTGGTTACTATCATACTCATGGTTAGAACTTGACTCTGCTAACTGCTAACACGATTAGCTTAATTTGACTGGAACCGAACATTCTGGATTAGCTCTTTGGTTGCTATGATACTCACGATTGAGGGGCATTACCATCAACAGCCTGTCTCTGGATTGGCTCTTTGGTTGCTATGATACTCGCGGTTGGAATTCCAAATGTAGAACTATGTAATTTTTCTGTGTGTCTCCATGGAGATGACACCACACACCAGAAAAGTAAAAAAAAAAGTATAAAATTGGCATGTCAAAGGCTCTATACAACAACAACAAAACAATAGGTTGTAAAATAATAGTAAAATAATCAAAAGTAACACTATAGCACCACAATTGCTACCAAACTTTCAAACTACCACGAAGTTCAACTCTAAAAATAGCGCTAACCTTGCTTGTCCCTCGCTAATATATACCCAGAATACCCTGCATTATAGTACCAACGCCCTTTAATGAAATTTGAATCTCCTCCAAGTTCACCTGGCCGTACCGTGACAGATTGAAACTTACGACACTCATCCAAAACACAACTAGGACGCTGGAATGGGGTCGCGGAGGAGTGTGGGAGGGAGCATACACCGAGAATCTTACTCTGACAGGCCTAAATACCAAAGTGGGTGAAGGTCTAGGAGAGAGGAGGAACCAGCCCGCGGAGAAAAAGTTACAAGTTTTGAACAAGTAAGAAGAAGCTATAGGGGAGATAGAGCTTACAATGTTACAGCAAGTTTATAACTCCGAGTTGTATTTTGCTCGGTTGCATTGAAAACTTGAAAAAGTGGGTGTATGTTGCAATGTCTGGTGCGAGTACAATATTGGGACACAGATAGCTTAAGGTGGATCTCAGGTCTTTGCAGTTCAAGTTCTGATGGAGGTTGAGTCCTGGTTTTGACCTGTCTTAGATTTTTAGATTATTTGAGTGTGATTTTGCGTTTTGGTCTTTATTTAAAGGGCCGTATTACGCTGTTTTCTGATCTAAGTTATGATGTTACTTCCTCATCAAGAACATACCTGGGAAGCAATGTTCCACCTTGTGATGTCAAAACTACCACCACGACATCACAAGGTGGAACAAAGCATTTTGAGCTTTGGAGATGTACAGACTATGAAGGAATGAAACACAACACAACTCAAGCTCACAAGAGTCAGTTTTGTGTAATATAGAACCTTTAACCTGGAAAGGTTTTCGGAAATTTGAGATTTCAATTTACACAAACATGAGGAAATATATGTACCAAGTAGTAGTAGTAGTAGTTGTAGTGGTAGGAGTAGTAGTAGTTGAGGTAGACACAGTAGTAGTAGTAGTGGTAGTTGTAGTTGAAGTAGTAGTAGTAGCAGTGGTAGTAGTTGATGTAGAAGTAGTAATAGTTGTAGTAGTTGTTGTAGTACTGTACTAGAAGATGTCTCAAACTCAGCATTTGATGTAGAAGTAGTTAGTAGTTAGTAGCAGTAGTTGAAGTAGAAGTAGTAGTAGTTGTAGTAGTTGAAGTAGTAGTAGTAGTAGCAGTGGTGGTAGTAGTTGATGTAGAAGTAGTAGTAGTAGTTGTAGTAGTAGTAGTTGCTGTAGTACTGTACTAGAAGATGTCTTAAACTCAGCATTTGATGTAGAAGTAGTAGTATTAGTAGTAGAAGTAGAAGTAGTAGTAGTCGTTGTAGTAGTTGTAGTTGAAATAGTAGTAGTAGTAGCGGTGGTAGTAGTTGATGTAGAAGAAGTCGTTGTAGTAGTTGTAGTTGAAGTAGTAGTAGTAGTTGATGTAGAAGTACTAGTAGTAATAGTTGTAGTAGTTGTAGTTGAAGTAGTAGTAGTTGATGTAGAAGTAGTAGTAGTAGTAGTAGTAGCTGATGTAGAAGTAGTAATTGTAGTAGTTGATGTAGTAGTAGTAGTTGTAGTTGAAGTAGTAGTAGTTGATGTAGAAGTAGTAGTAGTAGTAGTAGTAGTAGTAGTAGTAGTAGTAGTAGTAGCTGATGTAGAAGTAGTAGTAGTAGTAGTTGTATTTGATGTAGTAGTAGTAGTAGTAGTAGTAGTAGTAGCTGATGTAGAAGTAGTAGTAGTAGTTGTAGTAGTTGTAGTTGAAGTAGTAGTAGTAGTTGATGTAGAAGTAGTAGTAGTAGTAGTAGTAGTAGTAGTAGTAGCTGATGTAGAAGTAGTAGTAGTAGTTGTATTTGATGTAGTAGTAGTAGTAGTAGCTGATGTAGAGGTAATAGTAGTTGTTGTAGTAGTTGTAGTTGAAGTAGTAGTAGTAGTTGATGTAGAAGTAGTAGTCATAGTTGTAGTAGTACTAGTCTCAAAACTCAATACTAAATTCAATGCCACAATGATTCTAAAACATTATGCCCAAATTTTGTGGTTCATTTCAGTGTTGATACTTGTTCAACTTAGTTTCTAGTTTTTATACCAGTTCTAGTTTCCTCAGCTCCTTTTTTGGGATTTGAATCTTTCAGATCTGTTCCCGTCAAAGAGCCGTTTCTAAAGACTGGCTCTTTTTACTATTTACTATTTTAAAAAATCCATACAAAGACTTAAAGACGTTCAGTTATTTAAAAAAAATGAGATCTAGCTCCAACATTTCACGTTGAAGAACCGTCCAAAACAGCCGACTCGTTCACAAATGTCCCATCACTGGTTTACATCTCCAAAACTCAAAATGCTCTGTTCCACCTTGTGATGTCATGAAGGTAGTTTTCAAAGTTTAGTTCAGTAGAGATTGTTAATTCCAGAGCACTTCCTGTATTACCGCATGACATCACAAGGTGGAACAGAGTGTTTTCAGGTTGAGAGAAGAACTCTGTCTAAATATGGAGGTTTGTTAAACGTGTGAATGAAAAAAAAAACCCACAACTCCAGGTCTGTTACGTGTGTGCGAATGGGTGAGTGGTTCCTCGATGTAAAGCGATTTTCGTGCCTCGAAGACGGAAAAGACAATGTGAAATCCGCGCAATCACTTCCAACTATTACCCAGGTCAGCTATTGAACCCATACTTAGAAATAAACCACCTCCCTCCGATCGGCGCCGTGACACACTTTGCATTAAGCTCGGTTAATTGGCTTAATGAGGGGGAGGAATGTTAGACCGAACCGGCTCTTTGCTCCAAGATAATGCCCAGATGCTATACCGCCTTAATAAACGCACTTGATTACACTCAGTACTGCAGTAATATCAGTATCCTGCAATTAAAGGCTCATACAGTTCACACATTAGCGTACACGAACAGCCATATTATAACAATTACCTCACGACTTCTACGGAGATCGTAAGTAGACTCTCAAAGTTTAAATCTTATCTAATATCTGTGCGGAAAATGGCTTAGGATTAGAAGCCACAAGGCCGAGTTACAGGTCAGATCTGTGGTTAAGTGAGCATCTTTATGTAAAATAATTCAAGTTATGTTTTGAGAAATAAAGTATGGGCAATAGTAGTTCAGATGGTAGAGGGTTTGTCCACTGACCTGAAGGTTAGCAGTTTGAAACTCGCTCTCGTCGTCAACGTCATTGATTGAGCGGTCGTTGTGTCCTCGGGCGAGACACTTAACCACACCTCGCCCACAGTGTCCGCGTACACCGGTGTGTGGATGGGTGAGTGGTTCCTCGATGTAAAGAGCTTTGAGTGCCTTGAAAATGGAAAAGCAGAACATCTTCAGGACGATTTTGTTCTGAGGAATCTAACCCGAGACGCAAACTTGAAGTTGTGACGCTGGATCGTTTCATACATTTCCATAATTACTGTCATTGCATTAGCAGTTTGTTAGCAGATGTTTTGTGAAAAACAGAACTAGGTCATTTTAAGCAGCTTGCAGTGGTTATTCCTCACCTCCCTTATGGATCCGGAGCATCCTAATTACTCACCTTGATGAGTTTATAAGCACTTTTAAAACTCCACACTCACAAGAGGCCAGAGCAGAGAGCAGAGAAAAGATTTGTATTAGTTTTTCTTTTATCTCACTGTAATGCTAAAACTATCATGCAAAATAAAATAAAATAAAATAAAATAAAATAAAATAAAATAAAATACAATACAATACAATACAATACAATACAATACAATACAATACAATACAATACAATAAAATACAATAAAATACAATAAAATACAATACATACATACATGAATAAATAATTACATTAAAAAAAAAAGATAATAAAACACTGTAAATTTAGAAGCAGACTTATTTTAACCTCATAAGCTGTAATATATTTATAACATCTCTATTGGATCATATTATTAATTCTTCCTTCACATTGTGACCTTGCCGTTGTTCCTGTTGGGTCTCATACAGTATATATTCTCATCTGCTAGTCCAGCCTTAAAAGCCCTGTGTAAAGCATTCCTGTTCCCTGCACGTGGCTCCTTCATGACTTTGCATCTTCCAGCGCTGACCAAAAGCAGGAAGTCGATTTGTGCTCTGGCCTTGTGGGACTGGTTCAGTGCAGTAGTGAAGACGCTCCCTGAATACAAGTCAATGTGTGGTATACTCTGGTTTGAGCTCCATTGTAATATATATGTAGTAGTAGTTTACATACACTATAAATACATACTTTTTTCAGACTAAACTTTTCCTGTTTTAGGTCAGTTAGGATTACCAAAGTTATTTCTATTTACTAAATGCCAGAATAATGAGAGAAGGACTTTTTAGACAATTTTTCATGACTTTCTTCAAATTTAGAAGATTACATACAGTAAAATTGGTAAAACCCAGATGATGATGTCACGTCTTTGGAAGCTTCTGATTGGTTTATTGACAATAGTTGAGTTAATTAGAGACACACCTGTGGATATATTTGAAGACACACCTGAAACACACTGCTGCTGTATGTAACATCATGGGAAAGTCAAAAGAAATCAGCCAAGATCTCAGGAAGAGAACTGTGGACTGCACAAGTCTGGTTCATCCTTGGTGCAGTTTCCAGATGCCTGAAGGTGCCACATTCATCTGTTCAAACAATTATAGACAAGTATAAACACCATGAGAATGTCCCACCATCACACCGTTCAGGAAGGAGACAGGTTCTGTGTCCCAGAGATGAAAGTGCTTTGGTCCAAAATGTGCAGATCAACCCAAGAACAAAAGTAAAAGACCTTGTGAAGATGCTGCTGAAGTTGTAAGAGTGTGTCATTATCCACAGTGAAACGAGGACTGTACCGACATGAGCTGGAAGAACACTCTGCAGGAAGAAGACATTACTCCAAAAGAAGTATAAAAAAGTTTTAAAAAGTGGCGCAAGGATAACAAAGTCAACGTTTTGGAGAGGTCGTCACAAAACCCTGATCTCAGTCCTATTGAAAATGTATGGTCAGACCTGAAAAGACGTGTGTGAGCAAGACGGCCACAAACTTGGCTCAGTTACACCAGTTCTGTGAGGAGGAATGGGCCAAAATTCCTGAGACGTTTGTGGAAGGAAGATCCGAAACATTTGACCCAAGTCACACAGTTTAACGGCAAATACTTATGAAATCTGACATTGAAGAAAGAAAACTTCTCTCATTATTCTGGCATTTAGCAAATAGAAATAATTTTGGTAATCCTGATTGACCTAAAACAGGAAAGGTTTTGTCTAATTTCATGTCAAACAATGAGAAAAAAAAGCACATGTGTATTTGGGGTCAGTGGATGTGACGCTCTACCAGTGATGTTCATGTCGAGAGCGAGATTCAAACCGCCAACTTTGGGATCGGTGGCCAAACACTCCAAATGTTTTAACCTATATTCGACGACATAGACCGACAGCTAACGTTCGTCATCTTTGCATTATCTTTTACGCCTCTACTATTCCTTTACGATCACAAATAAACATCGATGTAGCTTCTCGTAGCGTTACATGTGAGTCGTTAGCTGTACGATCGTGTTCGTATGTTAGCACAGTGGTTGGAGGATTGTAAAATGGTGCAATGCTTTTCCATGGTTTACTGCATGTAGAAATAATGACTTGGGCAATCTGATCCGGCGTTAGTTCAAAGAAAGGCATTATGGGTGATGCAACATATATGCTACATTACGACTTCTCTGCTTTTGTACTGAAGGAGGAAATTGGTCTTCTGCTGAAAAAACGCATTTGTACCGAGCGAGGGGACTATTATAAGCTTCAGTCCTTGTATTTATTTATTTTAGCTGCCACACATTATGAAAAAATACCTTTGCCGAATTGTACTTTTTGCCTCTTAAAAAACAGCATTGTTGTCGTCGTCGTCACTGGATAATATATGTGGAGAGACATAGGTTTAATGCCGTACTGTGCAACATTCTTGGCAAAACGCTAGCAACTGTATAGAAACAAGAAAGTGATGAACCCCCCACTAGAAAAGCTGCTTGAGTTTATGTCCACTGATCCAAAGCATAGACTGTACATATAAATTGACATAGCTAACCTGCTAGCCGCTACGTTCCAAATAGGAAGCGAACTTCGACTCTGGCTCCAATTCACTTTACATTGAAAACCTGTCGCCCCCTGCTGCTGTCAGACTCATCATTTTGGTCTTAAATGTTATTTTTAAGCCATTCTAAATGATCCTAGGGTTTTATTTCACTATTGTGTCTGTAAATCAAGATATAAACTTTAATAACCGAGAAATTAGGCACCTTCTTTGACCAAGATCGCTCTCGCTACCGTTAGCAACAGCTTTGATTGACAGCGTTCCCCGCTAAACCAGTGGTGCGGGCAGGAAGCGGCATTATCTTCATCAACCTCCCTTCAGATTGGCTCTTTGGTTGCTATGATACTGATAATATCGAAATTCCTAATACGCAACTCAGCTCCAAATTCGCCCCATAACTGTTAGCCTCGATGAGCTTCATTTGACCGGAGCCGAACGCTATGGGTGACGTCGCACTCACTTAGTCCACTTCTTTATACAGTCTATGATCCGGAGGTTGGCGGTTCGAATCCCGCTCTCGACATAATCATCATCGGTTGAGCGGTCCACTGACCCACAGGTTTGTGGTGTGATTCAAGTTCCCACAGATGATTGCTGTCATTGTGTCCTTTGGCAAGACACTTACACACCTCGCCGAGTTGTTCCACGATGTAAAGTGATTTGAGTGTCTTGAAGGTGGAAAAGCGCTATATAATCCATGCAAAACTGAAAAAAAGTGTACACAGCTATTGATATTTTAAAATTTGGAAATGCTAATTCAACATATTTCCAGGTGTTGCAAGAATTTAAGAAAAAAACATAAAAATATAACACTAAATACGATTATTTTATGAAATATTTGCAAATCCACTTTCACTTTTTCCACTACGCATCTAAAACCTTGTACAAATGTATCACTTTTGGTTTGCGCTATGTTCCACTCGTCCTTACACCACCTCATCTCATGTCTCCTCACTCCTCAGCTCTGAAAGTCAAACTGTACCTCTTAAAACCTGTGCAATGAAGCCAAATGGTGCAAAAGTTTGAGCCTGGTACAAAACTGCAGCTCCCAAAAACCTGACAGTCATCGAGCTCCTACTCCCCACTTTAGTACAAGCTGACATGAATAATGCCCACTCCTCCAGTCCTGGAAAACACTGCCATTATGGAGATGTGCTGATACTATCTCCATAATAGGGTTTAGGTGGCATTTCTGAGGGGGAACTAAAACCTGCTGAATTATAAACTGACAATATAATCATGTTTGGATGAATATTTATAACTGTACCTGTTTTTTTCAGATGTATTTGAGCAAAACTGATCCTGTCCCAGTACATTTATATATTGTATAAGCAGCTCTTGACGTCAAAATATGTTTCCTGTTTGCTGCCTGCGTCTAATTATTGTCCGATAATCAGGTGGTGTGCGTTAGCATGCTAGTCGCGGTCACGGGAAAACTCCACGGCGGTCTCTGATAGTTGTGAAAAGCGCTTATAAACTCATCGTGGTGGATAATTAGTAATAAAACCTTTAATAATAATTGATGTTCAGAATGTATAAGGTAAGTAAAGAACAGCTTTGGACGACTGCAAACTATTTATTTATTTGACTAGGACTATATATGTTAATGAACGATATGACGTGAAAGTAAATGCACCGGATTATAGGCAAAGGTTAGTTTCTATCCATTGTACCAAGGGTCAAAATAAAAATTGCGCATTGCATAGTTCCCATAATTGCACCATCCAAAATACTGCACATTACACTCATTGCGCATTAAACTCATTGCACATTACACACATTGCACATTACACACATTGCACATTAAACTCATTGCACATTACACACATTGCACATTGCACAATACACACATTGCACATTACGCTCATTGCACATTACACAGATTGCACATTACACAAATTGCACATTACGCTCATTGCACATTACACTCATTGCACATTACACAAATTGCACATTACACTCATTGCACATTACACAGATTGCACATTACACAAATTGCACATTACACAAATTGCACATTACACTCATTGCACAATTACAGTCATTGCACATTACACACATTACAGTCATTGCACATTACACACACTGCACATTAAACTCACTGCACATTACACACGTTGCACATTGCACATCGCACACATTGCACATTAAACTCATTACACATGACACACATTGCACATTAAACTCATTGCACATGACACACATTGCACATTAAACTCATTGCACATGACACACATTGCACATTAAACTCATTGCACATGACACACATTGCACATTAAACTCATTGCTCAGTTCTCATTATTTTCAGTCAGTTTGGCTCATTCAAGACAATTATATTTTATACCCACCACCCACATATTTGCATGTATGGACAAACATTCCATACATGCAAATATGTCTCTATACAAAAGTTTAAATCACAGAACTAGGTCTGTTTTTCTTGATTTTAAGACGTTAAATTGAGTTAAATTCAGGTACAGCGTAACGTCTGTTTTAAATTCTATATTACTAAAATACGTGTAAGCATAACAAACTGAATTGGGTGTTTATTTCATGTGATGAGTTTTTATGTGTTTTTATAACTTTTGTACCTAACTTTTAAATTCAAATTTGATTCAAATTGATCCGATGAAGTTGAAGTGTTGTTGAGATTAGAACTCTAATTGACTTTAATAAGTTAAAGTTTATATAAGAACAGCACTAAAGTAAAGCATTCATAGTATTACACGCATTCTTTTTACAATCACGATTTTTCAGGGCCAGAGTATCAAAAATCACTTTTGTCTTTTGAAAAAGACATAGACATATTTAATGATATAGTCTGGTTTATATTATATTTGAAAGCTTAGGACTGAAAAAAATGTGAAATATATAGTAATTTAGTAAGTATACCTCCAAAAAGATTTCATATATTCAGTGTCAGAAAAAATACAAATATTACATGGTAAATGGTGATATTTTTTATACAGCACTGTCCCACCTTCAAGGCTCTTAAAGCGCTTTACATCAAATAAATAATAATAAATAATAACAATAATAATAATATAAACAAAATCCAAGTAATAAAAATCATAGTAATGTAAAAAAAAAACAAACCTAATAATAGTAATAGTAATAATTATTATTTTTATGTACACAAAACTAAGTAATGATAAAAAAAAAAAAAAAAAAATCTCTGTCCTATCTTATCTATGGCCTTTCCCATTGTATTCTGCTGTTGTCCTGTGGATCGATATTCTGTTGTTAATACCAAAAGCAGCACGCTTCATAATTCAAAATCAATAAGCACTCCCAGCGTCGACAGAGTAACAGCTGAAACATCCACATACCCAGAGTTAGCACCGTAATGCTAGCATGTGTGTGTCAGTGCTGGAATTTCATAAACTCATCATTGTGCAGGGAAAAGGCATTTGACATTTTAGCCTGCACAGATAGAACCGTCACTGGTCATGACGGGCCTCCTGAGACGCATAGAACAGGATGAAGGAGAATTATGTTTGTTTACATAGACGGGTAGGATAAAGGTCACGGTATCGTATCAAATAGAGTTATGGGCACTATAGACGTATTCACATGTGTTTGACAGAGAGCATGGGCTTTGTTGTGATCGACCGACATGACAACTGATGACTACTGCTACTACTACTGCAGCTAATACTGCTGCTATAACTGCTGTTACTACTGCTGCTACTACTACTACTGCTACTACTACTACTACTACTGCTACTAGTACTGCTACTACTGCTACTACTACTACTACTACTACTACTACTACTACTACTGCTGCTATGACTGCTACTGCTGTTACTACTGCTCCTACTGCTACCACTACTACTACTGCTGCTAATACTGCTGCTATAACTGCTGTTACTACTGCTGCTACTACTACTACTGCTACTAGTACTGCTACTATTGCTACTACTACTACTACTACTACTGCTGCTATGACTGCTACTGCTGCTACTGCTGCTACTACTGCTCCTACTGCTCCTACTGCTACCACTACTACTACTGCTGCTAATACTGCTGCTATGACTGCTGTTACTGCTGCTGCTGCTACTACTACTGCTACTACTACTACTACTGTTGCTACTACTACTACTTCTGCTACTACTACTACTTTTACTGCTACTACTGCTGCTGCTACTACTACTGCCCTGCTACTACTGCTACTATTTCTGCTAATGCTACTGCTACTACTACTGCTACTACTACTGCTACTATTAATACTGCTACTGCTACTATTGTTACTACTACTGATGCTACTACTACTGCTGCTGCTGCTACTTCTACTGCTACTGCTACTGCTACTACTACTACTGCTACTACTGCTGCTACTACTACAACTTATACTACTATACTAGCCAGCTAAGACTATTCAAGCATAGTGTGTCTACTAACCTATATCGTACTAACCATCATACTGAACATCAAATACTTACAAATCAAAGTTATTTTGGCTGCTGTTTCTTCAGGAAGTTGGCCATGGACACAACAGCTACTCCAGCCCAGGTCTACAGGAACAAAAGAGGCTGCACTACAACCTCATTTATAAAGGTTTGGAGATACTATTTCTTTGACCACTACTTCTAATACTACGACTAATACTCATACTATGACTACTAAGAAAGACTACTACTACTTTAGCATTTTAATGGCTCTCCGGCTAATTACAAAATGCTGCATGCCAGTGGCTCTTAAACCAAGTAAAAGATACACCAACGAAAAAGATTTGGTTTTCAGAGTAGCACCAGATTTAAACCGGGTCTTTAACAGGACTATTCCGGGTCTAATCTAGGGCTGAACCAGGTCTAAAAGTGGACCATCATTTCCGCAGTATTTCTGGACACGAAATAATCCAAATGAGGACAAAAAAGTGGAACTCCTAATTAAGCAAATCCACAGACGAAGTGTCCAAGTGCCACCTGAAGGAACTTGTACCACAGCCTGAGAAACACTGCTGTATACTAAACAGTCAATACAAAGTGTACAAGTTCAAGTCAGATCTTTCAACTACTGCCAGGATTAAAATCTATCCAGTCATACAGTCGTGTATTGTGGTATTCTTAAAACTATTAACAAAGGATAAGCCCAGATACCAAAAGGTCAGCAGCTAAAATGGCACATAGCGTTTGCAGAGTAAGTCTCTCCTCCTCACCTCTCCCTCCTCCGGTCGGGCTAAACGGTTTTGAACAGCACTAAAACCCAAAATGTTTCAGATTAGCCCCTTTTCAAAGCTCTGAACTGGAGATTAAAAATAGTTTTTTTGAATAATTCTCGCCTCAGAAGGTTTCTTGCCTCAGCTTACTGAACTGCAAAAAGTTGGTTGTAATAACTTCGAGCCAACTTGGTACAACAAGTACAAGTCAAATTTACCAGCGTACTTCACTATATGTACATGTACAACTCATGTGACGTCTCATATCGAAACGTTTAAGTCCATTCGATTCTACCAACTGGACAAACGTTTTAGAGTAAAGACGTTTTGCTGCTCATCCAAGCCGCTTCTTCGTTTCTGTCGACACTTCCTTATATCTGTCTGAAAGAGCGAACTACACTGAAACTGACAGATCTATTTGTTACAGTTTCTGTTTGTTAGCGAGGTGTTAGCTTGGTGAACACTGTCGCCAACACCAACGCCGTTGCAAGAGCAGCTCGGGACCCCAATCTGCTGTGCATCTCCACCTCGAAGCCGCTAATCTACTCCTTTGAAGATAGTGAAGTACAGATCCTAGCCAATGGGAAAAAAAAATGGTTTGAGAAGGAAGTCAAAGAGGTATTTTTTGTTGGGAAAGACAATCCATCTTCGAAAAGCAACGGGGGCTTAGACATCATTTATCTCCTATTCATAGCTCCATCCTCAGACCTAAATCAAGACATGGAAAACAATGGTGATTGCCAGTATGCTAATAGGCACGAGAGCACCCATTAGGGGCCCGAACGATTATGCAAAACATGACTCAGGCACAGTTCGCACTTCGCGTCTTTCTACAGACCTAGCTAACAAACAGAAGCCGTAAGTAAGGTGTGTTAGCTTCAGTGTAGTTAGCTCCTCCCTTCAGACAGATATAAGACAGTGTCCAGCAGTGATCTGACCAGAACTGAAGAATTTGGCTTTGATGAGCAGCGAAATAAATGTCTTCACTCTAAAAAAGCTTTTGTCCAGTGACAGAATTGAATTTTTCTTGAGCTGTGAATCCTACCTGGAAGACTGCGAGATTACAGAGATGGTTATTTCCTCTCGTTAATGGAGGATGTCTCTTTCTATTAGACAGATTTTTTTCTTCCCATTTTGGTGCCCTCTAGTTTTGCTGGTCCCAAGCCTGAAGCCTGAAGAAACACAAATAAAAAAGCACTGATTAGATATGATGTTTCAGTTAGCTAAGCATGTACCGCTCAACTAGAAGAGCCCTAGTTTAAATCTAAAAAAATAAAACGAAGCTAAAAATAAATCTGGAAAATAGTCTTTGGCCATTGAGAAATGCTTAAACTTAATTACCGCACTTTCCACAACTTTCTATTGTGAGAGCAATTTTGTTCTTTTATTCACTGCTTGGAAAATTCAATCTTACCAATCGATACTGAACTGAGGGCTGTTTGGAGTCATTATTGTGAATGTGGAACAGATGCTAAATATACTCTGTCTGTTGTAGTAAAGTGAAGTCCTGTGCTGATGCCTCTGTCTGCAACAAGTATTTGTGCTTTAATCATAAATGGACATAGCTAACCGGGAAGTGAGTGGCTCCAATTCGCTTTCTATTGAAACACTGCCACCGCTCTCTGCGTAACTGCTGTTGTCAGACTCGTTATTTCGGTCTTAAAATGTTGGTATTAACCCACTTTGCATCGTCCTGGTGTTTTTATTTGGCTAGTTTGTTCGTAAAGTCGTGAACAGACCGATGAGGCGCCTTCGCTCCCCGAGATCCCGCTATGTTACTCGCGATCGGGATTCCAAAATCGCCGCCATAACTGCTAGCTTCGACGAGCTTCATTTGATTGGACGTCACTTAGCCCCACTTCTTTATACAGTCTATACACTATACATTTATTTATCAAAAAAGTATATACGCGAAATACAAAATTCCTCGACACAATTTGGGAGGTGGGTCCGTGTCTGGCTGCTATATCTATTGCGAGTCATTACTTTGTGCCTTGGCAGCGGTTTCTCAAAAAACCCGCCGAATGGGCTTTCAGACTCGTGCATCCATCATCGTTCTAACTGCCTGAAGTCATCTGGAGGTCACCGCGTTTACTTTTGAGAAGAAAAAGAGAATGACGAGCACTCTCTGTTGCGTAAATGCATGATGTATGAAGACGCTAGCGTAGCCACGTGAACCCATTAGCTCGCGGGCCTGGCTTTGAAAATGATCTCAAATCTTGCGCATTAAGTTTGTATCAGGGTTGGCTGCGTGGGACACATCAGCCGTTGTCATATCCTTATAAGACTTCCCCCTATACCGTTCCAATATGTGGAGGAGTGAACGAGCGAAATAACTTGAAGCCATGAAACATTCATCGCTTATTTTGGGAGATTTATTACTCCGCGGCAACATGGAATTTGCACACGGGGCCCTCGACGTAATTTTCTGACAAGCTCGACTTTTGATAAATGTCACGCATAATTTGGATAATGGTGTGTGCCTTGAACTATACGAGTGATGTCATGGAGGCGCACAGGGACACACGGAAAGAGCAGATTGGGCCACGGAACGTCTCCAAGGGTAAATCAAGGTTGGGACTTATGCTAAGATCTACATTTTGATTTGTGGATTTATCAGATGTTTTTGAAGAGGCAAGATTGATTCAAATGCTTAAGAAGTGAATATATTAGTATTTTTAGTGAAAGACATAGGACAAACATCTCACTCAGGGTCCTCATTTATTTCAGATTTCTGTAATTGTAATTTTTGAATTGATTTGTGATATCTTTGGACATTTCTTGTGTTTAAATGGTGAAATATTTAGTGTGAAATGTTTGTACCTGGACAAAATTCTATATGGATCTTCAGGACCCGAGCTGGTCTTTAGTTGAGTCGGTGCTCGCTCTTTATATGACACTCAAATACAACTTCACAGAGCATTATTCATTCACTCCACACTCGGTGGTGGTAAGCTAATATTGTAGCCATTGCCGTCCCTCCGACCACCAACACTCACGTACACGCCACATTCATACTAGGCGATGGGAGTGAAGTGTCTTTTTTGCAGCTGATATTCCCAGCGGTCTCCCATCCAAGTACCAACCAGGTCCGCCCTTGTGTAGCTTCTGAGATCTGAGGAGATGAGGCTTTGACAGGACGGTCTGGGGATCGAGTTAGTACTGAGTGCACCAGGTCAAGTTAAGACCAGTCGTAGCTGCATATTCACGAGAGCACACGGGAGAGAGCGGAGGAGAGTCACCACGGCCCCGCTGAATCAGAGCCACAGCGGCGGGCACATACACGCTGGGCACACACACGGCGGGCACACACACACATCGGGCATACACACACGCCGGGCATACACACACACGGCAGGCACACACAAGGCGGGCACACACACACATCGAGCATACACATACGGCGGGCATACACACACACGGCGGGCACACACACGCTGGGCACACACACGGCGGACATACACACACATGGCAGGCACACACACGGCGGGCACACACACACACGGCGGGCACACACACAGCGGGCACACACACACATCGGGCATACACATACGGCGGGCATACACACACACGGCGGGCACACACGCCGGGCACACACACGGCGGGCACATACACGGCGGGCACACACACACACGGCAGGCACACACACACACACAGCGGGCACACACACAGCGGGTACACACACAGTGGGCACACACACACACGGCAGGCACACACACACACAGCGGGCACACACACAGCGGGTACACACACAGTGGGCACACACACACACGGCGGGCATACACACACACGGCGGGCACACACACGGCGGGCACCACACACGGCGGGCACATACACGGCGGGCACACACACACACAGCGGGCACACACACACACGGCGGGACACACACACGCACACGGCGGGACACACACAGCGGGCACACACACACACAGCGGGCACACACACACACAGCGGGCACACACACACAGCGGGCACACACACACACGGCGGGACACACACAGCGGGCACACACACACAGCGGGCACACACACAGCGGGCACACACACGCCGGGCACACACATGGCGGGCACACACACACGCTGGGCACACACAGACCTGGAGCCCTGTGGCACTTGCTGTTCATTGCTCTATCAGGCCCCGCCCGCTCGTTTCCACTGTTGTCCTGGGAGTCACACCTGCCCCACACTGGGCATAAGAGTCACACCTGGGCGCAGAGCAGAGGCTTAAGTTCAGCGGCTGCATTTGTCGTAACTATAGTCCGCTCGTGACTTTCAGATTTAAGTTGGACGTAGAGTTAAGACCAGTCTGAGGACCAGCTGCTGCACTCAGCTCCAGAAAAACAGCAGCTATTAAATGAGCAGCAATTATAATACAATGTGTGTCTATCATTTCGGGACATCGCCACTGCCTTGGCAAAAAAGTTTTTTTTGTTTTTTTTCCTTGAATATATTTCTAATCTTATTATTGCCAATTTAATGTTTTAACTGCATTATTGCCCAAAATCTATTCATATCATTTGGTCATTTATTTATTTTATCAAGCTACAATACAGAGTTAAAGAATATAAGTATTTAAATATGTTATATTTTAAAAGTAGTATAAGTACTGTACTGTATCTGTACTTTACTCAAGTAGATTTTAAAGTGGATACTTTTTACTTTTACTTCACTACGTTTGAGGGCAGGTATCAATACTTTCTACTTCAATACATTTTGGAAAAAAAAGTATTTTTACGGTACAAGTGCAGTAAAAAACAGCTAGAAAAAAAACTATTAATTCAGTTGTTTCCTTTCAGCACAAATCTTTATCAAAACCACTACTTTTAAAGCTTTATTAGAACTCAAAGTTTGTGCAAAATACTTTGACCTTTTACTCTCTCAAACAGTTACTTAAATACTTTTACTTAAGTAGATTCTTTTCGGTGATACTTATACTTTCACTTGGTAGCTCTGGTAGATGTACTTTTACTTAAGTAACAAAATGAAGTACTTCTATCGCCTCTGGGTTATGGCATGTTCATCGTTGCATGTGCTGGTATTTAATCAAGGCCAGACACGAAGCAGGGAATGAAAATCTTTCTTTGTTAGCTCTGTGCAGGTTGCGTAGGGACAACTGTCTGGAGATCCACACTCTTCAAACAACAACAAACTTCGAGAATCGCTATAACAAAGCCTCAGAGAATTCAATACAGAAGTCCAAAATGAAAACATAACCATTTCAACTCCAAACTACTTCACACGCGAAGTCCACCCATTACAAATCAGCCAGGGGTGGATTTTAAACCTAGTAATTAGCCGTGATTGGTGGCCAGCAAGTAAAAAACGAAATGGCAGATCAATTTGGAAAAAAAAAAGACTGGAGTTTTGGAAGACACAGTGCCGCTGGAGCAAAATTACAGCTCCGAGACCAATCAGACAGAATGGCCAGGGCGAAAAGGCTTAACAAGTCAAGAATATGCGTCAGTGTTTTTAAGCTGTGAAAATGCTTGATGGGTTAACTGCTCAATACTAATCAAGAAAAGCATTTCAAAAGGATGTTACAGCTATTTCGTCTTCTGCTGCTAATGTTTCCTTTCCTGCCTCATAGCAACAAGGTCCTGGGTTACTCCAACATGGACAGGTCAATCCTCCTCATCATTAACCTTCCTTCGAGGTATTATATTACACAAAATGGACTCTTGTGAGCGTTAAGTCGTGTTAAAATGTTGTTACCTCCTCAAAAACAGACCTGGAGTTGTGTTTTGTTTCGTTAACTCTTTATTACAAGTCTGTCTACATCACAGGTGCCCAAACCTTTTCTATCGAGGGCCACACCTTTAAACACAGCTTTAGACACCCCTACTCCACATCTCCAAAACGCAAAATGCTCTGTTCCAACTTGTGATGTCATGAAGTGATAGTTACCTTTTCTTCAGTGGTCAGTTACCTTTTGCCCGAGATTGGCAGTTCCAGGTCTGAAATCATCCAAATGGCTCTAGTGAAGGTATATGGAGCACTTCCTGTATTACCACATGATGACATCACAAGGTGGAACAGTGTGAGAGAAGAACTAAATCTGCAGGGTTTGTGTGTTAAACGTGTGTGAATGAAACAAAACACAGCTCCAAGTCTGTTTGTGATTAAGAAACAACATTATAACAGAAAACACAGTCGTATGGGCCCTTTAAGATCTGAAAATGGATCGAAAAATTTAAAAAAAGGCATAAACTAGACAACTACTACTACTACAACTGACGCAACTACGGCTATTGTTGCTACTTCATGTACATACTTTAACACACACAGTCAGAATGCATGTTTTTCAAGGTATTTTTTAGCAATAAAAACATGCTTAACATTTAATGCCCTATCCTGGAACATACCAGGTAAATCAATAATATCGCCATGGAAACAAGCACAACCCCTTCTACAGAATTTGCATAGCGCACCTACAGAAATACAAATGCATCAGATCTTTTACAGATAATATTGCAATTACGAAAGTTTAGCTGATTGTTTATCTGGCGTGACGTTAGCTCAGTTGGTTTAGCGATCCGAAGGTTGGCGGTTCGAATCCCGCTCTTGACATCACCGGTAGAGCGGACTGATCCACCGACCCACAGGTTGGCGGTGCGATTCCAGCTTCCATAGATGAATGAACTTTTAATTCTATACATTTTCCAGCGTTGGTTAAATGTCAGAGATGGTAAAACTGATAGCAAACTTTGGCATTAGCTAGTTTCGAAATGGTTTTATTCCATATTGAGGTAGTTCAGGTGGTAGATTGTTTGTTCCACTGTTGTTGTGTCCTTGGGCACTTAACCCCCAGTATCTGCGTACTCCGGTGTATGAATGGGTGAGCGGTTCCTTGACGTAAAGCGCCTCGAAAGTGGAAAAGCACTATACAAAAATGTGACCATGTACCAAGAAAAAGCTTAGCTAATTGTTCACCTGCAGGATGTATATTGCATTAAAATGACATTAAAGCGAACAATCTAAAGTGTTTTCCGGATTATTTCCTGACCTACAATCTAAAGTTGTACATTGTATACAAAACTGAAGATTCATTTAGCGCTCGGTAATGGCTGAAATTCATTGAAAAAAAAAAAAAAAATGCAATTATAAAAGGTTTAGCAAAGCAAAGGCGCATCTGAGCAGAGGCAGAGCGTGACGGCTTACACGGGTAATCCTTCTGCAGAATGACTGGCTTGTAGTTGTTTGTTGACTGGTGATACCGAATCAGGCTAACGCAACAAAGTAATGAGAAAATAGATGCAAATATGTGAGGGATTTAGCCCACAGTCAATTTAAAAGCAACATGCTGTATTAGCATATGTGTTGGCATAGAATATAATGGAGGATGAGCAAAGAAGTGTGTCATTTATACAAAGGTACATGTAGCACTTTTTTATTGTAAAAAAGTGCTATGGGGTATGAGACTACGAATACAACAACACCTACTACTACCACTACTACTACTACTATTACTACTACTACGACTGCTTTAGGTTAGGGTTCACTTTTTTCTCCCCGTAAGGAAATTTGTACTCTACATTTGATCCATCCTTCAATGTCGCTTGTACAGATCTTGTCGATCAAATGAAGCTCATTGATGAAGCTCATTGATGCTAGCAGTTATAGCGGCGAATATAGAGCCAAGTTCCATATTTGGAATTCTGACCGCAGGTATCGTAGCAACCAAAGAGCCAATCAGGAGTGAGGGTGTTGAAGGTAACGTCCCTGCCCGCCCATACCGCTGGTTTGGCAACGGGCAGGCGCTTCGCAAAGCTGTCAATCGAACCTGTTGCTAATGCTAGAAGGCAGCTGATTTGTCTTTTATTAATGTTCATATCTTGATTTACAGACACAATAGCGAAATAAAAAACACCAGGGTCATGTAGAGCGGGTTAAAACGAACATTTTAAGACCAAAATAACGAGTCTGACAGCAGCAGTTACTGAGAGAAGGGCCACAGTTTTCTAATGTAAAGTGAACTGGAGCCAGAGTCACTTCCTGTTTGGAACGTGGCGGTTAGCGGGTTAGCTATGTCCATTTAGATATACAGTCTATGAGGACACCGGACCCACCCAGCCACAGGGAGAAACATGCAAACTACATACAGAAAGACCCAAGCGACCAAGGAATCGAACCCATGCCGCCAGCACTACTATTACTACTACTACTACTACTACTACTACAACCGCTGCTGCTAATGCTGCTGCTACTTCACAATAAATCCAGTTGTGTCTATTTACAGGATGAGGACTTGAGTGAACAAAGTAAGTAGCTTATTACTGCTGTTCTGTACATCAGTCAAATATGTACTTCACATATAAAAGAACTGAGCGCCAGTATGATCAAAAGCGCACGTGGGCTCATTATTCTTCAGTAAAATACTATTCTAATCATCAGCACCACTTATCGTTTCATTATAAAGAGTAAGTATGGAACATGAATGGCTGGTCGGCATGGAAACTTTCGTAACAAGATTTCGTCGTAGTTCTAAAATTAAATCCCTTATTACTATACCCGCTGAACACGCACGCTAACGAACGGCTAACAAGGAGCTCATCAAAAAAACACACCGGCACCCTTGTGACATCATCAACACGCTCCCTTTGTAGTTCTTTGACTTGCGGTTGTAATTCTGGTTTTGTGTCTCTCAAACTTACACAATTACATGATTTGACAAGCGACTGAGTGCAAAAGTTTGGAATTATCCATTAAAACACACAGCTAAATGTCAGGTTTTTATCACAGTTTGGAGTAACAGCTGTAGCTTGTTTCATTAGCGCTACACAACCTGTCTGCTAGCTCGCTAATTAGCCTATAGGCAACCATTTGAATAGCGGTGCATATTTGTATATTGAGTAGATGTTGCGCGCCGTCGCTATACCTTCCTTTTCTAGCTCCCTAATTGCTGCATGAAACAAGATAACTTTTCAACAGGCTAATCTTTTTCGCTATATGCTAATTTTTCTTACCTATCACTGTCTTATTGTAATATCAAGCACATTGTTTATGGTTTCTATCCAGGTACCTCATTTATCTCTTCAAATACGTGTGCTTTGGTGCTGATAACTTTAATACCGGGCAAATCGTGAGACGCCGCTGGTGGAAACTCCATGAAAAAGTTTATGTAGTGTGTCTTTAACGCATGTCCCATCAGTAGTCCTGCTTTCTTTCTTTCTTTATTCTTTATTTGTCAGGGACCATATACAAATTCATTAATCTTACAAGGAAAAGATGATTTGTATCAGATTTAGCTACTGCTATTTTCCATCTGCAGTCCCTGGGCAGGTGAACACACATTAAAAAACACAATAAACAATTATAATATATGACGACCAATTTGCCATAAAACAATATAATAACACAAATTACCCCATGTGCAATACAGTATGTCCACCCAGTCCAGACTAATATAAAAATCTTTAAGTGCAGGTTTATACAGTGACAGGACAGCACCAACTAATTAGACTGATGTGGACACATTTGATTATCTAAAATGTACTTTTTCAAATTCCTAGTAAAACTATTAAAATCCACAGACAATTTCAGACTGTTTGGAAGCTGATTCCAGCCTAATGGTTTGACAGGAAAAAGCCGACTGAGCAAAGGCCGAGGATTTTTTTGGGACAACGCAATTTCTGTACATGGAGGAACGAGTAGATCGGGTGGATTGTTCAGAGCAAAGGATAGTAAATTTTTTTAACGTAGGTGAAGCTTCATTATTAATAATTTTGAATAATTTTCTTAGATTTGAATACAATATTAAATTATTAAAGCTGAACATTTTATATTTACTTAAAATATTACAGTGGTGAAAATGGAGGGGTTTTTTATCGAGCCTTTACTGCCTGATTATAGATGGATCTGAGAGATTTTAAGGCGCTCTCATTTGCCTGAGACCAGCAGGACACACAGTAGGTCAGGTGTGGAATAATCATCGCATTAAAATATGCTTGCTACATTTATTCACGTAATCTCTTCCATATAAGTTTGATGTTATTCCTTGTTATGCTATAGACCGAGGGTGTTCAAACTCCGGCCCGGGGGCCAAATGCGGCACTCGGACCAGTTTTTATTGACCCTCAGTCCTCCTGCTGAACCGGCCCAGTTGATCATAAGCAGAACTTTTAACAGCAAATTAAACTATTTCTACCACTATATCCTCAAACATCACATCACAGTGTGATCCAGACCTAAAATTAATGTGTTTCAAGCCTTATTAATCCACAGCGGCTCTGTCAAAGCTGTGTGTAAAGCGCCGCAATGCACTGATCACCGGTCTGTGGCCCTCTGCTTTGAGTATGTTTTGAGATGTGGCCCTCGATAAAAAAAATGTTTTGGCACCTCTGTTGTAGGATGTACACGTTCTGCATGATTTGACCAAATATATAAATTTGACTGCACGTTTTCGGGTGCCGTGAGGTAAGCCTAACCATTGTATCCTGCCAGCAGCATCATATCTAATTAAAGCTGATCGAATCACGTTAAGCCACTGTAGCAAAATGACACATCCACTTGGAGAAATATAGCCGTCATAATTAGTGCCGATCCCGCCTGGTGTTTGAGCGAGCATCAAACGGTTAGCGACGTATGTGTCAAATCAAACGAGGCGCCGTGTAGCCTCATGCTAGCTCTATTTTTAGCATCAATGTGCGTTTTTATATAGGACACAGGGTGGGCTGCTTTGACAAAACGTTGATTTGCAATAGTAGAATATATTTGTCATGTGTGCAAACATGAAACAAACCGTATGTGAGATTTTTATTTTAATTTCCATAAACGTGACCTCATTGTGTTCACAGTTCAGATATGAGGTAAACATGTTCAAATCAGATATAGCTTTAACTGATAGCACTCGTAATGCCGATTTTTAATGACAAAAACATTGGGCACGATGTACATGCTGTATGTTAGAATTTGGTGTTTTTTCAAAATGATTATCCAACCACAAAGCAGAATGAGCCTCACATGAGTCTTTCATTTGGGTTGTTTCAATGCTGAAATCTAGTTGGTTTAAACTGTTAGTTGGATTCATATCTTGATTTACGGACACAATAGTGAAAGAGAAACACCCGGATCGTGTAGATCAGGTTAATACAAACATTTTAAGACCAAAATGACGAGTCTGACAGCAGCAGTTGCAGAGAGAGGGGACACGGTTTTTCAATAGAAAGTGAATTGGAGCCAAAGTAGATGGAGTCAGAAGTGCGCCCATGATCATTTCCTATTTGAAGCATGGTGGCTAACAGGTTAGCTATGTCCATTTATATATACAGTCTATAGTTTAAACTTAAAAAGACTCTGAATTCTGAGGAAGTTCTGGAAATGATGATTTGAATATTTATCAGCTATAATATTTTGTCGTTTTTACACTTGATGCCCAACCAGTACATATCATATCAGCGCCACATATAATATTAGTTAAAATAGCGCTGAACTATTTTGGATATATATCAAAGTAAAATTCCTTGGATAATTTAGTAATGCATTTATTGTTTAAAACAGAGGTGCCCAAACTTTTTTTTTTTATCAAGGGCCACATCTCAAAACATATTGGAAGCGGAGGGCCACAGACCAGTGATCAATACAGTGCGGAGCTTTAAACACAGCTTTGACTGAGCCGCTGTGTGTGAATAAGACTTGAAACACATTCATTTTAGGTCTGTATCACACTGTAATGTGATGTTTGAGGATATAGTGGTAAAAATAGTTTAATGTGCTGTGAAAAGTTCTGCTTATGATAAATTGGGCCGGTTCAGCAGGAGGACTGAGGACCAATAAAAACTTGTCTGAGGGCCGCATTTGGCCCCCGGTCCAGAGTTTGGACACCCCTGGTTTAAAATCACGATTCATTTGACAGTGCATCTTTCAACTTTTTCAACTTTTTGAGAAGACTGAACAGCTGAACTGAGAATCCCATGCATTTCAGAGCATTATATGCAAGACTCTGCCGGGACATTTCGTTCTATGCAAAAGTCATTTTAGTATAAACATTTTGGGTATGTATGCAAATTTGCAGTTTTAACTAATCTTGCAGCCCTCCCTCCACCCCTGTTACATTTAATCAGTAAAGTTTGAATTTCTTGCATATTTGTGAACTTTGAAGACTAAAACTTCACTTAGTTCTTATGAATGCATTATATAACACGTATAATGAAGACACACAGAGCTATTCGCTTCAGCGGACATAAAGTTCTGGACTATTGCTTCTGCTTATGTCTCTAATATGTTAAATTTTTCCTTTATTTGTTTATGTTTTGCAAAGCGTGTGGGCGGCCATTTTAAAATTTATGCATGGTTAAAAACAGCTCTGGCGCACCTGGATGACAAGTGCATATTTTCATTCTTTGATCGCGGATTCAAAGTCCCATATGACACCGCAGCCGACTTCCTGTTTTTCTATTTATCGAGTTAAATCATCTTTTAGGCTATCACTCCCGTCTCTACGGAAACTACAGGCAAGAAGGTGACAGGAATTATTTTTAAAACCTGAGCAGTTTGCAGCACTGGCTTGGCTTGGCGCATGTTCAAAGTCGTTCCAAAGAGGTCCCAAGAGGAAGCACTGCAGTTTTCTATCTATTCTTACTTTATATCTGTGACTCCTCTCTCCTAGCACACTCTAACTTTGATTATGCTGTACCGGAGAGACTGAGCTCGCCATGTTAACACGATTTCTGAGCTTCGCAAAATAAAAATCTTGCAGGAGAACGTTCACAATTGGAATTGGATTTAATTTTTCCATCACATAATTTAGACTTGGGCCAGTAATGAAAAGACACTGCAGAGACTAATTGCGTTATCTTCGCTATAAACTTATTATTGTAGAGGTAATACAGTGCCAAGAAACATTTTGCCAAAGTTATTTAATTAAACAACAGTACAAATATATATTTAAACAGTAAGAACATAATTGGCTCTGTGCACAATAGCGCCTGGCAATCTCAGTGTCATTACTCCCTTTCCAATTGTACGTCTATGAGGTTTGTGCTCAAATTAATATATGTTTAAAGACCAGACAGTGGACAGGGAGCTGCAGGTGGATGCACACTACACAAATAAAATGAAAACTTCACCAGAGAACAGTATGGACGTAGTTATCCTGCCAGTCGCTGTGTTCCAAATAGGAAGTGAGTAATTCAGTTTACATTATAAAACTGTCACCCCTCTTTCTGTAACCGCTGCTGTCAGACTCGTCATTTTGGCCTTAAAATGTTCGTATTACCCCTCTCCACATGATCCTAGTGTTTTTTTTTCACTATTGTGTCCATAACTCAAGATATGAGCATTAATAACCGACAAATCAGGTCTCCGAGGTCTCTCCCGCTAGCGTTAGTAACAAGTTTGAGTGACAGCGTTGCTAAGTGCCCCCTCCTTACTAAACCAGGGGTGTGAACAGCCTCGCTCCGGATTGGCTCTTTGGTTGCTATGATACTCGCCGTCAGAAGGTCTAATATGCAACTTGGCTCCAAATTCGTTACTATAACTGCTAACCACGATGAGCTTCGTTTGACTGGAGCTGAACTTTTTTTTGTTGAAATTCTTCCATAGTTTCAATAGTTGCTGCTGGATACTGTCTCCACTTTTGTTTCTCTGTCTATAGTTGCTTTTACTGTCAAACAAATACCTGTTCGTACTGGGACCTGGAAGCCCTTAGACCTTGGAACCAATGTCTACATGGAGATTGGAAAGTTTAAAGCCATACTGTGAAACATTCCAGGCCACTCATGGAGATAAGCAAGCACCTGAAACCAGAACACCGTTGTTATTATTAGATTCTCTTTGTGGTTTAGGGGCTGCTATGAATGCAAAAACAACTCACTCTGCAGCTGAAGTCAGACGAGAGTGAAGTCATCGTCTTTGGCCCACAGAAGCAAAGAGAACGTGTCAGCAGTCACCTCCAGTCTGTCTTTCTAAAACCTGCAAATCAGGCTAGAAATTTACAGGTAATAATGGGCTCAGACTTGAACTTTAACAGCCTCATTAAATCAATAACATCTGCAGCTTTTGCCATTTAAATACTAAAATCAAAGGTTTACTGTCAAAACCAGACTTGGAGAGACTTATCCTGCATTTGTCTCCAGTAGGTTAGACGACTGTAAGGGCCTGCTCACTGGCCTCTCCAAACGGGCCTTAAGACAGAACAGTACGTCCAGATAGAACACTGCTCGGGTCCTGACTAGAACCAGGAAGTACGAGCACATTAGTCCTGTGCTCAGGTCTCTGCAATTTCTCCTGTGGCTCATGCTAGTGCCACATGAACCATCTCGCACTCTGAGCACCTCAGGGACCGGCCTCCTGCTGGTGCCCAGAGTCAGGACTAAACCAGGACTTAACATGGGGAATCTTGCCTATTTCAGCAAGTATGGCCACTGATTTTGTACACCCAAAATATTAAGGCGCGATGTACTCTTCCTACAATTGCCTAATGAGGACACACTTGTAAAGCCTATTATCCCTTTAAGTCTTCCGTAGCGAGTCAAAAGGGCAAATTCTGAAAATGCAGTTCGCAAAAATCACATGGCATATCAAAATAATTGCATTATGGTCAAATTTTTTAGATTTCCTACTTTCTAGGCACTTACAAGGAACCACTCACCCACTCACACACATTCATACACCCGAATTGTGGGAGTGGGATTCGAACCGCCAACTTTCGGATCAATGGACAAATAATATCCAAAAATAGCCCAGGACCATTTAGTGTTGACGCTAATTCCAAAGTCTGCTATCAGTTTTACCTTTTCCGCCATTTAACCAACGCTGGAAAATGTATCAAATTAAAAGTACTTGCAGCAGTCATATATTATAATACAAAAGTGTACTAAAACTGTTTTATGGCCAAAATGAAGGGCAGATGTGTGTAATTATACGAGACAATAAAAAACTCATTGCCATTTCGGTCATTTCCACTCAAATCATCAACTTTGTGTCGTTTTTGTCGGGGCTGCGCTCGCTGGAGCAGATGCTGGGAGAGGAGAACGCGCTTTTTAATTGGGTTAAATTTGTCATATGGCGTCTGTTGTTTTGTGCGGCGGTCCGAGCTTTGAACTTGCAGAACAAATTTGATCACTAGGGGGCTCTTTGGAGGACTGACATCAAACGGGCACTAGTTACTGGATGCCACTGCCACTGCTGCTGGGGTGAAGAGAGGAGATAAGTGCGGATGTGTGCCAATATGGATAAGGGACAATGGACTGCGAGGGGCTTAGGACTTGGAGAGGACAAGAGGAAGTCAGTGTCGCTGCTGTTTAAACAGAGGCCGAAGTCTGAATGTACACCGCATCTACATAATTCAGAACAGAATGAAAGACTGCTCAAACTATTCCTTTTCTGTAATTTAATGAGATATATTTGTTTCTGTAATAAAATTGATTTTAAACTATGCTATAATTTCGAAAAGATAAGTTTTTGTCAAGCCAAAACTCAAGATATTTATAGGTGGTCGACGTACCATTTAGTGTATAATGTACCTTAAATTAAATTGCATTCAATGATAATTTAAGATTTATTTCATTAAAATTTTGCTCCATTTTAAAAGCGGCTGATCAGCACCATCTGCATATAAATGTATGTGGCTTTCTCTTAAGTTGCAACCGATGGAATTAATAAAAAATAATAATAAAGCGGCCCCAAAATTGAGCCTTGGGGCACTCCTTTACTCAAAGTTAGAAAATTTGATTTAAGCCCACCGGCTACCACTACCTGGGTCTGCTCATTTTAATTGAACATTGTAGATGTAAAATGCTTAAGCTAAGACAGAAAATCTTATTAGCTCCTCAACACTGGTCCAACAATGAACATAGCAAAAATATACAAATGTGAATTCATGAATCCACGTGTGTCGTCCAGGTGTGAGGCAAAAGAAAAACTCAAATCAACTGGACAAAGGTTTTAGAGTGAACACGTTTCATTTACTTTACTTTTTTTTTTTTTTTTTTTTTTTACTTCTCTGATTTGTTTTCTTGTACTTATAATTACTTTTACCACTACTTTGTACTTCATCTATTACTTTGCTGTAATAATCTGTCGGCAAAGTACCACAATATAAGAAGAGACAGATTCAATTCAAGTTTATTTCTATAGTACATTTAAAATAACTGTAGCTGACCGAAGTACTTCACGTGAAAGTCAACAAAAAACAAATACAAAGGTATCATGATACATAGGAAAAGAAATATCCTGTGTAGCGAGTATTAAATGCCAGGGAGAAGATTTGGGTTTTCAGTCTAGTCTTTAAACTGCGTTAAAGTCTTCATAAGTGTGTTGCGGTACTTCAATATGAACAGTGTTATTTGTGTATTTGCGTGATGTTTGGGTGACTCAGGGTTAACTAAGGCAAGTACTCGAATACACAAACACACACACACGTCGGTGATTCATATCGTAAACAAATATTGAAACTTGAACTTGATAATCCTGTAACCTTCTCGGCTAACCTCCGGAGCGCTGGTATTTCTCTGCTGTAGCTTCTTGTTAATTACAGTTAATGACATTCACCTCATCCTCAGGTGTAAAACTGCTCTTGATTATAGCAGCTAGTCGTGGTGTAAAGGCTGAAACAGGCTAATGGCTAACCTTTACCGCTAAGAGACATTTGGGAAAGCAAAATGTCACTGAAAAGTTAGCTTCAGTGTAACCTCAGCCTACGGTATAGTGTCTAATCATCTAAACATCAGGTTATTGAAGCGGATCTATTCTGCAAAATCGACTTTTCAGAGGTTTTAACCGTGTTGGTTGTTTCCCCTTCGTATTTCGAGTGGTTCGTGCATGTTTTAGCAATCTTTAATCGCTTCTTTTCAAGACGCCATATTGCTGATCAATTCGTGTTTTCTCCGACACCGACATGAGCCTTCTGTGACGTACTTCGTTCTTGAGGATTTGGCAGTTTTGCATAGTTATTTTGGTACAAATTTTTAAAAAATCTGCTGCTCGCTAGTGTGATCTACAGCGATCCACAGGGGGCGCCGACAGCTACGCGGCTCTTCGTTGCGATGACGTTTGCGGCGACGTGAGCTCCCATCGGAAACCGCAGTTTTCTAACGCAAAAGTGAGCGAACTTGTTTCTTTTATTACATCGTTTTAGATGAATATTGACGTTTAAACTGTTTAAATTATAGCATATTACCCAATCTGCATGTACATTTAATTAATACTAAAAGAAAAGTTACATAGTGCAACTTTTCTGATATGGATAGTCTGCTACCTGCTTCTGCTGCATGAAATGTTCCACAATATGGCATTAAAAGTGTCTGCCTTGCATTTATTAAATTACAGGCGTTTAAATAATCCCTTGAACACATCCATTCTTAGTTTGAGTGGGGCACCTCTCCACTGATCTGACTTGTAACTTGTCCTGATGGGACTGAACCAGGACTGAACCAGGACTGAACCAAAACTGAACCAGGACTGAACTAGGACTAAACCAGGACTGAACCAGGACTGAACCAGGACTAAACCAGGGCTAAACCAGGACTGAACCAGGACTAAACCAGGATTGAACCAGGACTGAACCAGGACTAAACCAGGACTAAACCAGGACTGAACCAGGACTGAACCAGGACTGAACCAGGACTAAACCAGGACCGAACCAGGACCGAACCAGGACCGAACCAAAACTGAACCAGGACTAAACCAGGACTAAACCAGGACTGAATCAGGACCGAACCAGGACAGAACCAGGACCGAACCAGGACCAAAGCAGGACCAAACCAGGACTAAACCAGGACTAAACCAAAACTGAACCAAGACTGAACCAGGACCGAACCAGGACTAAACCAGGACTAAACCAAAACTGAACCAAGACTGAACCAGGACCGAACCAGGACCAAACCAGGACTAAACCAGGACTAAACCAGGACTGAACCAGGACTGAACCAGGACTGAACCAGGACTAAACCAGGACTAAACCAGGACTGAACCAGGACTAAACCAGGACTAAACCAGGACTAAACCAGGACTGAACCAGGACTGAACCAGGACTAAACCAGGACTAAACCAGGACTAAACCAGGACTGAACCAGGACTAAACCAGGACTAAACCAGGACTGAACCAGGACTAAACCAGAACTAAACCAGGACTAAACCAGGACTAGACCAGGACTAAACTAGAACTGAACCAGGACTAAACCAGGACTAAACCCACTATGAAAGTCCTAACCCCTTTTTGACTAGTATATGGTGGAACAAGCTGAACAGTGTTACATTGTTGCATTTGAAGGGCTAAACCTTCTGCAGTTCGGGGTCAACAGTGTCCAGGGGGCGACCTTGAACAAGAGTTACCCAGAATGCCCTGCGCCAGAACAATAACAAAACCAGGCAACATTATTCATAGCGTCACAGTTTTACCCCCAAACCTTAACAGCCAGCATATTTGCATATTTGTACCATTTATCAAGAATGACTTTCAAGTACTCGAGTCACACTGCAGCTAATACAAATAAACACAGAAATACATCTTACTTAAGTTATTGTATTACTTGCACAGGATTGAAAAAAGGTATGCAAGCTAAGCAAACAGAAGTATGGTAACAATTTATAACTGCGACCTCATTAAATATGCTCTATTGTTTTGTATGAATAATTAAAAGTACAAAGTTAAATCGTAATATTCGATTGTGTTATTACAAATGTGAACAGTTTGTTTTAATGAGTTCAGCCTTACACATAACCTGAAGGAACTCACAAGGACTATCGCCGTGTAAAAGAAAAACTAAATTCTGTTACTGGTTTCGCTGCTGGACTCTGCCTTATATCTCTCTGAAGGGAGGAGCTAGCGACACTGAAGCTAACACACCTGTTTGGGTACAGTTTCTGTTTGTTAGCTAGCTCTATTGAACTACACTAAGCGAGAACTGTGTCCGAGTCATGTTTAGCATAATCGTTCAGGCCGCTAATGGGTCGTCTCACACCTGTTAGCATACTGGCTATCACTGTTGCTTTCCTAGTTTAGATTTAGGTCTGAGGATGGAGCTATAAAAAGGAGATAAATGATGTCTAAGGCCCCCATTCCTGTTCAAAAAGACTGTTTTTCCAACTAAACATTTCTTTCCTCTTGCTAAGATCTGGACATCGCTATCTTCAAAGCAGCGGTTAGTGGCGTTGAGATGGACGTGTACATCAGATTGGCGTCCCGAGCTGCTCTTGCGATCGTATTAACCATTGATTACATGGGTTTCAGTAACACTTTTTTTTTTTTTTTTTTTTTTTTTGGTTAATCAACTCCATGTTCAGCCCTAAGAGGCGACTGCTGTTGTGATTTTGGGCTTTTCAAAAATAAATTGAATTGAACAGAATTTTTTGAGGACTTTTGCCCATTCACAAATAGAATATTTCATTTGAATAGTTATTAATATGGCAACAGTCTCAATTATTTTTCACTCTTCTTCACTTACGCAGTATCCAGTTGTGTATTTGGCTTGGCTGTTTCTAAATTCATGTGTTATCTTTAAAAGTTGCTACTATAGTAACGCTGAAGGGACGGTCTGCTATGATTGGTCATTCAGGAAGTGGACCAACTATCCAGCGCTGCTCGGTTGCCGCTGTACTTTGATTAGTATTCTGGTAGTAGTAGTACCCTCTGTATAGAAGTCAATAAAATAAAAAGAAAATCCAGCTTTTGAAACAATAAGTGAGTGCCTTTAGCTATATTCATACATGTAACGACGATAATAACATAATAATCCCCATAGGTATGCGGATATTTTGGTTCTAAAGCTCGTCTCTATCTGATTAAACATTGGCCATGAATCTGTGAGGAGAAGGAGCCGTACTGCGTGACACAGCGGGATCACCAATCTTCACACTAACATGCAATTTACCGAGCCAGCCCGAGCCAGCCCGCCCTCCAAAGGGAACGATTACACTCGCAAACAAAAGAGCATCCGCCAATAATGACTTGCAAAACAAAATGGTGCCGTAACTCATGTCGCGAATAGGGCCGGAGATGGATAGAATCACGCCAGCCGGTAACCAATCTCCATTTTGAATTAGATCTGAAATTCGTTTGGTAGTTTGACTCGGGTGACACAATTTCCCGTCTTCATTACGCCCATAAATACTCGCTCATTTTGGATCAGTGTGAGTACATTTGATTATTTTTCTCGGGAGATAACGTCAAGAGACTCGCACGGGAACAAATCAGGAACAGAAAGCGAAACCTGACGCCAAGCCAGACGTCGTCATTGTCGATGCATTAGGGGTATTTCGAACGGCTTAAACGGAGGATCGAGGGAGGCGAGAGGAATTTGTTTAAGAGAAAAAACACGGAAAGCGATGACGGAGGTTGAGATGGTGAAGAAGAGGAGATGGAGAGGCTGAGGAAGCTGCTGGATCTGCTGCTGCGGGAATGAAGAAGAGGAGGATTGATTGTTATTATTGCTCCTTTAATTACAATTGTAATTAATTGTGTTCTGTTTGGATTATGGGGCCTCGTTATTCTCATTAAATTTATAGCAGCACTCGTTTAATCTACAATGGCTTTGAAAACATCTCTTCTTAATCTGCAGGTTAACTTTTGACTTTTTCAGTTTGAATATTTGTTTTTTCTATTGTTGCCTGGTTTTACATTTATCTGTTTATGTCTGGCCACAAAAATGATGCGTTTAAGTCAGAGGGGCCCAAACTCTTTTCACCGAGGGCCATATGTTGAAAAATATTCAACACAGTGGTGAATACAGTGGATAATTCAGACGGTGAATTTAACATAGTTTTGACTTCATACTTTAAATAAGGCTTCAGATATTAATATTAGTTCTGTCTGACAATGCAATGTGATGTTATTTAGGTTGTATTGGTAGATTTACTCAAATTTGTCGTAAAAAGTACTGATTATGATCAATTGGGCCAGTTCAACTGAAGGCCTGAGTTTGGACACCTCTGGTTTAAGTATTTGCATGATTAAGGTCAATCGTCTGACAGGTTCTAAGGAAAAAATATACACAGTACCAGTCAAATGTTTGGACACACCCACATTTGGACACAGTGTTTTTATTTTTTTAAATTTTTTTTACTACTTTCTACATTTTATATACATACAGAAGACATCAAATATGTGAAGCAAGATATATGGAATTATGTAGTAAAGAAAAAAAAAAGCTACAACTTTTTTTTTTTCTTTTTTCATATTGCAAAAGCCAAAGTTTCGTCTGTCAACTGGACAAAACCTTGTAGGACTGAAGACATCTTGCTGCTCATTCAAGCTGCTTCTTCACTTCTGGTCAGATCACTGCTGGACACTGCCTTTAAATCTAAAACTGTAAACAGCTATTGTCTCCAGTTTCAGCTTTAATGGCCCTATTCAACCTTTAATAACCCTACTGGCTCGTCCTATTGTTCTCTTTGTTTCTTTTGTTTTCTTTGGGTCTGAGGATGGAATTATAGAAATGTACGGAAATTGAATGATAGAAATTTCATATTCAAATCCTCAAAGTAGCCCCCTTTGCTTTGTCAAAAAATATTTAGTAGACTTATTTCATTTTTTTTTCTTAGCTACATAATTCCATATATCCTGCTTTATATTTTTGATGTCTTCTGTTTGTGTATAAAATATAGAAAAAAAAAAAAAAAAAAGATAAAAAACACTGAATGATAGGGGGTGTCCAAAAAATTTGACTTCTAGTGTATGTATAAAAACACAATATATTGATTTTATTTTTGCTACTTTACATTTAAAAGAAAATGTTGAAGTTAAAGTTAAATAACTCTAGTAAATATATATATATATATATTTATATCAGTACCCCCCTTTGCTTTGTGGAAAAAAATATTTAGTAGATTTATTTTACTTTTTTTCTTGCTACATAATTAGACTACTACTAACTAGACTAAACTATCACTGTTACTATTAATGCGTTATATATATTTTTTCTATATTTTAAGTATTGTACCCACGCAACCTAATCAGATTTGAACCCGTATCACCTACAGTACTTTCACTGTGCCGGTACTGTGCTGTTTATCTTATGTCTATATTTATTACTATCTGCGCTAATGTGGCAATTACTAGCCATAGTTTGTACCCCCAACAGGCAAAGATCTCATTAGGAAGAAACACAAACCGTCAGCCATTTTCTGCCCTTTCTGACGCACAGACACCGTTACATAAGACACTCCGCCCAATGCGCCAACGCTTCCTCCCGATCAGATGTACAGGTGCAGTTCGGCGACGCGAGCCGAGCAGCCCGCTCCAGCCAAAAGTACTCCCAGCTCCCACAGATGAACGCTGTTGTTGTGTCCTCGGGCAAGACACTTAACCCACCTCGCCCCCCCAGTGTCTGTGTACACCGGTGTGTGAATGTGTGTGTGAATGTGTGTGTGAATAGTGAGTCGTTCCTTGTTGTAAAGAGCTTTGAGTGGCTTTAAAACGGTGACCACTTACAATAGGATAGGTCTGTTCAATCCTCAAACCAAGGTGAATATTTTATCTTTTAATTTGTGTGGAGAGAAAACTGTGCAAGTTTAAATAAAAAGCAGCTTGATAGTAAAAAAAATAAAATCTAAAAATTACAATTTAAGTGCCAAATGTAACCAACTAATACAATTGAAAAAAAGTCACTACAGTACCAGTCAAATGTTTCTTTCTTTTTTTTTTTTTTTTACTAATTTCTTCATTTTCTATACATACTGAAGACATCAAATACATGAAGCAAGATATATGGAATTATGTAGTAAAGAAAAAAAAAATGCTACTAATTTTTATTTATTTATTTATTTATTTATTTAAACAGCTATTGTCTCATGTTTCAGCTTTAATGGCCCTATTCAACCTTTAATAACCCTACTGGCTCGTCCTATTGTTCTCTTTGTTTCTTTTGCTTGCTTTGGGTCTGAGGATGGAATCATGTAGAACTGAAAAGGTCACTTAAAACTTTACGTACTCAGTTTTGTTACTTAAGTAAACGTATGAACATATTCTTTTAAAAATGTACTTAAAGAGTTCAAAGTAAAGGTATTTCATGCAGATATAAAGCTTCATGTGGTGATTTTGATAAAGATTTGTGCTGAATTTTGTTCAACAGAAACAATTAAATCAATTGTTTTTTTTCTATCTGTTTTTATTTGTATATTTTTATTTGCTCAAACTATGATCGTGTTAAAAAAAAAAAGAAACCCTCCGATTTTTAAGCAGGTCTTAAACTATAATAAAAAAAAATACTTTTACTTTTCAGTCCGGTTCAAAAATGTGGTGGAGTAGAAAGTTGATGGTGGAGTTATGTTTTGTTTGATTCACACATGTTTAACACACAAACCCTGCAGATTTGGGCTGAGTTCTTCTCTGAAGCAGAAAACACTCAGTTCCACCTTGTGATGTCATCATGTGGTAAAACAGGAAGTGGTCCACTGTGTTTTTAAACTCCACACACCTTCACCAGAATGATTTGGATAATTTCAGCCCTGCCAATCTCTTCAGAACTAAAGGTAAAAGGAGATGTTAACTTGAGAACTACCACTTCATGACATCACAAGGTGGAACAGAGCATTTTGAGCAATTGAGATGTAGAGACTAATAATAAAGTGTTACTCAAACATGTGTGAATGAAACAAAACACAACTCCAGGTCTGTTTTTGAGGAGGGAACATTGTAACATGACTTAAATCTCAGAAGAGTCAGTTTTGCGTAATATAGGACCTTTAACCCTATAGCGTCGGAAGCTATCGTCGCCGTTTCCTTACCGTAACTTTCCGTAATCAACCAACTGTGCTCTCATGCAAATCCAAACTGCATCTCAAAGCAGAGGCATGGGGCTCTTTAAGTATGTTACTGTCATTACGGTAATGTGCTTACGTCGTCCCTTGAAGACGACCAATCAGAGCGCAGGAGCCGCCGGGATTCTCCTAGTCAGTTATTTGATGCATCAAGGGAAAATAGAGGTAGTTGTGTGGAAAAAAAGGCAAAAGTACACCCTTATACTTCCTTTAACATGATTTTTATGGTTAAAAAAAAGAAAAAAAGTCTAGGCGAGCTATAATAGTCTATAATGTGCTCAGTCCTTAAAGGGTTAAGTAAAGTACAGATACCTAAAATGTGTACTTCACTACTTTTACTTGGTTACGTTCCACCACTGCATTTGCCTATAGCTTTAATACAGTCTATATATCCAACTGACAAACCCATTGGTCTGTGAAATGCTGGCTGTCCTCACTTCGCTTTTGTTTTATTTCCCTTAGAGGACTAAGACTTAATGCAAACAGCTTTAGGTCGCATATCTGAAAGGTTCAAACAAAGCAAACAGAACCGAAACAAAAGCCAATATAAAGCACGAGTCGTAAAGAAAACATGAGAGGTATAGGTGACTTGGCAGATTTGTAGGTATAAAAAATCATTGTGCGACCCCAAAAGTCTATAAACATATCCAAAAATCGATGTCCTGAGATGTCTCCATGTGACTTTGCAGTTTGTTTCGTGCTGTCAGAGGCACACGGGCTACTTGAGGTTAACGCTGAAACACAACAGCTTGCACAAAAGACAATGCACTTTATCGGTCTGCGCTTCGGTTGAATTGAGGTTAAAAATGCACAAACAAATTTCCTTATAATGGCTGCTGTAAAAAAGTCTTGACGGCTGGATACACAGAGTACATGTATAATTGGTACTCTGGCGTATGTTATTAAGTGTTTCAAAACAGCTGACGTCAAATCAAGACTGAACTTTTCATTTTCCAGAACTGTTGTGGTGAAGAAGGAGCTGAGTCCAAAGGCGAAGCTCATGAGCGTCGGTAGGGCTCGAAAGGAGAAGATCGTGGATACAATCGACCGAAATGGGTTTCCTCTGCAAGGTGGCTGGGCGCTTCCTTTGAGAGAGTGAGGAGCTCGGAGTAGAGTCGCTGCTCCTCCACGTCGAGAGGAACCAGCTGAGGTGTTTTTTTCCGAATCCCTCCAGGACGTCTCCCCGTGGAGGTTCATGTCCCGCCGGGAGGAGGCCCTGAGGAAGACCCAGGTCAGGGTGGAGGGGCTATGTCTCCGGCTGGCCTGGGAATGACTCGGGGTCTCGCCAGAGGAGCTGAAGGAAGTGTCTGGGGTGAGGGCAGTCTGGGAGTCCCCGGCCCCTGCGACCCGGCCCTGGATAAGCGGAAGAAAATGGATGGATGGAACTGTTAGAATTTTTTCTCATTACTGTCGGAAAAATATGCAAGAGTGGACAGTGATGTGTGGAAACATAAAAAAAAAAAAAAATAATATATATATATAATATATAATATAAATAATAATATATAATAATAATAATAATAATAATAATAATAATAATAATAATAATAATAATAATAATAAATAAATAAATATATATACAAGTTGAAATGTATTCTTTGTATTTTACAGTACTTCACAAACCAATAAAATGACTCACTGAATAATCCCCCAAATAAATCAGTTCTTATTTGAACTGTACGATTTTCTTTCTGACGTCCAAATTCAATACAATCTCTCTCCAGTTCTGAAAGTAACACATTTGACTTTTTGACTTTTTAAAACCTTTTAACCATGTTTGTTTTTCCTCGTGTCGTTTGAGTGATTCGTGCTCGTTTGTCCTCTCCTCCCAGTGGTGGATGAAGTGCTCAGTTTTATGACTTAAATAAAAGCGCAGATACAGAGGTAAGTGACTCAAGTCAAAGTATCACAAATGTACTTAAGTAAAAATACCCATTAAAAAAAAAAAAAATCACTTCAAGAATAAAGTAAAAAAGTAAATGTAGTTATATTGAGTCAAAATGAAACATATTTTGGTCACAGTAACATACAAATCAGTTTCTTATTGTTTCTTATGAATTTTGTGGGTTTTTTTTTGGGTATTTTTTTTACTTTTCAGTACAGTTCAAATATGTAGTGGAATAGAAAGTACAGTACTGCTCTCAAATGTAATAGTAAAAGTGAAAAGTATCCACTGTAAAATGTACTTAAATACCTAAAAATTCTACTTAAGTACAGTACTTTACTACTTTTACCACTGTCTGTTCTGCACTTGAGTCTAAGGAAGAGAAAGTCAGTCACACATTTCTACCATTGCATCATTTTAGATCAATATTGTGCTTTACAGTTAATTAAATCTCAAATAATAACTCAAGTTTATTACAAAATTTAATTAACATTCTTCTAACGTTAAAGGGCCCATATTACTCTATTTTCAGATCGATGTTATAATGTTTCCTCATCTTAAACAGACCTGGAGTTGTGTTTTGTTTCATTCACATGTTTAACACACAAACCCTGCAGATTTACGCTGAGTTCTTCTCTCAAACTGGAAACACTCTGTTCCACCTTGTGATGTCATCATGTGGTAATACAGGAAGTGCTCCGCTGTGTTTTTTTAAACTCCACACAGCTTCACTAGAATCATTTGGATTATTTCATCCCTGGAATTGCTGATCTCTACTGAACTAAAGGTAAAAAAAAGTAGCTGTTAACTTGAAAACTACCACTTCATGACATCACAAGGTGGAATAGAACGTTTTGAGCTGTGGAGAAACAGACTGAAACATGTGTGAATGAAACAAAAAAAAAACTCCAGGTGTGTTTTTTTGAGGATATAAAAGCATTATAACACGACTTTTAAAGCTCTGAGAGTACATTTTGTGTAATATAGGACATTTAAACACATTCAAATCCGAACTATTCTCGGCGTACATCCACGTTTCACGCTGCACGGTAGGCGCCTCTTATCCACACGTGTGACGCACGAGTCCCCGGAGCCAGCTGGCCCTCGTCCCTCTCCCCTGGACAGCGCCCAAACCCCTGGCCCCCCACCTCCGCCCCTCCTCCGTCCGTACTTAACGCGGCGTCAGCAGAGTCTTACAGGAGGGGGGAGGGGCTAGGCGTCACATGATCCACGTCACATGACCGCCTGTCGCAGCCCGGGATGACAAAAGCGGCTTAGTGATATTAAGAGCTCCACTGGATCAAAAAAACACACTTCTTCTTCTTCTTCTTCTTCTTTTTTTGCGTTGCAGATGGGAGCGGCGAGTACAGGATCAGCAAAAATACAGGGCTGTGCTCACTGTAACAAGGCTCAGCAGAGAGTATGTGCACCCACTCCACAAGGTTTAAGAGAGAGAGGAGGAGAGGAGGAGGAGAGGAGGAGGAGAGGAGGGAGGAGAGGAGACAGGGTATATACACCCACTCCACAAGGTTTAAGAGAGAGAAAGAGGAGAGGCGAGAGAAGAGGAGGAGAGGAGGAGAGGAGAGGAGGAGAACAGGGTATATACACCCACTCCACAAGGTTTAAGAGAGAGAAGAGGAGAGAGGAGAGGAGGAGAGGAGGAGAGAGGAGAGAGGAAGGAGGTAACATTTATACACCCACTCCACAAGGTTTAAGAGAGAGAGGAGGAGGAGAGGAGGAGAGGAGAGAGGAGGAGGAGAGGAGAACAGGGTATATACACCCACTCCACAATGTTTAAGAGAGAGAGGAGGGAGAGGAGGGAGAGGGAGGAGAGGGAGGAGGAGAGGAGGAGAACAGGGTATATACACCCACTCCACAAGGTTTAAGAGAGAGAGGAGGAGGAGAGGAGGAGAGGAGGAGAGGAGAGAGGAGAGGAGAACAGGGTATATACACCCACTCCACAAGGTTTAAGAGAGAGAGGAGGAGAGGAGGAGAGGAGGAGAGGAGAGGAGGAGGAGAACAGGTATATACACCCACTCTACAATGTTTAAGAGAGAGAAGAGGAGAGAGAGGAGAGGAGGAGGAGAGGAGAGGAGGAGAGGAGGAGAACAGGGTATATACACCCCACTCCACAATGTTTAAGAGAGAGAAGACGAGAGGAGGAGGAGAGGAGAAGGAGGAGAACAGGGTATATACACCCACTCCACAAGGTTTAAGAGAGAGAGAGGAGGAGGAGAGGAGGAGAGGAGAGGAGGAGAGGAGGAGGAGAAACAGGGTATATACACCCAACTCCACAAGGTGAGGAGAGGGGAGAGGAGGAGAGGAGAGAGGAGAGGAGGAGAGAGGGAGAGAGGAGACAGGGTATATACACCCACTCCACAAGGTTAAGAGAGAGAAGAGGAGGAGAGGAGAGGGAGAGGAGAGGAGAGGAGGAGAACAGGGTATATACACCCACTCCACAAGGTTTAAGAGAGAGAAGAGGAGGAGAGGAGGAGAGGAGGGGAGGAGGAAGGAGGAGAGGAGGGAGGAGAACAGGGTATATACACCCACTCCACAAGGTTTAAGAGAGAGAGGAGGAGAGAGGAGAGGAGGAGAGAGAACAGGGTAGAGGGAGGATAACAGGGTATATACAACCACTCCACAAGGTTTAAGAGAGAGAAGAGAGAGAGAGGAGGAGAGGAGGAGAGGAGAGAAGAGGAGAGAGGGAGGAGAGGAGAGAACAGGGTATAAAACCTACCAGGAGGAGAGGAGAGGAGGAGAGGAGGGAGGAGAAGAGGAAAGGAGGGAGGGAAAGAGTGGAGAGAAAGGAAAGGGAGGAGAGAGCGAGAGGAGCGAGAGAGGAGGGAGGATCGGAGAGAGGGAAAGGAGGGGGAGGAGAGAGGAGGGAGGGAGAGAGAAAGAGGAGGGAGCGATGGGATAGAGAGAAAGAAGAGAGAGAGAGAGAGAGAGAGAATAGAGAGGAGAGGGAGGAGGGAGTGAGAACAGGGTATATACACCCACTCCAAATTAGGAGAGAGGGAGAAGGGAGAGAGAGGAGGAGAGAGAGGAGGCGGAGGAGGAGAGAGGGAGAAGAGGGGGAAACAGAGGGGGAGGGAGGGAGAGGATGGAGGAGAGGAGAGAAGAGAGAGGGAGGCAAGGAGAGGTATTTGATGTGATCTCGTGGACCAAATATAATTATATTGAGGGCCACATTTGGCCCACAGGTCTGACATGTCTGCATTAACATTTTCTCACATTTCTCTCTTGTTTAAACTCTCTCAAAGTTCAAACCTTCGTCGGTGCCTTTGTCGGTGCAGAACGTTTCATCGACATTGTGGGTTTTGTCGGGGAGAAAACTTGCAAACATACAGCACTTCAGAGTCACACTGCGATCCAACATTTATGTGAATTTGACTGACACATTCTGTACTGTACAGGAGACACGGAGGAGACTGATGGACAATGGTCTACAGTCCCTCAGCCAATCAGGACGCAGAACACAATGGTCTACAGTCCCTCAGCCAATCAGGACGCAGAACACAATGGTCTACAGTCCCTCAGCCAATCAGGACGCAGAACACAATGCACTTTCATATACTGTAAAAAAAAACAAAAAACAAAAAACTATTAAATGTTCCCGTCTGTTCCTGGTATTGTGGCAGTTTTTAAAGTAGTCCTTTATAAATACATTCCATACAACGATGGCCAGCCCACTTTTCCATACAGAAAACACAGCGAGGGGTTTAAATCTACACCCGCATATGAGAAAGACTCTTGTTTGAACCAGCGCTACACGACCGGGCCTGCTCCCGTTTCAGCTGTGACACACCTGGAGGCAGTCGCACTCGCTCTGTTCTTCACTATCTTTGTCTCGCTGCAAAACACATGCTAGAATACTGCTAACGCTGCACTGCTTTTGTTCCCCTCCCCTATACAACTGTACTGTGCACTCTGAGAAACTTGAGAAATACACCCAGGGCAAAGCAGTTTCTTCGCACAAAAACATCAGAGACACAGTAAGACGGGACATTTAAAGCTACTGTATCACACTAGGGCTGTACACTGACACTTTCTTTGTCCTATAAGACGCAAAATTGACTCTCGTGAGCTTTAATCTTGTTATAATGTCGTTACGTCCTCAAAAACAGACCTGGAGTTGTGTTTTGTTTCATTCTAATCCTGCATTATTAGTCTGGCTACATCTCCAAAGCTCAAAACGCTCTGTTCCACTTGTGATGTCATGAAGTGGTTGGTCTTTTTAAAGGGCCCATATCACACTATTTTCTGATCTCTCTTATAATGTTGTTTCCTCATCACAAACAGACCTGGAGTTGTGTTTTATTTCATTCACACATGTAGGCCTTGTTCCATCAGTTCCACCTTGTGATGTCATCATGTGGTAATACAGGAAGTGCTCCGCTGTGTTTTTAAACTCCACACACCTTCACTAGAATCATTTGGATGATTTCAGACCAGGAACTGCCAATTTCTACTGAACAAAAGGTAAAAAGGGAAACTTGGAAACGACCACTTCATGACATCACAAGGTGGAAACAGAGCGTTTTGAGCTTTGGAGATGCACAGACGAATAATAAAGTGTTACTCAAACATTTGTAAGTAAAAACAAAACACAACTCCAGGTATGTTTTTTTTGAGGAAGTAGTAGCATTATAACACGACTTCAAGCTCACAATAGTCACTTACCTGTATTACCACATGATGACATCACAAGGTGGAACAGAGTATCTTCAGTTTGAAAGAAAAACTAAGTCTAAATCTGCAGGGTTTGTGTGTTAAAACATGTGTGAATGCAACAAAACACAACTCCAGGTCTTGTTTGTGACGAGGGAAACGACATTAGAACAGATCAGGAAACAGTGTAATTCGGGCCTTTAAGCGGGAAAGTCCAAAATGAGTTGTGTTTTTCGGGAATCGAGAGTCGCGTGGGGTTTTAATACTTGGATGAATCACACAGCTTAGCCCCAGCAGCCAACGGAGAACAGTGCTTACTCCAGAAGATACGGCTCCCGCAACTTTGACTTGACATTTGAGTTAATCTGCTGGAATGTAGGACTTGTGAAATCGATGTATCTTTTAATGTTTGGCTTCGGGTTTGGGAGTGCTCAGCCGAATCGTCGAAAAAATTGGATCTTTAGCCAGTCGACAGAAGCCGCAACCACGGGCGACAGTACTCTCAAGGCAGAGCGTTCGTCCTCTTATCCGAAGGTTGCCAGTTCAGTTCGAATCCCGTTCCCGAATCCCTCATTGGTAAAAAAACATCGACATTGGTAGAGCGGTCGGATTCGCTGCAGGTCGATGGTGCGATTCCAGCTCCCACAGATGAATGCTGTCGTTGTGTCTTCGGGCAAAACGCTTAACCCACCTCGTCCAAAGTGTCTGCGTACATACATTGACAGTGGCAGAGTGGTTAACACTTGTCAAATTGGTGCATTGAGCGAAACTGTTGGCCAATACATTCTTACATAATAGTTCACCATGTAACTTTTCGTTTTGAGGGATTGTTTCCATGGCGTGGCGTGATGGCATTGCTCCGCCTGGACTATTCCACAACATTTAAAAACATGCATTCCTACCGTGATTGCGCTCGCCTTTCCACAGAACTGACCCATAACTCGGCCAGATGCGTTATAAATAAAGGAGTATTGGATTGTTCAGGCAAAGCAATAGCATCTCCATGGACACCAGCAAAACGGGAAAAAAAAAGTTGTAAGAATTGGTACATGTGTAATTTGTTCAGCTAAATAGCAAAAGGTTCTGTCCACAGCTGCACGCTAGCTAGCTCAATGTGACTCAGCTAACAGTTCACTTTTATTAAAACATAAAACAGCCTATTAAAATTCAAATTATTAAAATAAAGACTACCCAATTGTTTTTGTAAATGCAGAATGTACCTCAGTTTTCATTTTTATTATACTTCAAAATTAGCATTAGCATTAGCATTGCAGATACAAATATCTCTAAACACCGAAGTTTTCATTTTATCTGTGTAGTTTAACATGTTGTCGGTGACATCCACCCGCCCCTGTCCAACGTCTAATCACACAGTCAAAGAAAAACCGTTCCCATGAAAACTAGAAGCTGGTGGCCTCCTCCAGGACAAATAAGAGTCAGGTTTGTGGAGATGCAAGCACGCTCACAGTAAGGACACAAGTTTCTAGGTTAATAAAAACCTGCAGTGCAATAAAAACAAACAAGTGAAACCAAGAACAAAAACATGTGGTATTTTTTTTATCTATTTGGGCTAAAAAAGTTACATACTGGAGCTTTAAGTAGGTTAGTCTGAAAACCCGTCCTATCTCCTGGGGTTTTTGCTAAATGATTGGCAGGTGGAGTAACCAATCAGACAACGTCATGACCACATCTTGAATCAAAGCAAAAACGAAAACTTAGCAACTTAACACAACCAGTCACTAATCGCACAGGTATAGGCCTGCAGTAGATGTACAACCAGTGATCGAAGGTTGGCAGTTCGAATCCCACAGCGACGTAAACTCATTGGCAGAGCAGGTCGTCTGTCGCATCCACCCACAGCTCCATGTCCATTGCCTTATCTTTAAATATGTATTAATGTTAGCATAACTTGGCAAAAACCTCTTAGAGATACAATTGGACAGGAAGTAGTGAGCCTAACAGTGAGTCCGCGCGCTATTCTGCACACGGCCAATTACCTTTTGCCTAATAAGCCAACTGGCAAACTGTAATATAGCATAAAAAAAATCCAATATTACCAAAGCAGAGCACGCTGTCTTATCTATCTTAAATATGTGTTAATGTTAGCGTCTTAGAGCTACAATTGGGAGGAAGTAGTGATACTAACAGTGAGCCGCGCGCTATTCTGCACACAGCCAATTACCTTTTGTCTAATAGCCAACTGTAAACTGTAATATAGCATAAAAAAATCCAATATACCAAAGTAGAGCACCCTGTCCACTGTGCTTATCTTTAAATATTTATTAATCTTAGTATAACCTAGCGAAAACCTCATAGAGATACAACTTGAACAGGAAGTAGTGACGCTAACAGTGAGCCGCCGCGCGCTATTCTGCACACGGCCAATTACCTTTCGCCTAATAAGCCAACTGCAAACTGTAATCTATAGCATAAAAAATCCAATATACCAAAGTACACAGAACCAATACACAAGGGATAAAACCGTGTCCCCCTGGTTGACGACACGCGGGTCATATTCCGCTAGCTTGAAGTCCTCCTCCGTCTTGACGTCTTATTGCTATTGACAGGTGGGCTGAACTGTGGAACCTGCCATCTGAATGAGAAGCGAAAGGTCACGGTTTTTATAAGAAAAAAACCAATATGGAGGGGACTTAAAGATCCTGGGATGGGCCAACGCTCTGTGCACTTGAACCTGCCTACAGTTAACCTGAGGGGTCCTGCGCGGAGCTGGCCTTGGATATCCACACGTGGACTGGAATATATATTAAAGTATTTACATTGGTGCATGTGAGAGGTGAGGGGTGATATGAAGGAAGCTGCTTCTCAACGTAATGCCCAGATTAGCCTTTGGACCCAGTGTTTTGATATGCATTGCATTCCTATGAACTGTGCGCTAAGCAGAATCACAATATACAGCAGAGGTATGGCGCTTCAGATAAGATGCTTTTTCATATATCGACTTATACCAGGTGCTTTTTTCTTGTAGTTTTTAATGTATTTTTAAGTTTGTTGGCAGGATACCGATAAACTTTTTAGATAAGCTGTTGTGCACCACTGTAAGACCAAGAGAAGATGGTTAAAGTATGGAAATCTCAGCCAGAAAGAAACTACAGCAGGTAATACTCACTAACTTAAAGCAACGCTACGTAAATTTCTAGAGGGTAGCACGTCATATACATGGAAATATGAATGTAAAAAAAAGACTATAAATTCAGAATATTCTCCATGGAGATACTGTGGGATATCATGGTCAAAGGAAAAAACAAATGGAAATAGTAGGAGGGTGGCGTTCCCAGGCTAAAATAAGAGTCAAGGTTTGTGGCGATGCGAGCCCTCTCACAGTTTTCAGGGCAATAGAAAACAAAACGAAACAAAATCACGCTGCTTTTTTGTCGGTTGGGCTAAAACGTTACACACTGGGGCTTTAAAGAAGTCAGACCGAAACCGGTCTTGTCTCCTGGAGTTGTTTCGATGGTAAAATGATCGACAGGACAGCGAGGCGTGATATATTTTATGTCAAAAAAACAAAATATTACAAATAAAAATCAGTGAAAACTTAAACTGAATCACTAATCAGAGGCACAGACAAACGCTGGTTGAAAAGTTGGAGGTTCGAATCCCCCCTCGAACATAAACATCACAACCATTGAGCCGGTCAGATTCATGACCGACAGGCTGGTGGTGCACTTCCAGCTTCCACAGGGGCATGCTGCGTTGTGTCCTTTGGCAAGACAGGTGCACGAAGTGTGACCAAAAATTGACATTACCAAGTTGTTACAAAGGAAAGAAAGTCAAAAGTTTCTTGGGTGGT